>OY998252.1:31842500-32442500 GCA_963922045.1 Persicaria maculosa | reverse complement strand
TCTGATGTAGCTGCCGTGGTTCAAAGCCAGTAGAGGCTGGTTGTTAGACCCATGTACTCTAATCCACCAATCCATGCTGCATCCATTGTAGCTACCGTTCTCAAGGATAAGTGCGTATTTGGCCTGAGTATCTTTCAAGTTGATAGAGTTTGATATGCAAATTGACAGTTTAATATTTTTTTATGTCATTGTTATAGAAAGGCATTGATAGGATGTTCAAATTTCAATGTTAGCCTATTAGCTTATATAGATTTGAGGATTTAGTTAAGTTTTACAAAGATAAGACATTGGCATATATTTTTTTAGAATTTTTGTAAATTCATATGTTTTTTCTAATCATGTTGGTTCCTTCTTTTCAATGCTTGGAGGGACTTATTAAATGAATGAACAATTGAGCTGAAGGAAATGGCTGATCTATACAATACAATTAAGCAATTTATGAGACTAATACATCTCATCATTAAAGTTCAGTTACAGTTACTCAATTCCCAGATACATGACATGATACATCCTTACATTCAACCTACTAGATTAGTTAGGGGTGGGCACAAATCTCGCAAATCCCGATCCCGTCCCGGTCCCGTCCCGATCCCGTCCCGATCCCGGTGGAATTTAGGACAAAATAGCGAGTCCCGTCCCGCAAAAATTATGCGGGACGGTCCCGGTGGGATCCTGCAAATCCCGTCCCGTCCCGCACATAATAATAATAATAATAATAATAATAATAATAATAATAATAATAATAATAATAATAATAATAATTTTTATAATAATAATATTATTATTATAATATTATAGAATAATAATAATATATTATTAGTATTATTATTTTGAGCAAATATTATAATTATAATTATAATTATAATCATATTCTTCCATTTATAATAATAATAATATTTGTTTATAATAATAATAATATTATTATTTGATAAAATATTATTTATAATTATAATAATGATTTTCAATTTATAATAATAATTGATTATAATAATAATATTATTATTATATAATATTATAATATAATTTAATAATAATATTACTTTATAATAAAATTATTATTATTATATTATTATTATATCATATTATATTTTTTTTCTTGTAAATTATAATTATTTTATAATAATAACAATAAAAATAAGTAATATTTTATTTTAATTATAACGTGGCATTATTATTATTATTATTATTATTATTATTATTATTATTATTATTATTATTATTATTATTATTATTATTATTATTATTATTATTATTATACCCATTTAGAGCTACAAGAGGCAAATAGCTAAATACGGTATTCTTCCCAACTATCAATCGATAATGAGACAGTATCTGGTGAATCTCGTCTCAATCCCTTTCCGTCCCGATCTAGTAATATAATGTATTCAAATATGTTGAACATTATAATTAATTATACAATCATTGTATGAATTAATAATAGTATTATAATATTAATATTAATAATAATAATAATACTATTATTATTGAATAATATAGTTGAGAAGAATACCGTATTCAACATATTTTACAAATTAATGAATTATGAAAGCATTTTTCACTTTGCAAATTTATATAATATTTTATTATTTTTATTTGCGGGACTTGTCCCGTCCCGTCCCAATCCCGTCCCGTCCAGACACCATCCCGTCCCGAAAAAAAAGTGTCAATCCCGTCCCGATCCCGTCCCGTAAAAATTTTGCGGGACGAGTCCCGTCCCGGCTCAATCCCGTCCCGTCCCGTCCTGTGCCCACCCCTAAGATTAGTCACTTCAATTTGAATCCCTTACACAGTAGATGGAGAAATTATAAAAGATCACAAATTAGGATGAGAGAATGGGTATAAATTTTCAAATTCTAACATGCATTACACATGCATTACAAATTTCAAATATTATCACCACATCTCTACAAAATCTCTACAAAAATGTGCTTTAGAGACCAAATTTGCTCAAATACAACTCCACAACCAAACAAAATCAAGTTCCCTAAATTTGATTCTAGCTCCCCATATGATCGACGAGACTCTCATCACACCACCAAGCCTGATTTCTTCACCCATAAACACAGCTACACAAATTCAAACCTCCTCCATTTCAGATCCACACTATTATTAAACCAAAAATCTTAGAGAGAGAGGGTATCACTTACCAGAAACTCCAATCAAACACAATATAATTGCCTAAATCTGCCATCGGAGAAGCTAGATAACGGGATCGGTGGACAATGATGGACACCGTTCTCTGGCCAATTTCAGGATGGAATTGTTCCCCAATTTAGGAATTGAAGTCGGCGAGGCAAGAGAAAGACAATGAAGTGGGGAAAAACCATTTAGGCTCAACAAAAATAAAAAATTCATATATATATATATATATATATATATATATATATATATATATATATATATATATATATATATATATATAATCAACAGTATAATACTATAGGAGAAGTCGTTTACGCCATGTGGCGACTTCTCCTTTAAAGTAGCTATTTTTTTATTTTTTAGTTAGGATTTTTGGATTTATTAATTAAATAATTAGAGTAATTATTAATTAATTTATTAATTTTTCTCTAAATCATAACTGATTGATTTTGTTTTTATTAATTTCCTTAAAATTATTTTGAATTAGATATTATTGCAATTGTGAATTTGAATAACAATTCGGATAAACTTAAATAACTTAAAAAATCTAATTGGTTTTCTTTTTATTATTTATTATAAATCAAATTACTTATTTAAATACATAATTAATTCATTATTTAATTTTTCCCTAAATCTTAACCGATTGATTTTCTTTTTAAATTTCTTTTTATTAAATTCATTAAAATTATTTTGAATTGAATATTATTGCAATTTTGAATTTGAATAACAATTCGGATAAACTTAAATAACTAACAAAATCTATATTAGATCTTTTCAATAAGATTCGTAGACAAAAATACCCTTGTGTCTTCAATTCTATAAATTCTATCATCTCTCCATCAATGTGTCTTCCTCACTCTAAATTTTTATTGATCATTCTAATTTATTTTAAATTTCTTTCAATCTTGTCATCGATCTAATCTTTAGCATTTTATCTTTCTACTTTATTTGTTTGTTTATAATTTATTCGAATTGGCTCTTAATTAGTATGTGCATGCAATTGTTTGTTTATAGGATAGTGTAAAAGTAAAACTTTGAGAATTGACTTGATTTAGCTCAATTTGTGTTTTTCTACCCCCACTCAATAATGTTATAGTTTTCAATGTGAGTAATGTACAAATTTCTATTCTATAATTATAATTTACATATTAAACTATTAATGTCTTTCTATGACCTTTTAACTTAATGTGGAGGGTTTCATTTCTCTATTGTGATAAAAAAAATTAAATATTTTTTCAAAATCTTAATTCTTTTTCATTAAAATAAATATGTACGTGAGTTAAAGATGTTATAGGTAATCCAATTCGACCAATTATCGATTCCCTTGCACTCACATTTATCTAAAAATTAAGATTTATACATTTGTAGTTTGTCGTTGTTAATGTGAATTCCCATCTCTCCCTTTATTATGTTTGATTTGAAATATATGAAATTGTTAATGAAATCACTTTTAATATATATGTACGGTAAAAACAAATCTCAACTATTTATACGAAGAGATAAAAACAAATCTCAAGTATACCTAACAAATCACAACGAATAAATAAATAAATTTACTAAACAATTTTCAAATATAAATAATACATGTTCCTTTACATTGTTCCACAATATAATTGAAAGATGACAGATGCATTCAAAGATGACAAATGCATTCGCAGAGAAGAATAATAAATTAAAGAAAAACAATTTCAACTCTAAATAACAGTACATTTCATATATAATTTATGATTATTTTTACATACATGCATTTGGGTACAAATATTAATCAACAATGGGATAAAATTTTGTCTTTAATTATAAATTTTCAAAGTTTTTTATACCGTTAACTATATAATAATTAACAATGTTTAGATGTGAATAGTGGTTTAGAGTTTAGAGTTTATTTAGAAATTTTTTTTATACATTTTCTAATATTAAATATATTAATTTTAAGCATTCCAAATGGAATTCTTTAATGTAGCGTCTGTCATCTTTCAATTATATTGTGGAACAATGTAACTGAATTAATAATTAATTAAGTATTACTATGTTTACTTAATAATTAATTAAGTCATGAGGCGTCTTCTCCTTTACTTTAGACATTTTGAATTAATAATTAATTAGCTATAACTACTTCATTTATTTAATTCATTTATTAATAACAAAATCTTAACAAATCTTATCCTAATTAAGTATTGATTTTTTATTTTTTATTGTTTATAGTAATATTTTGACCAAATCTTAACAAATGAAAATCAGTTAAGATATGATCATTTACTTATTTTTCTTTAACTTTTTAAAATATTTATAATATCTTTAGTCCAATTTATTTTTAGTATAAATATTGATTCATCTCCATCTTCGGGCAATATTGTATGGATTATTAACCTTGCTTGATTACGTTGTTGATAAAATGAGAATAGTCATTATATTTATTATAATTGGCCTTAAGGCTCACTATGTTTGTTTGTAATTTTTCATTATTTTCATTCATCTTTAATATTTCTTTTTATTTCTTATGATGATTATATAGTGTTAATCAATATCATCAATATTATCAATAGTATAATCTTAAAGCAGAAGTCGCTTACGCCATGTGACGACTTCTCCTTTAAAGTAATTTTTCTTTTTTATTTAGGATTAGATTGAAAATCAATATATTAATTGATTATTAAAGTAGGATTTGTTTTAATTGATTTCTTCTAAATTTTCTCTTGCCAATAGGATTTGCCATTACTTCTTCTAATTGATAGGATTTGCCGTTACTGAGGAGTTTTTGAAATAAAAATTTATCATATTTATCCATTAATAACTACTATTTTTTTTTGTAAGGATAACTACTAAAAAGATAAATTAAAGATTTGATCGAGATCCACTTATTAATATTTTAAATTTAAATATATATTTTTTGCTCTAACCTTTATTTGAAAATGGTTGTGTTGCAGTGTAAATACTACCCTACACCCTTGGGTTCATTATTGGCTTTCTAGATGTGTTTCAATTATTTCATCTCTTTTCTGCTTCCAATCCTTTCATCCCCTCTTTAGGTTTCACTTACTTTTTTTTGTAGGGATAGTTTTTTTTTTAGGATCGTCCATCGGTCCCTATTTATTAGTACGGTAAAAACAAATCTCAACTATTTATACTAAGAGATTGTTGTGAGGAGGAAATCAAGTATGAAATATAACAAAATAAATCAAACCAGATTTAGGCCCACGCAAATAATTACAAGACTCCTCCAATGCAGTAATGGGAAGTCAGGATCGAATCCACGAGGAAGCGTGTCAGCGGATCCTGGGCAGCTGTAAATCTCACAGAAAAGCAACAGAAAGACAAAAACAAAGAAAGACAGAAACAAAGCAGAAACAAAAGCGAGGACACAGAAGTTGGTCGATATCGACTAACTGTCCTCGATATCGACTACAGATGTCGACAACAGAAACTCAGCAAAGCAAACAGACAACTCGACCTAGACAAGCCAACTCGATCTCGACCAGTGTCTACTCGAGATCGACGAGGCTCTACTCTGTATCGACTAAGAATGCAGAAAACGTAAATTGCAATTTCTCGAACCCAAAACTCAGAATTCCGATGAAATAAATCAATATAATAAACGACTTCCAAGGCCAGGGTATCAACACCACAACGATAACCATGCAAAGTAACACATAAAGGCATAAAAGATCATGCTTTCCATCAAAATAACTTTCGTTACTAACAAATAGGCATATAGAGGCTTTCGTATAAACCCTAATTGTTACTAACCCTTTTCACATAATTAATCCAAGTTGCATTAAGATCGCTTTCGCTTAACACAAACAAGGATCACCTTCAACTCTCGCAAACGAATCATGCTCATAGGGATAGAAGATGAATTGCATAACAAGATCTGACCTTTACCGCATCACCTCACATGGCCACCGTCGGGCTCACCCCAGCCCCAGAAGTGGGTGGACTACTCGCTCTTCATCATCAAGAAAGACATCAAATAACAAAAGAAACTAACTTGCATTAAATTTAAATAAAGAAAGCTTACAACCAACAAGACAAATCCGCTTTCGCCTTTCCACCTTGCTTGCTACAAACTCTCTCTCTCTACTCCTACTTACTTGAATGGAATTGATTGTGTTTCTGAATGAATGAAAAACCAGCCCCTAGGGCTTTATTTATAGGCTTCTATTCCTTGCTATTCAAGGATAGAATCTTCTATCTATATCTACTTAAAGCTTAAAGATAAATAAATTGCTTAAGAATTTAAATCTATATCTAAAGTTGTAAAATATCTTCCAATGTAGGTAGAACTCCTCTTCCATAGATAGACTTGATCAAATTGGATAGAATCTCGGCCAACTCGACTTCCTTCGTGCCCAAGTAACTCCAACTCGACTCGGACTGCTCTCGTCGACGCGTTTCCAGAAACTGCGCTACTCGATATCGACAAAGGCTACTCGACATCGAGTAGGATTGTCGTCGACTGGTGTGGCTTGGCTCCTCGGATGACTGGTGCTCGACAAGGCTCGGATCTGGGCTCCTTGGCTCCTCGATCTCGACTAGGACAACTCGAGATCGAGTAGAGTGTGGTCGAGGATGACTCAGACTGGTGTTGTCGAGGACTTCTCCTCGGCATGGACTCGGACTGGTGCAGGGTGGCTCCTCGATCTCGACAAGGCCTCCTAGAGATCGAGTAGGGTTCTGCTCGGCATCTTCGTCCTCGGCTTCTCGGCATGGCATAGTTTCATCGACTCCGGGTGTGTCGTCTAGGCTTTGTCGATCTCGACAAGCTGTACTCGAGATCGAGTTGACTTCTGGAGTTGGGTTGGTCTGGCTCTCGACACTGCTCTTGGTCGACAAGTCTTGTGCTTGGACACTGGACTTCTGTAGTTGTTTTCCGAGCTTTTCTGACCTTTCTTAGAATTGCTGTAAAATGCCTCGAATTCTGCGATTTTAAACAGAAACTGGTGTAGATTCCATAATTTGGCAAATAAACATAAACTACATAGATTCTGTACTATCTTAGCCCGAATGCATGAAATGTATGCAGAAATCGATATAAACGTTACTGTAATACATGGCAGATTAGGCTCACAACAGAGATAAAAACAAATCTCAAGTATACCTAACAAATCACAATGAATAAATAAATAAATTTACTAAACAATTTTCAAATATAAATAATACATGTTCACTTACATTGTTCCCCAATATAATTAAAATATGACCGATGCATTCAAAGATGACAAATGCATTCGCAGAGAAGAATAATAAATTAAAGAAAAACAATTTCAACTCTAAATAACAGTACATTTCATATATAATTTATGATTATTTTTACATACATGCATTTGGGTACAAATATTAATCAACAATGGGATAAAATTTTGTCTTTAATTATAAATTTTCAAAGTTTTTTATACCGTTAACTATATAATAATTAACAATGTTTAGATGTGAATAGTGGTTTAGAGTTTAGAGTTTATTTAGAAATTTTTTTTATACATTTTCTAATATTAAATATAATAATTTTAAGCATTCCAAATGGAATTCTTTAATGTAGCGTCTGTTGTAAAGGCCTCGGTTTTTTAAAATAATAATTAAAAAAAATGAATAAAATAAAATGGATTTAAGCCGAAAAATTCGGACATTTGGAAATCCCCGTCTTCATCTTAAAAATCGTATTTTAAAATCCTTTAAGCGGATTCCGACCTCGGGATTTGAAGTAAACTTTAGGTTGTCGATATCTTTGCAATTTTAAAGCGTTATTTTGATGGAATCGGAATAAGATTGTGAGAAAGGGTTTTAGGATTTTTTATCCGAATATTATTTTATATGGTACCACTTATGTTATATTTTTCCCATCTTGTCATCTTCCTCCTCTCACATCTGAAAATTAGCCTAGCCCCTTTGTTTTTTTCCCAATTGTGGGCAAACACCCACACCCTTTCCTACTTCTTCACCCACACTTCACTACTACATTGGGCAGTCAAACCCAACACTCACCCACGTCAATTCTGATATTCACCTCCCCTTTTTTATTACCTGCAGCAATCTCCTTATTTGACTCCCAACAATCCCACAAACTCACATCCTCTCACCCATCCCTTAAATCTCTCTGATTTTTTTTCCTTCACCCCCTGGTTTCCGGCAACGATAGCGGCAGCAGCACAAGCCTCCCTCCTCACTGTTTCTCGCATCCGCCGGAGCCACCACCAAGCTGCTGATACATCACCACCAACAACACCCCGAGAGCACTCCCTGAGCGCAGCCCTTGGGCAACACCGACAGCCCTGCTTCTGCGAGATGGGCCGAGCCACCACAACTCCACTTCACCTCCTCTTCCTCCGTTCCTAGCACCACCGAGCACCCTGTCCTCTTCGAAATTCCAGACAGCTCCCAAGCTTCCACTCCTTCTCACTATCACTGGCGAGCCGAGCAGCAACCCCAGGAAGGCCGGAGCCACTAACGCAGGGCCGCTTCTCTCCTCTCGTCTCCGTTTTCCTCCATTCTCGACGGTAACCTCCCCTTTCCCCTCCTTTCGCTCTAATAGGCCGTAAACGTCCACCCATGCTCACTTCTCTCTCCCCCAGGCCAAGATCTCTTGGTATCAAACTCCGACGAAGCCTGAGGCACCACCGACGAGCGTTCCCGTTAAGCTTCGAAGGCCATTCGGTGAGCTCTTCTTTCTTTCCCTTTTAGATCCGTTTTCATGTCCTTTCGTTGGTGGGTGTCGGAGAGAGTTTCCGTGAGGGTGGTCGGGTGAGGAGTCGCCGGCAAGGAGCTCCTCCTCCTCTTCTTCTTCCTCCGTTTTCCGCCGTCGGTGACCGAGGCTCTATTCTTCTGATCCGGGAAAGAGACGGGTCTCCTTTCTTCCCTTTCTTTTGTTTTGGCCGGGTTGGGCCTTAGCTTTGATGGATCCGGGCAAAGGTTCCGGGTTGGATCTGGTGAGAGAGATAGAGTTGGGTTGGGCTCTATGAACTGGGCCGGGTCTCTCTTCTTTCTTTTCGTTATACAGTCCGGGTTAAGGGTTTGGGTTTATTCTTTAATTTAGTCCGGTTCAGTGTTTTAATTAAAAGAAAACCGGTCCGGTTCATGAGTTTTCAAAATCAGATTTTAAGGGTTTGAGAGTTGGGTTTTATTGGGCCTATTCCGAAATTGGGAAACAGCCCTTTGGGCCTTTTCTTTGTTTAAGTGAATTTTGTTTATTTGATATATTATTTAAGTGTTATAAGTTATTTAATTATTATGAGAATTATTCTGAATTGTTTATTGAAGTAATTATTTCGACCCTTGATTTATTTACTAAGTATTCAAAATGGTTTTGGTTGGGTGGTTATTCAATTTGTGAAATATATTGTTTAAAAGTCCAATTACTTATTAATTCCTTGTTCTTATTATTAAATTATATAGGTTGGTTGGAATATTTATAAAGCATCGGAGTTCATTAAGAGAATGATTTTGAAATAAAATGCCGGGATTATTTCTATAATATGATTTTGAGAGATTGATGATAGAGCATATTTAGTGTTGCATAATAGATTGCATGTAGCATAATTTAGGTGTGAATTTTGCATATATTTAGTTGAATTTACATAAATTACTTGTTGAGTTGGAAGAGGCGGAATCTACATGATTTTATGGTTTATTTCAGGTATAGTAGATTGAAGGTGAAATGAATTGGAAAAGAGCGAAAACAAGCTAAGGAAGATGCATAGGAGCTGCGAAGACAAGGAAGAAGAAGCTCGGAATAATCGCTGGCCGCCTCGCAGTATCGCTGGCTGCCCCGCGGCTCGAAGGGAAAACGGAGGACTTCGCTGAATCGCCGGCCGCCCCGCGGCCTGTGCAGAAACACAACATTCAGTTCAGGATTTTAATTAGGGTTTTAATTGAGTTGTTTGGCCGACTTTCTAAAGACTATTTAAGGCTTTTCTAGTTATTATTTTCATTGACCTGATGCACATTATTCCATTGTTGAGAGCGTCGTTGAGCATGAGCAACTAAACTCTCAAGGTTTCGCCTACAGTTTGGATCTTTGATTGTTGAATTGTGAGTTTCTTAATCTAGTTCTTATTCCTATTCCAATGTTTTGACTTCTTTGCGCTTAATTCTTTGAATGTGTTTTATTCTCTCTGGCCTGATCAACTAGTTAGAGTAGATTCATTCAATTGCTAGGGTTTTGCAGATTCCTCGTAGCGAACCTTAACCCAAGTGGCAATCATATCCCTTTCGGACTTGTAGGACTAATTGGATGTGTAGGAAGTTGAATACATGTTGACTATCGACTCGTAGCTTGATATTATGTGTACCTTGGTTAATTCATAATCTTAATGCTATCTCTAGGTTGAATCTTAACCGTGTTAGGGTTATTTAGAGATAAGGGTTGCTAGGACTCGTAGGACTAGTAATCTACCTAAGATCTGGACAAGGACATTGATAGGAAAAGACAAGAACTAGAGGCTGAAACAAGGATCGAATTCATCAATCGAAGTGATAAATTGTAGGTGAACCTATTTCCTTCCACTGCATTCTAAAACCAATTTACTTTGTTTACTTGCTTCCGGTTTGATGAAAGGCGAATCTTTTTCCCACCAAAAACCCCTATATTCTCTATTAGCGATTAGAATTGACACTCAAATTGAATAGATTTCCCTGTGGATCGACCTCTTGCTTACACACTATACTCGTTGTGAGTTTGAGTATTCTTTGGCAAGAACAACGACAGGTTTTCCTCTTGTCAATTGATTTTAAGGATTAAATATCGGGATTCTTTATCTTGGTTTGATGATGTTGGTTTTGAGAAGGAAGTTTGGAAATATGGTTTGTACGATTTTATCAATGGGTTTGACTAGAAGAATGATTTTGGCCGATGTTGATCGTATCGGAAATGTTTTGGAAAACGGTTTTACTATCGATTGGTTTTTAGTATGTTGAGAACTTGGAATTCGTGCGTTTGAATGTTGGTCCGGTAGCTTATGTGAATGGCTTGATGATAGGTGTGTATTGCTTTTGGATTGATTTGGACTTGCATTTGGGCCCTTGCTTGTGTTATCTTGCTGCTCTGCATCTTCAGGTAAGTTCCCTAGGGGGCTTACTCAGGTTGGACATTCATGCCCGTTGTTGCATTTTATGTTAGGTGTTGCATATGCATAAAAGCATGCCATGTAGTATCCTGTTTATGTTGCACTAATTGAATGAGCATCTGCTTACTTTATGCGTTTGAAACAGAACGGCCGTTATCTGTGATAGTCCTAGAGTCTTTACTAGGGTCATAGGGTAGCCCAGTCTCATCGGGCACCCTGAGTCAATCGAGTCGATATGAGCATGATATGATAGCCCAACACCATCGGGCAATCGATGATATGATATGATGATGCCGTGGTTTGTGCACCACCACGAGGAAATTGCTATGCTATAGCCCGAACTGGCCAGTCTCTGCACTAACGGGAAGGGGTGCAGAGGTAGGAGAGGGATATGCCATTTGGCATTGTCTTGGGCCCTTTACAGTATTTCTGCACATTATTATACCTAGGAGCATGTTAGTGTGTTTAACTTTCGTACTGCATTAGAGCATCTTTATTAGGTATAGCACATACTATGTGGCCTCAACGAGGATTGCCGGTCCCGTATGAGTGGCTCGATCTCACTCCTTTCCCCGTTCTTTTTTTAAGGTATTTTCCGCAGATTTTGAGTGCTCGATGTCTATATGACGGGGTTCCCTTTTGGCGAATCGAAGAATCTGGCTAATATCATAACTTAGTAAAATGGTAATTACCCACTCATGATTTGGTTTTGACCAGCTCTGTCGTGGCACTTGTATCTTTACTTTGCTTCCGCTTTACTTTCATTTGAAATGGATTCTGCGACATAGTCTTAGGACAGGTTAAGGGTACCCAACGGCCCTTCGAGGTTTTTAGGGTTTGAAATCTCTCTTTCTACTAATCTTAAAATGAGTTTGAAACCTCGACCCGTACCTGGATTGCAAGATCCGAACAAGGGGTTTTATCCCTTGAAACGTAACCCAAAAATCATAATTCTGGGCCGTTACAAAGTTGGTATCAGAGCTGAGATTGTGCAATTCGGGTACACAAGGGTCAAGTGTATGTTTTGGAAAACCGCCCGTGAATTTCAAAGGATTTGAAAGTGTTTTAAAAGGGCAAAATGAACTTAAGATGGCTCACACAAATTGGACTAAGTAACGAACATGGCTTGTTATAAAAGAGGAAAACCGACTGAAGAGGGACCGAGTGGGTAGAAATTAGATGTAGTTGGGAACGGGTAGGCAATATATTAGCTTGTTCTTACATATGGGTTGGGAGACTCCAAGGAGATCATCATGAGTGTTATTAACTGATTCTATGCCGAGTGCTTGCTATGCTAGAAGTCTGATTGGTATGCCTAACAATTAAATGTGTATTGACTGATCTGTGCAAACGGGATAGTGGGAGTACCCTTGTCTCTGTGTGGTCAAACCCAGCTTGTGTGGAGCAGCCCCTTCTGCTATGTTAACCACTTTTTCGATTCTATCGAATCTTTTTCTCCGATGTCAGTATCTTTCACGGAAAATCGGGCTGGTAAACACATTGTGTCGGGAATCATGGTTGGATATTAAGGTTGTCTGAGTGAGTATTGGAAGTTCTTGATGTCACTTTGATTCAGAAGTAAGGTGTTTCTGGGGCTGTCTTTCCTTATTCTTATGATGACCAACCAGTGTCTTATTGCCATGAAGAGTCGTACCGGAGTCCCACGGGAAAGAGGGGTGATAAGTCGGTTGGGAAAAGTCAATGGTTGCCCTTAGGGATCTCTGTCCGGTTGTAATGGTGACTCTCTCTGAATTGCATGACATGATTCTGTAATCTTCCGTGTGTGCCTCACAAATGATCATATTAGTATAAAGCTACTCATGTTATGCCTTGCTTTCCATCATGATTATATGTTGTCATAGCATGTCTACTTGGCCTATTGTATTGCTTGTATGATTGATTTGTAGCATGAACCACATGATATGAACCTATCTGATCGTTATCTCCTCCTGGATTAGGTTCATGATAGTGTGATCAACTCCTCTTTGTATGAATGCTGGTAGATGATCATCTTAGCATGTTGGATGATGACGTGCCAATGCTTATTATCCTTTTGTGACAAGAATCTATAGCATGCCCATCTATTTGTATTCGTCAAATTGACTATTGCTGATGATTTTACAAGTTAATATTGTTGTATGATTACGTGCTTTGGATGGAGAATATGTGGTATAATTGAGTCTTGATGAATGCATGCTTTATCATGTTATGTGTTGATTTGAACTCATGTCCCTGTATTCTAGTCATATTGCCCAATACTTGGACTCGTGTTATTCATCGTAAAAACCTTCCTCATGCTTCTGTATTGTTGGAATGTGATTGAATTGATTTCTTGCGTGTCGTCATGATTAGTGCAATATACATGTATCGTATGTTATGTTGAGCCTTCCGTATCATGTAGGATCCTTGGTTGTGACTCGTGTGAATTATATCTTGTCTGCAGTATTGCTGATCCTCTCTCGAGCTAGGTTCCTGATAGTGTGGTTCTTCCCTCTTTTTATTATCATAACACGTCTTACTCATGCAAGATAATTGATGTTGAATTCGATGATCGATTTGCTTTTCGTAATGGTTAATCATAGCATGCTTACATGTTGTCGCTCGGTAGTGTTCCCCTATTGCTCTATGATATCCTCTCGTGCTAGCATACATGCATGCCTTGCACCTCGCATGATCACACACCACGCTATATCATGTCTTCACATACACAGGACGCATGAATGTTAGAATAAATCTAGTCGAGTTATCTTGATTGTGTGCATGTTCGATATGTGCCAGTAGTGCCCTGTAGGGCTTATGATTCCCAATATAACTCGCTAAATGACCACGTGTTGTACTTATTCTATGATGTGATGGCTATTGTGCCATATATGTGCTCTATGATGGTTCGTTCCTAGCATGATTATAATATGTCGCTCATGATGCCCTTCTTGTTACTTTTGACGATGCCTCATGTTTCGTGAATATTATGTTGAACTTCTCTTAATGACTCTTGACTATGATTGTATCACATTATGTATCGCTAGTATCGTGTGGGACCCATGCTTTCTAAATGTATCTCGTCATATGATTACATGCCATTCTTAACCTATTATATGATCCTTGTTGTTAAATGTGATGATTACTATGCCGCCCTTATGCATTCTCGTATGATGCTTAGTTGATTATTATTATGTACCTCGCCATCCTATATTTGGTCTCATTTGTGATATGTATACCATGCTCGTTCATTTTTCTTATACATGATACTTGCCATCCTCGTTAAACCCCGCATGAGCATTACTGGCTCCGCATAATTTGCTTGAAATTAGTAGGCATCTATGCTTTCATGGAATAATAAACTGTTATCTCGTCTCACATGCATCAGTGTAGGACTTGATTGTGTCTTTTGGAATGAATACGCATGTTATTCTCCTTGAGATAGGTACATGTTAGTGTGGGTTATTTTAATTGATATGCTCCATGATGAATTTATGTTACTTGTCGCGATTATAACCTAATAGACTTTCATAAGGGCATCGTTGCTATTCCCGAGTCGAAGTCTTGTCTTTAGTCTTGTCGTTCTTAGCCTTGGTCTATGTTTGGTTCCGAAAGGAACGTTGGGTTGTCCGCTCTCGTCACTCCTCTATCTTTGCTAACTTGGAGTCATGCGCGATACATTGGGTGAGCGACTGCTTGAAAGAGAAAGGAAGTTGCATAGCGATAGAGCAGTGTGGCGGAAACGTGGGCCCATAACCCACAAGCCTCATGATCGATGGTGTTGGTGGGACAGGTATGTTTCGAGGATGGCGGCTATCGAGTACGATATGACTTGCAGGCGGGAGTGTCCTACGTTTGAATTGCTAACCTTTTTGAATATGTTGATAACTATGTTGCACTGCTTTGATGGTGACATTTATGTGTTGATGTGCTGACTTGGTAATAATTGTTGTCTGATTGTCTGTTGTTTACGATGATATGATTCGGTGCCTTAAAGTTCTAATGTACATGATGTCTTGATGCGTTGATGCTTGAGTTGCTAAGCATGATCTAAATTCGTTACCTATAAAATGTGAACTACAAATGCTGAGAAACCTGAACTGTCTATTAGATAAGGTTATGATGAAACTTACTAGCTTGACTTGATTATGTGCATATATGATGATTTGTAATAATGAGTGAGCATGACGGTGAATTGAGATTTATCGACGCAGTTGCAATGTTTAATGCTGAACTAATGATGCTATTGATATAAATGTTAGTTGATATGATGTGGTGCTTATGTGTAATAATGTCCATGATTGCTTCCTCTTTGAACTTGTGGGTGAGGGTTCTCTTGTGGAGTGGTTGATGAGCGGTAAAAGAATTCTAAGCGATTAGGATGATCGATGGTATTACGAGGTAAGACGCGAGAGAGGGATCCATGTGGTTAGCATGGTATGATGCTTATGATGTCTTGAGTAGTATATGAAGAGTTGGGAATGACTTTTGAGAGTATTGAGGATATAGTATGAGAGGGTTCTCGGGTGTGAAGTTAGAGATAGAAGTTGGGTTTTTAGAGGTGGATGGTGTGTGGGAGTGCTTGATGGAATGAGGGGTGAGATTGGAGTATCGAAATGAATTAGGATTTCTTTAGGGGATTTTGTCGGAGTTAGTGTTGTTGAGTCTAGAAGAGGATTAATCTTGGCTTGAGAGTGGAGATGGGTGAGTGGGGATTGTGTTTTAATTTGACTGGTATGATGTGAGGAATTTTCTTGATTTTGTGATTTATTTATATCTACTGGCATGATGTTAGATAACGACCATGATAAACCTGATATGGGATTACATGTTGATATGCAATATTAAAATCTAGTTGGTAGTGACAAGTGTTACCATGATATATTAATACTTTGATATCCTGTTATATTGGTTTAGAAGCATGTTAGGACGTGCTGTGATATGATATATGAAGTAATGATGAGTATGAACTATGAGATATATAATGATGTGCTATTATGTGGAAGCATGATGTTTTATTATGTGGTAGTAAGCATGATGTGTACTATATGGTTAACAAGCATGATTATTGGTTATGTAAATGATGAATATGACTTGAAGTATGATCATGATTAGTATATATGAGATAATGGTGCATGATTTCTAAATGATTGTCATTCGATATTGTGATGAGTTAAGGTGATGTCTTTCAGAGCATGCTGACATTTTGGGGATTTATATACTACTTGATCTTCCTTTTTCTAAATCTTAATAGCATGACTTTGTTGTGTTGATATGTTAACGTGATGAATCTGTCCTACTTGTGTTGCAATATCGATATGCGATAGTGAGATTTGATGTGTACTGACATACTAACCCCATAACATCTAACCCGTTGATTTCTGGATATGTGTGCTTACGTGATGAGTGATGAGCATTCGATTATGCACTTGTGATGCCTTCAGTATGATGTAGATATACCTTATGATTTGTAGTATGTTGAGGTTTGTTGTTCCTTTGTTACTTGAGACTTGTTGGCATGTTTGTGTTTATGTTAAACGGTTATGTGATGGTTTGTGACTATGATATGATGTGGGATTTGCCATGTGTGAGATGGCTTATGGTATTATGCTTATGTAAGAGTTGATGAGACCTTTGGCTATGGTACTTGTTGAGTTGTGAATGATGTTGCATGATCTGGAAACTAGGAAAAGAATATGGGATTAGCTCTTAGAGGTGGATGATTCCACCTCCGAGCTTCTGAATTTGATTGATTGTTATGCGGGAAACTGATTTGGTTTTGGAGGATTTTGACGAAATTTTGATCGAAAAGATTTTACTTGTTTTTATGTAAAGTTGCTTGGTTAAACGTCTTATTTGAAGATTTTGAGCGGTTTGAAAAGGAATTACTTGGAATTTTAAAGAATAAACGTTACCGAGAATTTCAACGATTTTGAGGCCAATCTTTTTCAATTGCAAAATCCCTCTTGAAACTTTTCAACCCGGGCTTATATTATAACATATTGCGAAGTGGATACAAGTATTTTATAGGGGCGCATATAGAATGCTTGCTAAGACCTAGTGGGGGCGCTATAGTTACTTTCGAGTTATGATATAACCGAAAGGTCATGGTAAGGGTGCGGTAGGGGCCCATATCATATTCTTACTATGACCAATTGAGAATATTATGATCACGTTGAGGGTCCTGTGAGGATCTCATACGGGCCCTTATGAGGTGCTTACGGGATCAACGACATGATCCTCGAACTCATAAATTTCAAACTTTATCCCCTTGCTTTAGAATGATTTTAGTCTCGGGGACGAGACTTGTTTTTATAGGTGGATGATGTAAAGGCCTCAGATTTTTAAAATAATAATTAAAAAAAATGAATAAAATAAAATGGATTTAAGCCGGAAAATTCAGACATTTGGAAATCCCCGTCTTCATCTTAAAAATTGTAGTTTAAAATCCTTTAAGCGGATTCCGACCTGATTTTGAACGTTGAAGGATAATTATGTAATTTTACCTCGGGATTTGAACTAAACTTTGGGTTGTCGATATCTTTGCAATTTTAAAGCGTTATTTTGATCGAATAGGAATAAGATTGTGAGAAAGGGTTTTAGGATTTATTATCCGAATATTATTTTATATGGTACCACTTATGTTATATTTTTCTCATCTTGTCATCTTCCTCCTCTCACATCTGAAAATTAGCCTAGCCCCTTTGTTTCTTTCCCAATTGTGGGAAAACACCCACACCCCTTCCTCCTTCTTCACCCACACTTCACTACTACATTGGACAGTAAACCCAGCACTCACCCACGCCAATTCTGATATTCACCTCCCCTTTTTGATTACCTGCAGCAATCTCCTTATTTGACTCCCAGCAATCCCACAAACTCACATCCTCTCACCCATCCCTCAAATCTCTCTGATTTTTCTTCCTTCACCCCCTGGTTTCCGGCAACGGTAGCGGCAGCAGCACAAGCCTCCCTCCTCACTGTTTCTCGCATCCGCCGGAGCCACCACCAAGCTGCTGATACATCACCACCAACAACACCCCGAGAGCACTCCTTGAGCGCAGCCCCTGGGCAACACCGACAGCCCTGCTTCTGCGAGACGGGCCGAGCCACCACAACTCCACTTCACCTCCTCTTCCTCCGTTCCGAGCACCACCGAGCACCCTGTCCTCTTCGAAATTCCAGACAGCTCCCAAGCTTCCACTCCTTCTCACTATCACTGGCGAGCCGAGCAGCAACAGCAGGAAGGCCGGAGCCACCGACGTAGGGCCGCTTCTCTCCTCTCATCTCCGTTTTCCTCCATTCTCGACGGTAACCTCCCCTTTCACCTCCTTTCGCTCTAATAGGCCGTAAACGTCCACCCATGCTCACTTCTCTCTCCCCCAGGCCAAGATCTCTTGGTATCGAACTCCGATGAAGCCCGAGGCACCACCGACGAGCGTTCCCGTCAAGCTTCGAAGGCCATTCGGTGAGCTCTTCTTTCTTTCCCTTTTAGATCCGTTTTGATGTCCTTTCGTTGGTGGGTGTCGGAGAGAGTTTCCGTGAGGATGGTCGGGTGAGGAGTCGTCGGCAAGGAGCTCCTCCTTCTCTTCTTCTTCCTCCGTTTTTCCGCCGTTGGTGACCGAGGCTCTATTCTTCTAATCTAGGAAAGAGATGGGTCTCCTTTCTTCCCTTTCTTTTGTTTTGGCCGGGCTGGGCCTTAGCTTTAATGGATTCGGGCAAAGGTTCCGGGTTGGATCTGGTGAGAGAGATAGAGTTGGGTTGGGCTCTGTGAACTGGGTGGGGTCTCTCTTCTTTCTTTTCTTTATACAGTCCGGGTTAAGGGTTTGGGTTTATTCTTTAATTTAGTCTGGTTTAGTGTTTTAATTAAAAGAAAACCGGTCCGGTTCATGGGTTTTCAAAATCAGATTTTAAGGGTTTGAGAGCTGGGTTTTATTGGGCCTATTCCGAAATTGGGAGATAGCCCTTTGGGCCTTTTCTTTGTTTAAGTGAATTTTGATTATTTGATATATTATTTAAGTGTTATAAGTTATTTAATTATTATGAGAATTATTCTGAATTATTTATTAAAGTAATTATTTTGACCCTTGATTTATTTACTAAGTATTCAAAATGGTTTTGGTTGGGTGGTTATTCAATTTGTGAAATATATTGTTTAAAAGTCCAATTACTTATTAATTCCTTGTTCTTATTATTAAATTATATAGGTTGGTTGGAATATTTCTAAAGCATCGGAGTTCATTAAGAGAATGATTTTGAAAAAAAATGTCGGGATTTTTTCTATAATATGATTTTGAGAGATTGATTTTAAGGATTAAATGTCGGGATTCTTTATATTGGTTTGATGATGTTGGTTTTGAGAAGGAAGTTTGGAATTATGGTTTGTACGATTTTATCAATGGGTTTGACTGGAAGAATGATTTTGGTCGATGTTGATCGTATCGGAAATGTTTTGGAAAACGGTTTTACTGTCGATTGGTTTTTAGTATGTTGAGAACTTGGAGTTCATGCGTTTAAATGTTGGTCCGGTAGCTTGTGGGAATGGCTTGATGATAGGTGTGTATTGCTTTTGGATTGCTTTGGACTTGCATTTGGGCCCTTGCTTGTGTTATCTTGCTGCTCTGCATCTTCAGGTAAGTTCCCTAGGGGGCTTACTCGGGTTGGACATTAATGCCTGTTGTTGCATTTTATGTTAGGTGTTGCATATGCATAAAAGCATGCCATGTAGTATCCTGTTTAGGTTGCACTAATTGAATGAGTATCTGCTTACTTTATGCATTTGAAACAGAACGGCTGTTATCTGTGATAGTCCTAGAGTCTTTACTAGGGTCATAGGGTAGCCCAGTCTCATCGGGCACCCTGAGTCAATCGAGTCGATATGAGCATGATATGATAGCCCAGCACCATCGGGAAATCGATGAGATGATATGATATGATGATGTCGTGGTTTGTGCACCACCTCGAGGAAACTGCTATGCTATAGCCCAAACTGGCCAGTCTCTCCACTAACGGGAAGGAGTGTAGAGGTAGGAGAGGGATATGTCATTTGGCATTGTCTTGGGCCCTTTACAGTATTTCTGCACATTATTATACCTAGGAGCATGTTAGTGTGTTTAACTTTCGTACTGCATTAGAGCATCTTTATTAGGTATAGCACATACTATGTGGCCTCAGCGAGGACTGCCGGTCCCGCATGAGTGGCTCGATCTGACTCATTTCCCCGTTCTTTTTTTTTTAAGGTATTTTGCGTAGATTTTGAGTGCTCAATGTCTATATGACGGGATTCCCTTTTGGCAAATCGAAGAATCTGGCTAATATCCTAACTTAGTAAAATGGTAATTACCCACTCATGATTTGGTTTTGACCGGCTCTACCGTGGCACTTGTATCTTTACTTTGCTTCCGCTTTACTTTCGTTTGAAATGGATTCCGCGACATAGTCTTAGGACAGGTTAAGGGTACCCAACGGCCCTTCGAGGTTTTTAGGGTTTGAAATCCCTCTTTCTACTAATCTTAAAATGAGTTTGAAACCTCGACCCGTATCTGGATTGCAAGATCCGAACAAGGGGTTTTATCCCTTGAAACGTAACCCGAAAATCATAATTCTGGGTCATTACATCTGTCATCTTTCAATTATATTGTGGAACAATGTAATTGAATTAATAATTAATTAAGTATAACTATGTTTACTTAATAATTAATTAAGTCATGTGGTGTCTTCTCCTTTAATATAGACATTTTAAATTAATAATTAATTAAGTATAACTACTTCATTTATTTAATTAATTTATTAATAACAAAATCTTAACAAATCTTATCCTAATTAAGTATTGAATTTTTTTTTATTGTTTATAGTAATATTTTGACCAAATCTTAACAAATGAAAATCAGTTAAGATATGATCATTTACTTATTTTTCTTTAACTTTTTAAAAGATTTATAATATCTTTAGTCCAATTTATTTTTAGTATAAATATTAATTCATCTCCATCTTCGGGCAATATTGTATGGATTATTAACCTTGCTTGATTATGTTGTTGATAAAATGAGAATAGTCATTATATTTATTATAATTGGCCTTAAGGCTCACTATGTTTATTTGTAATTTTTCATTATTTTCATTAATCTTTAATATTTCTTTTTATTTCTTATGATGATTATATAGTGTTAATCAATATCATCAATAGTATCAATAGTATAATCTTAAAGCAGAAGTCGCTTACGCCATGTGACGACTTCTCCTTTAAAGTAACTTTTCCTTTTTATTTAGGATTAGATTGAAAATTAATATATTAATTGATTATTAAAGTAGGATTTGTTTTAATTGATTTCTTCTAAATTTTCTCTTGCCGATAGGATTTGCCGTTACTTCTTCTAATTGATAGGATTTGTCGTTACTGAGGAGTTTTTGAAATAAAAATTTATCATATTTATCCATTAATAACTTCTATTTTTTTTTTGTAAGGATAACTACTAAAAAGATAAATTAAAGATTTGACCGAGATCCACTTATTAATATTTTAAATTTAAATATATATTTTTTGCTCTATCCTTTATTTGAAAATGGTTGTGTTGCAGTATAAATACTACCCTACACCCTTGGGTTCATTATTGGCTTTCTAGATGTGTTTCAATTATTTCATCTCTTTTCTGCTTCCAATCATTTCATCCCCTCTTTAGGTTTCACTTACTTTTTTTTTGTAGGGATTATTCTGAATTGTTTGTGAGTTATTTTATTTATAGTGTTGTGGGTTTAATTTGTTAGTATTTTTTGTAGGATCGTCCATCGGTCCCCATTTATTAATTAGTACGGTAAAAACAAATCTCAACTATTTATACTAAGAGGTAAAAACAAATCTCAAGTATACCTAACAAATCACAACGAATAAATAAATAAATTTACTAAACAATTTTCAAATATAAATAATACATGTTCCTTTACATTGTTCCACAATACAATTGAAAGATGACAGATGCATTCAAAGATGACAAATGCATTCGCAGAGAAGAATAATAAATTAAAGAAAAAACAATTTCAACTCTAAATAACAGTACATTTCATATATAATTTATGATTATTTTTACATACATGCATTTGGGTACAAATATTAATCAACAATGGGATAAAATTTTGTCTTTAATTATAAATTTTCAAAGTTTTTTATGCCGTTAACTATATAATAATTAACAATGTTTAGATGTGAATAGTGGTTTAGAGTTTATTTAGAAAAAAATTTTTATACATTTTCTAATATTAAATATATTAATTTTAAAAAAAAGCACAAAAGTGCGGGTACTAAACTAGTTTTTTATTCATTTAATGAGTCATTTAGAGATATTCCCAAGAGAAAGACAGTGAAGTGGGGGCAAATCCATTTAGGCTCAACAAAAAAAAATCGTATATATATATAGAATTTTTTTTATTCATTTAATGAGTCATTTAGAGGTATTATATTATACTACCTCTGTCTCATAATTTTAGTCATTTGACTTTTTAACTCATTTTTTAATGCATTAAAAAATCTATAAAATACTCCATCCGTTTCATAACAAGTGTCGGTTATCTTTTAGTTCACGTTTTTTAATGAGGTAAAAACTCTATAAATATTATTTTTTCAATCAATTTTTTTTAAATAATTTCGTACTTATTAGTAATAAGTATCAATTTATAAAAAAAATGATTAAAAAAATAATATTTTATAAAGTTTTTACTTTCTTAAAAAACATGAGTAAATGTCAAACGACATTTATTTTGAAATGGAGGGAGTATAAATTTTTTTTCCCAAAATTTTTAAAATAATTCAAACTTAATGCTAAACTAGTATAACACCTGCGCCGATATATATATATATTAAATAATGAAATTTTAAAAAAATCTAACCAGGTTTTACTTTTATTATTATCCATGTTCTCAATCTAGAAATAATTAAAAAAAATCAAACTAAAGTAAATTCAATATGAACTCAAGTAGGGAAACCTACAAAATGATAAGAGTATCTAAGTCTCAAGGCAATAGTATGAAAAGAGTAGCTAAGTTTAAACATGCTAAAAATAGTATGAAAAATGAATATACTAATGGAATAAAATAAACAAAACTGCCAAAAAGTTAAAATAATACATATTCCTTTAGCAATTTTCATCAACAAAGTCCTCAAAAAGCACACGGTATAAGATGTAGGTGTTTGACTTGGATCACCCGATATAGTCCATCAGGGCTATAATCCTCGTTCACCTTCGTCTTTATAACCTTCAACCATTGCAATGGTCTAAAGTAAACAAAACAATTAGGAAATATCTAGGATTATATAGAAGCTACGATATAGATTATAATGTCCAAACCAAGAACATTAACATTGGGACATCACCGAAGATGGAAAAAGTGAAAAATCATAGTAACTATGTGTACCTGTTAGTTAGTTAGAGCCTTGTTAAGAAAGGTTCTTTGGTTGTTACTTGTTCAGTTAGAGGAAGCTGTTCATTGCTGTATAAGTACCTCACTCCTGTACTCAGATTCATTCACGTTTTTACTCAATCAAGAACTTCACTTGTTCTCTCTCTCTTTTCCCTTCATCTCTCAATCTCACTCTATGATCATCATGGTATCAGATGTTCAGTGATCATGGAGGATCTTTGATCTTCTTTCCGCAAAATCTCCATTCTCTATGTTGTTTCTCTTCCCCTGTGTCTTCGATTCTCAGATCTGCCTGTCTCTATGGCGAATCCCGAAGATAGATCTGTGGAACGAGAGCGACGTCGTCAAGAACACATCACTGCAACTGATTTGCAGAATCCATTGTTCATCCATCCATCTGAGAATTCCGGGATGGTCCTCACCACAATTCAGCTTACTGGCGACAACTATCGGCGATGGAAGAAGGCAATCACCAAAGCTCTCTCGGTGAAGAACAAATTGGGATTCGTCGAAGGAACATTGAAGGAATCGCCAGAAAATGCCGCAATGTGGAATCACTGCAACAACATGGTATGTTCTTGGCTTCTCAACACAGTCTCTAAAGAAATCTATGCTACAATTGATGAATTCGATACTGCAAGAGAAATGTGGCTTGATCTTGAAGAGAGTTATGGTCAGCGCAATGGCCCTCTCATCTTCTCTCTTCGAAAAGAAATTCAGGATTGCAACCAAGGTGGGAGCTCTGTCACTGAGTACTTCACGCGCCTCAAGGGTCTTTGGCAGCAACACTCTGGGTTGGTGGCTCCAATCCAGTGCAATTGTGGCAAGTGTGAATGCAACATCCAAGGCCAGGTTGAAGCGCAAGACCGAGAATCCAAGCTTATGCAGTTCCTCATGGGCTTGAATGGGGATTTTCTTGCTGCTCGTCGCCAGATCCTGCTCAGTCCTACTCTTCCTTCTACAAGCATGGCTCATGCTCTTCTTCTTCAAGATTCCTACAGCAGCAAGGTGTCTAAGGACAAGGCTCCATCAACAGATTCAACTGCGCTTATGGCTAAGCAAAATGGTTCTAAAGAGAAGCCCAAGAAGGAGAAGTGCAGACATTGCAATGGCAATCACAAAGCCGAGCGTTGTTGGGAGATGTTTGGCTATCCTGAGTGGCACTACAAGAGCAAAATCAAGCCACAAGCACCACCTGGATCTGACTCTAAGGCATCCCCTTCATCAGCCAACAGTGCAGCATCATCATCTGACTCTCCTGTTTTGCAACCTCTCTCTGCAGAACAGCAAAAGCTTCTCTACTCTTGGATCAACATGATGGAGCAACATAAAGATAAGTTGGCTGAGATAAACTTTGCAGGTACCACTATTTGTTGTAGTGCTTCTAATTTCACAGGATTGTGGATTCTTGATAGTGGGGCTACAGATCACATCACATGTGATAGAAAATTTCTTTTCAATTCTAACCCCACATCCATGCCTACATCAATACACTTACCTGATGGTTCCAAAAGCAAAATTGAACTTACTGGAACTGTAAACCTCACATCCAATTTGTCTCTTTCTAAAACTTTGTTTGTTCCTCACTTGAAATTCAATCTTGTCTCCATCAGCAAATTGATCCATGATATTGGCTGTGTTGTCACTTTCTTCTCAAACAAATGTGTCATACAGGACCCTGTAAGGAAGACGTTGATTGCAGCTGGTGAAGAGCTAGGAGGGTTGTACTATGTGGTCCCTGAAGCTAAGCATGAGAAAGGCATCCTGGATGAGTTAGCTGTACTTTTGTCCCCACCTACACATGTAACCCACCCACATTGTGCCTCAAATTCTGTAATGCCTATGTTTTTACCCACTAAACACAATAGCCCTACATCTTTGTGGCACCTTAGACTTGGTCATACCACACATGACAAACTATTACAGATACCACATGTTGTGTTGGATGTGAATAAAGACAAATCTCAATTCTTATGCTCTGTGTGCCCTCTTGCTAAGCATACTAAAAGCTCATTTTCTTCCAGTACATCTCATGCTGATAGTGCTTTTTCCTTACTGCATTGTGACTTATGGGGACCATATGACACACCCACATACAATGGCCATCGATTTTTCTTAACCATTGTTGATGACCATAGCAGGAGTGTCTGGGCTTACCTTCTTAAACACTAAACTGAAGCCCCTCCCTCTCTCATTTCTTTCATTACCCTTGTGGAAACTCAATACAAATCCACAGTCAAAACACTCAGAACTGACCAGGGAACTGAGTTTTTTAACTCAACCCTTACATCCTTTCTTACATCCAAAGGAACTGTGCATGAAAGTTCTTGCACTGCCACCCCACAGCAAAATGGGAGGGTTGAAAGAAAACACAGATACATCCTTGAAACAGCTCGTGCCTTGAGGTTTCATGCTTCTCTTCCAATCAAATTTTGGGGAGATTGTGTTCTTACAGCCACATATCTCATAAACAGATTACCCATTCCTTTACTCCACAATAAATCTCCTTTTGAAATCCTAAATGGCCAGCCTCCTACCTATGACAAACTTAAAGTTTTTGGGTGTCTATGCTTTGTTGCCACCTCTTCTGTTGCAAGAAAGAAATTTGATCCTAAATCTGATGCTTGTGTGTTTCTTGGGTATCCTTTTGGATTCAAAGGTTATAAGGTGTTTCATTTGGAAACTGGAAAATGCACTATCAGCAGGGATGTGAAATTCATTGAGCATGTGTTTCCTTTTGCTCAGGATACTCATGAGCCTTCAAACACTACCCACCCAACATTACCCACACCTGTGCCTTTCTTTGATGATCTGGAAACCTTTGAATCAACATTACCTGCATTTCATCCAGTGGATGTTATCTCCTATCCATCACCAAATCTTAATCCACCACCAGAGTTTGAATCACTGGCTGACTACTCTCCATCTCCAATTCCCCCTTGCTTTGATGAAATACCATCTCTTGCCCCCCTGATCATCATCCTGAGATCAGGCACTCATCCAGGAATGCTCCTCCTCCATGCTGGCTAAAGGACTATGTATGCTCAGCTTCTGCTAGCTCTGAGCCATCTGCAAACTCGTCTCTCAGTAAGTCTCTCTACCCACTTTCTGCTTGCCTTTCTTACAGCCTTTGCTCACCTACATACCTCTCCTTCATAAATAATGTGGCTCCCCTATCTGAACCCACCTCTCTCAAAGAAGCACTGAAAAATCTAGAGTGGATCAAGGCAATGAAGACTGAGTTGAGTGCTCTGGAATCCAATCATACTTGGACATTGGTTCCCAAATCTGAAGTTGTGTCTACTGTGAGCTGCAAATGGCTGTTTAAGCTCAAACTCAAGGCAGATGGATCACTAGACAGGTAAAAAGCTCGCCTTGTTGCTCGAGGTTTCTCCCAATTAGAAGGAATTGATTATGGAGAAACTTTTGCACCTGTGGCTAAGATGATCACTGTGAGAACTTTGCTGGCTATTGCTACAGCAAAGGGATGGCCAGTGTCACAGATGGATGTGACAAATGCATTCTTGCATGGTGAACTAGAGGAGATGGTTTACATGGAGCTGCCTCCTGCTTATGCCTTGTTGAAACAGCATGATTGTCCTCAGGGGGCCAGTATAAATGAGGTCAATGCAGCTATTGGAAAGGTATGCAGGCTTGATAGGTCTTTGTATGGCTTAAAGCAGGCACCCAGACAATGGTTCTCAAGGTTCTCCCAAGTGGTCAAAGATGCTGGATTTGTGCAATCCAAGGCAGACTACTCCCTCTTCTTTAAGGTAACAAAATCAACATACATAGCACTCCTTGTGTATGTTGATGATATGTTGATAACTGGTGACAGCAAGTCTGAAATCAAGGCTTTAAAAGAACACCTGCATAGACAGTTTGTGATGAAGGACTTGGGAGATCTGAGATACTTCCTTGGAATAGAAGTTGAAAGGAATGAAAAGGGAATGCTACTGAATCAAAGAAAATATACTTTGGATATTCTAAAAGAGACAGGAATGACAGGAGCAAAGCCTGCAGCCACTCCACTGGATCCAAAGATAAAACTCACACTTGAAGGTGAGTGTAAAGAAGTAGATGTGATGGCTTACAGAAAACTGGTGGGAAAATTGATATACCTCACCATAACTAGACCTGACTTATGCTATGTTGTCCAAGTATTGAGTCAGTTTATGCATAGACCCAATGATGAGCATTGGAGGAGTGCTAAGCATGTGCTCAGATATTTGAAAAGAGCACCAGGGCAAGGTCTATTCTTATCTCAGAAATCAGACTTGAAACTCTATGCATTTAGTGATGCTGATTGGCAGAGCTGCCCCATGACACGAAGATCCCTCACTGGATTCTGTGTTCTACTTGGAAACTCATTGATTTCATGGCGTACAAAGAAGCAAACTTATGTTGCTCTATCCTCTGCTGAATCTGAATACAGGGCAATGGCCACTGTATGCTGTGAGATCACATGGCTGCTAAAGCTACTCACAGACTTGCAAGCTAACCAAGCACAACCTGTGAAGCTTTACTGTGACAACCAATCTGCAATGCATATAGCCAGGGATCCTGTCTATCATGAACGTACGAAGCACATAGAAGGAGACTACCATCTAGTACGAGACAAAGTACTAAGGAAGGAAGTTGAGCTTGGATACATCTCAACAAAGGACCAGCCAGCAGATGTGTTCACTAAAGTACTTCCTCAAGATCAGAATTGCAAACTTCTCACCAAGTTAGGAGTTGTTGATTACTTCAAAACTGCTAACTTGAGGGGGGATGTTAGTTAGTTAGAGCCTTGTTAAGAAAGGTTCTTTGGTTGTTACTTGTTCAGTTAGAGGAAGCTATTCATTGCTGTATAAGTACCTCACTCCTTGATGTCCGCATATTTAGTCTTATTTTGCATCATGTTTTCATTCCATTTGAGTCATTTTATTACTTTTTGTGTTGGGAAAGTAAGGAAAATGTGTAGTTATGCTTAATATTGCAAGATATGGAGTCTACACAAGCTTTGGTGGTGTTTTTGTAGGTTTTGGAGCTAATTTGGAAGAATTTCGACGCACTTTAGAGCTTAATGAAAAATCATGAAAGCAATGGAGAAGCCAAGCAAAAGCAAAAAGTGGTGTAGCTGGAGAAAAGCCTTATTTTCGCCATCCATCAATTTGATTCAAGATCTGGAGCCTTCATGAGATTTGTAGTCCTTGAAAAGAGCTTTCCAACGCATATTCATATGTGTCAATCGGATTAACGAGGACTCAGGAAAGTGCGATTGAAGACAGAGTCAAAAAGCTGGAGAAAATCAGAAGTTACTGCATTCACACAGATACCTCGGCGCCGACACCCCAGACCTCGGCGCCGATACCCTGCGCACCAGCAAAGGATTCTGTGGGCTGTTTTATTTACTTAATGGGCTTTTTAATTAGGGTTTTCTTCTAAAGTTTTTTAGGATCTTTTAGTTAGATAGACTTGGGATATTTTATCCTTCCTTATATAGATTTTATTATTTTCCTAAGATTAAATCTCTTTCCTTGGAGATTAAGTCTAAAATTCTATCTTTAAATAAAGCCTATTAGGGGCTGATTTTGGGGGGGAGGAGAGACACGTTCTTCAGGAGGGGAGGACGACAGACAGCGCGAGGGCTGCGCGCAGCAGCTGTAGGACGATTTTTAGGGTTTTGTTTTGGAGTTTGGGTGAAAGCTTGGACTTGTTTGTTGCGATTGAGACGCTGATTTCCAGGTTTTATTTAGTTTAATTTCAGTTTATGTTTTCTTCACGTAAATTCAGGTTTTCCATTACTATGTTTGAGTAGTTCTTTGCTCTTCTAAGGTTGGGGTGATCCCAACAATAAGATGTGTGTGAATGAATGAATCTATGATTGTGTGATGTTTTTATTGTCTTCTACCTATGTGTTTAACCTTTGATGAAAGTCTAAAGGAATTCATAGTTGCAATTGAACTTGACAAAGGAAATTGTTAACTTGATAGTAATTAGGGTTTTCTAATGAAAGTTAAAGGATCCTAATTAAGAGAAGGTAGAAACGAGTAGGTCTTTTATGCGAAAGTGAATTGATTTACTTGTTGATTGATGAAACTCAATTGTTTAATGATAGAAGCATGATCTTTTATATGATTCATTGATTTGCACATGTATTTGTTGTTGTGGTGATCCTTGCCTTAGAAGTTTTTCCTTTTATTAATTAAAACTCAGATTTTATGCTCTTATCACCACCCATCTCTCTTCCATCTCTTTTGTTAGTTTCAACCCGAGAAAGCAACTAAATAAGAAGCGCTGACTCTCTCCTGTGGACGATCCTGACCCCCTATACTATAGCGGGGTCTTGACTATAAATTTATTTGGTCGAGAAACCCTCTCATCACTCCTGTACTCAGATTCATTCACGTTTTTACTCAATCAAGAACTTCACTTGTTCTCTCTCTCTTTTCCCTTCATCTCTCAATCTCACTCTATGATCATCAGTACCCCATGGTCCCCATGAGTCATAACGACTTGTAAGATCCACAAGAACAATAGGCAAGTCAAAAGAAGAAACCTTCATGATTAAGAAACAATGCCAAATGAATATGAAAAAGTAAGCATTCATATCAAAATCTCATATATAAGGGATTCTCACCGAATATTTCAACCTAATAACTCTAGTATACTTAATTCCCTTGAAAGCATCTAGCAAGAGAGGAAAAATATGCCTCCCTTCTACAACAATATAATTAAAAATCATTAAAAAAAATTGTTACCCAAAGGGAGGTTTTGTTTGGAGTCAGGATGTGCTAACTTAGAGAACATATAAAAAATATCCTTCTCGCTCGTTATCTAACTAATTTCTCCAACCATTGCCACCATAGGGAAGAAGTAATATGAGTGGGGGGACGAAATAAGAGAAGATATGATGGGATGATATAGGAAGAAATTAAAAATAAAAAAATAGGTTTGGAAAGATTGTGAGATCTTAATTTATGTCATTAATTTGAAAAAAAAAACGATAAGTCCAAAAATCTATGTATTTTAATATAAATGAATGAATTTTTTATATAGGAAAAATGACCCCAAATAATACAAATTATCACCTATGAACCGAAAATAATACAAACTTTCAAAATCACCAATTGGTATATAAACTATTGCATATTAAACCAATTTTGATACCAAAACCATTTCCGACCAAATTTCCCGCAACATGTATGACGTGGCAACCAAACATTAAATTTTTTTTAATGACATGGCATTCCATGTCACACTTTCTAAAAATTTAAAAAAAAATTGAATCAGCTTGGAATTCCAATTGGAAACCCTAAAATTTGTAAAGGCCCGAATTTTAAATCCAAATTTTCGAATAATAAAAAAATAAATAAATAAATAAATAAATAATTCGGGTTATTTAAAATCTCTTAAGGATTTTTCCGACGGATTTCAATTCCGCTACTTTGACGTGAGATTTTGGAATATGAGCGAGATTTTATCGAATTAATTCATTCGAGTTTGGAAATTCGATATAAACTTTTATAGTGTCGGGATTGGGATAGAGCGTCGAGATATTTTAGCGTCGGTATTGTCGAGTTTGATTATTTTTTTTCGGGATTTCAAATTGTCAATTGTGGGCCCACTCCTCTCCCTATTTCCTCTTTCATTTTCTTTATTCTCTCCCCTTTCTGATTTTTTTTCAGTTGTTGGAGCCTGCAGAGCACACAGCCTGTGCATCTTGTCCTCACCCACAATTCCTTCTCTTCACCCCTTTCTTCTGTTCACTGTCCCTCCTCACCCTCCTCCTGGCTTTCCGATTCACAGAACAACCCACATCCATTCCTCTCTCTCTCTCCTTCGTTCTAGCTCTTCAAGTCACCAAAACCACAAAACACTGCTCATTTTCCCCTGTTGCCAATAGCCCCAAGTTCACATTCTCCATTGCCCTGTTCGGATCTCCAAGAAACACCACCCCTAGCACCTCCTCCTTCCAAGAGTAAGCCAGCAGTAGCGGCAGCGACCAGAAGCATCGACGGATGCCCAGGAGCATCCCGGAGCCACCGACCGCGTTCTTCCTCTTTCCTCTGTTCGTTCAATAGGTCGGTGAGAGTCGTTTCTTCGTTTTCGTTCAAAAACACCCTAAAGGTGCGCCTTTATGACTCCTTAACTCCGACCCAGGTTCCCCGGAGCTTTCCCTGCCCTCGGCAAGCCTAATCGATCCCCGGCGAAGATCTTCCAACGAGAAATCAAAGCCTCGGTAATCTCTCTCTTTCTCTTTCCTCTTTGCTCGCGTTTGAGTCTCGTCAGGTCCAGGGTGGTCGGAATTGTTCTTTGGTAAGGGTGTGTGAACCTCAGGCCGAAAGGCCGCCGCCGGAACCGGATCTCCTTCTTCTCCATTTGCCGTCATCGTTCAGGAGCTCTGTCTTCTGTTTGGGGAAGGAGATGGTTTTGTTGGGCCTAATTTCCGGGTTGGGCTCAAAAATCCGGATCCCCTATCTTCCTTTCATTTTGAGGATCAGGATGTGGCTTGCGGGTCATGAGTCCGGATCCGATATCCCTCATTCGGGTCCCTTTCAGCCTTGTGAGATTGAGAGTTGGGTTTCGGGTTATGGGTTGTTGGATCCGGGTTCTGGGTCCGGCTTCCTTCAGATTGGGCCTTGGGGTTGTGGGCTGTGTGGTGGCTTGTCATATATATATGTTATATTATGTGTTGTGTTAAATTATATTATTATGTTCTATATATAAACGTTATGATTTGATTATTGTTAGGTCATCATATGATTATTATTATTATTGTGTTATATTCTGTTGAGAAATATATTTTCTGGAATTTTATAAAATAAAATTATTCTTTAAAGTGTTATTATTGGGGATATGTATTTAGTGTTGTTTTAAATTGTGATTTTAGGAATTTGAAATGACTTATGAGTTGTGATTTATAAATATGGTTGTGAAAATAGAGTTATTTTGTGACTAAATGTTGGAATTTATTTATGTAATAATTTTGAAAATAAACATGCCGGGATTGTGTTAATAATATGATTTTGGGGAATTGTTAAGGATTTAAATGATAAATGTCGGAATTTGGCCAAGTATGATTTGAGAAATTATTTTGAATATGAGATGACTTAATTTGGGATTTTAAGAGTTTGGAAAATATGGTTGGTACGATTTTGTTAATGGGTTCGATTGGAAGTAAATGATTTTGATTGGTGCTGATCATATTAAAAAGGTTTTGGAAAAAAATGATTTTACCATCGATTGGTTTGAGGATGTTGAGAACTCGGGATTCGTGTGTATGAATGATGGACCAGTAGCTTATGGAAATGACTTGATGATAGGTGTGTATTGCTTTTGGATTACTTTGGACTTGCATATGGGCCCTTGCTTGTGTTATCTTGCTGTTCTGCATCTTCAGGTAAGTTCCCTAGGGGGCTTACTCAGGTTGGACATTCATGCCTGTTGTTGCATTTTATGTTAGGTGTTGCATATGCATAAAAGCATGCCATGTAGTATCATGTTTAGGTTGCACTAATTGATTGAGCATCTGTTTACTTTATGCGTTTGAAACAGAACGGCCGTTATCTGTGATAGTCCTAGAGTCTTTGCTAGGGTCATAGGGTAGCCCAGCCTCATCGGGTACCCTGAGTCAATCGAGTCATGAACTTCCTTATATTATGATATGCCTGCGGGCTTTATTGTGGAGCGGGTTAGGCATGCGTGCCGCCCTATTATGAATGAATGCATTCACGAGCTGGCCAGTCTCCGCCTATCGGAAGGGGTGGAGGTAGGAGAGGGATATGCCGTTGGCATTGTCTTGGGCCCTTTACAGTATTTCTGCACATTATTATGAATTAGGAGCATGCTAGTGTGTTTGACTTTCGTATTGCATTAGAGCATCTTTATTAGGTATAGCACATACTATGTGGCCTCAGCGAGGACTGCCGGTCCCGCATGAGTGGCTCGATCTGACTCCTTTCCCCGTTCTTCTTTTAAAGGTATTTCTGCAGATCTTGTTTGCTCCATGCTTATGTGACGGGAAACCCTTGGGCGAATCAAAGAACCTGACTAATATTCTAACTTGGCAAATGGTAATCACTTGTTTATGAATTGGTTTTGATCCGATTCTGTTGTGTCATTGTATCTTAACTTTGCTTCCGCTTTATTTCATTTGAATTGGATTTCACGACATAGTCTTAGGACATGTTAAGGGTACCCAACGGCCCTACGATACTTTAGGGTTTGAAATCCCTCTTTCTATTGACCTTTGAAATGAGTTTGAAACCTCGACCCGTACCTGGATTGCAAGATCCGAACAAGGGTTTTCATCCCTTGAAACGTAACCCGGAAATCATAATTCCGGGCCGTTACAAAATTGAATGTGTGTCGCCGTCGGCGGAATGCTAAAGGCATGAATTGCAGCCCGACGAGTAAACCATCGTCGCTGCCACTGGTGCTGGCACAATTCTGGTGAACTTCTCCTCCCTCGGCGCCTCCATTTGGGGCTCCGTCGCCTGCTCCACTGTTTCCGCCCCGCTTTCGATTTCCAAGTCCCCTATTGGCCCCCACCCCTTCCACACTTCGGGACTCGCCCTCGCCCACCACCGCACCGCCACTATGATGCCGCCACGTTCGGAGTTCACCAGCAGCAACATGAGTCCCGATTCTTCGCGGATTTCACCAGCAACAGCGGCGGCGACGATCCAGGTGTGGAGGAGAATTTCGGGAGAAAGCGCTTCAGGAATGATCTTTTCAAGGATGATAACTCCGGTGATCGGGGCGGTGAAGGAGCCAACAAGCAGATGAAATCAACGACGAAATTGAACCAAGATGCACCCTCCGGTGCAGTGGTGGCGACTTCTATGGCAGATATGATCTGGGTTCATGGGGTCCCTACAATGTGGATAGGGAACATACTCTGGATGATGCCGGAGGCGCGCTGATTTCATGCGTTTAGCATTCCGCCGGCAGCGGCGACACATTCAATTTTAGGATTTCCAGTTGCAATTCCAAGCTAATTCAAGTTTTTTTCATTTTAAAAAAGATGCATGTCATTAAAAAAAAATTAATGTTTGGTTGCCACATCATACATGTCGCGGGAAATTTGATCGGAAATGATTTCATATCAAAATTGGTTTAATATGCAATAGTTTGTATATCAATTGGTGATTTTGAAAGTTTGTATTATTTTCGGTTCATAGGTGATAGTTTGTATTATTTGGGGTCATTTTTCCTTTTTTATAAAAGAAAAAGAGTAACAAAATAGAATATACTAGCGTAGTGCCCGTGCGTAACGCACGAGATTTGTAAAATATATTATATTTTATAGAAGATATTACCATAATTTATTTACATTATATATTAGATATATTATACTATTATAATAATATGAAAATGATATAGAAAAATAATATAAATTTGGATAAAAAAATATAATGCTTATATTATATCAATATATAATATATGTGGCAAAATGTCAATGTCTCACCTTCCTAGGAGGGTCGGGTTTGAGATTTGAAATGCCCGAGACAGGATATAAAAATGTGGCCCTCTACTATTATTTTTTGTTGTGTTAATGAATTGGAAAGTAAGACTAAATAATTTGATAATTCGACTACAAAGTTTAGGTGAATGGAGTTTTAAGAACTTTTGGATAGAGAGCACCTGAAATAAACAAATAATAAATGGATCGAGGTTGATGTTTCAAAAATCCAAGAGAATACAAAATATTTGAAAGGAGCCGGATAGTTATGAATCACAACAACTTCATTAATCCATAACGTTGAAGAAATCAAGGCATTGTTGCACAGTTTTAGGTGTATCTGAATCATGTGAATAATCTTCATTTGCAAAAAAAATAAAGTAAAATAGGTGTATTGCTTATTAAGAGTATTAAGTACTAATATACAGATACAACAAATAAGTAAATTAAGGGACTACATATTGATATATTCACGAGTTTCTAAAAAATTTGGATTTGTATACAACTTTGTGACATCGCCTAAAGTTGATAATATTATCTCGTCTAGATACAATGAAAAATAAGCATATAAAATTAAAGAATACATGTTCACAAGGTATAAATAGTTTTAATTACTCTATCTTCTATAGTAAAATTAATATAAAAAATTTCTTATTAAATTTTTTATGATCAAATTTTATCGGTTTATATTATATTATTTTAAATTCTAATGTGTGAAAAGACATCAGAATTTAAGTGAATCTAGTCTTAATATCTTTTCATCATACTTATATTAGATTATCCAAATTTGGAAAAATGTTAAGCTTAAAACACCACTGAATTCGAATAAAAATTGGTTTTAAATATTATATGCATTATTGTAAATCGCTCTTAAAAATATTTATTCAAAATTAAACTAATATTTTGTACAAAAAAATATATATAAAAGAATAGATTGAACACATTCATAGAAATAAAAGTATTGCTAGATAAACAATGATGTGTGAAAATATGTCAGCAGCAAATCCGTCACAATTATGTCATACAAAATATAGTACAGAAGTGAGAAAGAAAAATAAAATGTATCAATAATATATCTTAGCGGGGAGGAAAGACGTACAATATTGTGGTGGCATAAGGGGAGAGAACGAAGCTTTAAAGAAGCCACCCCAAGGAACTAATAAACTAAACGACAATGCAGCTGTAAGTGAGAGCGAAGGCTGGGGATAAGGATTGTGGCTTGCGTAGGTTGGGGCAAAGTCATTTTTTAAGGCACCGTCTATGAGCGTCTAGTAGGTAGACATGACTGAGATTTTGGAGACACGGGCATCCTTTGGGATTTGAGAACTTCTAGAGATAAAGAGAAAAGGAAAATAATGATGGAGTCTGATTGTCTTTCTTTGATGTCGAAGCTGGATATGCGGACCCTTTGGCCGCGATGGAGCTGATGTTGAAAGAGCTTAGAGCGGTGGCAAGACCTTTCTATGGCTGCAAATGGGAGCATGATAGAAGTATTGCCCATTACAAATTGCAAATGGAAATCATTCACTCGCCATGTGTAACATAAAAAAAATGAAACCAAATTCAAAATACAATTACCGATAAGAAAAAAAGTAATAGAAAATCGATAACTATAAGAAGAAAAAGTTGAAGATAATAAAAAAAACTGGATGTTTATCATGTGAAAGAAAACCTATTATGTTTCATATATTTATATATTAAGAGATAGTATCTTCCCACGCAAGATTGATAGTTTGGCCTATTCGTTGAGAAATATAGGCAAAATCTTCCATTTATTATGAATGAAACCTTAGATGAGTTACTGATGAAGATATAGATTGAGATTTAAATTTAACTTTCAGATTTTTTTTATGTTTTTTCAATAAAAAAATATGGGATTCGATGAATCTTACAAACAAAAGGAATGATTATATAGAAAATAAGAATGATTTAATTTCAAATTTTAAAATATGATTAATAGCCCTTTATAGTTAATAAAAAAATAGTTTTTAAAAATAATTAACGTTTATGGAAATTGATTTACAAAATCTTATTGGTTGTTAATTATAATAAACTTCCCATAGAAACGTGATATTAAGCTAAATCAAAGAAAAATGAAAATAAAATTAAACACTCAAAACGGAATTAGTTGATAGCTGCGTTGATGTTCATACTTATTTAAATTGAAAATTGAAAATGAAAATTAAAGATTTGGCCTTACCCTAAAAATCAAAACCGGAAAAGACTGAGAAAACATATCAAGTAAGGATTAATTAAATTATATATTAAATAATTACTTATTTAAAGAATTTTTTTTAAAAAAAAATACAAATTTACATGTAGGTTTCGTGAAAGTATAATAGTAAGTATTTTTGTAAACAATTTTCAAGTCTTTCATATATATGTCATTTATAATACTATTCTTTTCATAATTTGGACTACCAAAATTTTTTTTTTCCTTCAAAATATTTTTATTTTTATTTTTTATATCTAAACTATATCTTTTTACAGTTTAGGTTAAAATAAGTCAAATTTTCACTATACATATTATATTAAATTATGACTCAATAATTAATACAATAAATAATGCATGACATAGGCTTAAATTTATGTAAAAAAAAGTAAGCATAAATTGTGGGTATTGGGATTCATTTCAAACGGGTTTTGTTTAGTTGAGATTTGTTTACCCAAGTTTCGGTTGAAGTAGGTTAGGTTAAATAAAATTTAGCTGAGTCGGGTTTTAATTATTATTTTTTATCTTTATGAGTCGGATTTTAATTTAGTTGAGCTTAGATTGATTGAAATAGATTTCGTTTGAGGTCCCTCCGGTTGAGGGGTTACAAATATATATATATATATATATATATATATATATATATATATATTATGTTTCAATTTTTTTTTCGGAAATAATGAATTACAAAATCTTGAATAATTGTTTTTTTTATTAGAAAAATGATAGTTTGTTCAGTAGGTAGATAAATTCAAATATTTCAGAAAATTCATTTTTGACATCTCTTCCACGTTGTTTTCTATAAACTCTAGCTGATAAATAACTTTCTATATGCGATAGTGTTCCAGCCTGCAGGATGTCATCTAGAAGATGTAATATCACTTTGATCAAAAAATCAAATGAAATTGCATCTTCGAAGCTTGAGGTCTTCCTCCCTCTAGGTTGTTATCTTTGAGGTTGTCATATTCAAGAGTAAAAAGTGACATTGAATCTTCATCTTCGAATCAACCTGCAGAAATGGTTGAATCAAATATGAGAAGGTACTATATGCAATGGCTAAGAGAAGTTGATGAATCTTCACTTGCCGCTACAAAGGTTAAGAGCCTAAGAGAAGTTATAAGCATTGAACACAGTTCTTCATAAAGTGGCTTGTGTAACAATGTTTGAGTAATAATAATAATTAATATATAATTTTAGGTTATTTTCTGTCAAATATCTCAATCTCATTTGGTTGAATATTTCACACAAATAATTAGTTAATTAAAAAGTCAAATGGAAATTTATTGATTAGATAAATAAATTAGATTGTAAATGATTATCCGATAAAAAATCATTTTAAATGAATAATTTTAATTAATTATATAAGGTGGGCCACTATTTATCTTTAACATTTGTTTTAGTATTATATTAGATATTAGATATTAGATATTAGATATGGGGATGAATAGAAGGTAGAAGATATCAAGCATATGAAATCAGAAATAGAAGAAGAAGAAGACAAAATAGGAAGTGAAAGGTGAAAGTTCATCATCGAAAAAAGAAAAGGGAAACAATTACGGTGGCTCGCATCTTGGAGTCGGTGGTGGCGATCTCAAGTTCGGTGTGATGACGACGATGACGAGGCTTGGTCCCAATGGCTTGTTCCTCCTTTTGTCTTCTTCGAATCACAACTTCCCTTTCCTTTTCTTTATGAAATTCTTGAGTCGTCATCTTCTTTTTCGGATGTTGGGTCTTTTAAGGTGTCCTTCGAAACCATAGGCTTTGAATATGTAATTTCAGGGTTTGAATGTTATAGATTCGACTTTAGATTTTGGTTTGGATTAAGGCTCTCCATGCGATTTCGGTAGAGGATGGGTTGTTTGAGCTATGTGCGGTTGCATTCCTTTGGTCTTTTTTGAGTTTCATTCTATGATTTTTCTTTGTGGTATTTGGAATACAGATTTGAGTGGGACAATTAGGATGGTCGGAGGCGGCGACCGGAACTCTAATTTGAAATGGGTGACCGGGGTTGACGGTGGCGGCTTTCTGACTTTTAGGGTTCTTTCTCCCTCACACGTTCTTTTTTCCTCATTTACCCAATTAACATATTCCTTAATTTTTTTTACTTTTTAAAATTGTTTTCTTTGAAATAAAGTATATTAAAAATTGAAGGGTATAATGGTAATTTCATAATTTTAACAGAATATTGACAGAAATCTAATGAGAGTGGTTGATTTCTAACGGGGATTTTTATGGTTGGTTTTGACAATTTTGAATATAAGGAGTGGTTTTGAGCAGTATTACATATTTAAGAGGTGGTTTTCTGCAATTTACCCGTAGATAAATTTGGGAAAAAAAGTTTTAAATAATGAGTGAGGCTAGAGGCAAGATGATGAAATGACTATTGTCAAGATGGTTTTATGTAAATTGCACACACATCCTTTTTTAATTAAAAACCGTTTGCCCTAATACACCTCCTTTGCAACTTTCATCCCCTACAAACGTAAATAAGCGGCAGCGCCGCCACCTCTTATTCACAGTCTAGCTACTCGGCTAGGAGCACGATGGTGACTGGTGAGGACGGCCTCTTACCTCCGGTCCTCCCATATTCTCCGTCGTTGGCACCGCCGTCGCCTCCTGGTTCTCTAGCAGGGAGCACAGTGGTGACCGGTGAGGATGATATCGCCAAGCCTCAAATCCGCCTCCATGGTTGAGATTTCAAGGTCCAATGCCAAACCTCTTACTTCACATAATATCTGCATCGACAACCTTAGGCAGCAGCTAGCACCGCCATACCCTAGTTCTCCAGCAACGAGCACGGAGGAGAGTGCGACATAGGTTTCGAATGCAGTTGTTGAAGAACCGCCTCTCACTTCTCAATCGCCATCCATCTTAACGGATGTGGGATATGTAAAGGCCCGGATTTTCAAATATTAATTTTTTGGAAAAAGAGAATTTAAAAATGAATTTAAAGTGAATTCCGGCCCAATTTTTAATTTTAAAGATCGAATCCGTCTTTTATTTCGTCCGGGATTCGAAAATTCATGCCGTCAGCGATATCATATTCAATATTAAATATTTTAATCAATCGAGAGAGCGGGATTTAAAATATCAATTGTCGGAAATTCACATTCCCGACTCGGGACCCCAATTCCGTCACCTTCTCCCATTCTTATCCATTCCATGTCATCCCTCTCATTTGGGTAAAATTCTATCTCTCCTTTCACTCCCTCCCTTCTTTGAGACAACTCTAATGGAAAACAAACAACAAATCCTTCTTTTCCAAAATCAGGTTTTGACCACACTTTTCTCTCACACAAACAAGGAATCCAAACACACCCCAGTTCCATCTCCCCTCTATGTTGTTGCCGTGAGGAACCCCTCCCCAAGACACCTCCATTTTGCTCAGCTCCTCTCCACCAGCAACGCCGAGAGCAACCAGCAGCTCTGTTCTTCTTCCCCGAGGAGCAGCGGTAGCAGCTCCTTCTCCGTCTTCCACCAAGCCGCAGCAGCAATCTCCCTCCGTTCCTCCTTCCTTTCTCCTCGACGAGCAACCAGCAGCGCCAGGCTCTCCCTCCCCCCCTGTTTCGAGCGCCTTGAGACGCTAGTAGGATCCCGGAGCCGCCAGAAGCAGCAGCAGCTTCTCCCGGAGCCGCCAACGCCGCCACCAGCCCTCTCGCGCTCACCGTAGCTCTCGAAGGTCGACTCTGGTTTCTTATTCGATTCCGGTCCTAATCTCATCAAAGTCTGTTTTTGCTCACCCATTACTTCTCCTAGGACTCGGTCGGAGCTCCTTCCTCGTCAATCGCCGCCGGAGCCGGTCTCGGAGCCCCTCGGAGTCGGAATCGTGCGATCTCGGTAATCCTCCTCACTCTCCTTCCTCGCTGCATCTTCTTTCTGGCTGTCTGGGTGTTTTAGAAATTGAGTTCTAGTTCGGTTGGGAGAGGGTTTGTTCGGAGACGGGGCACCTCCGAGCCTGGATTTCGCCTCCTCCTTCCGTTCCGTCGGATTTCAGAGCACGGCCTGCTCTTTTGTTGGTAGGAGACGGGTTCAGTTCAATTTCTTCCCTTGGGCCGGTTCATCCATTTCTTTTACATTCCGGTTCGGTTCGGTTCATTTTAATCAAATCAGGTCTGGGCTTGGTTGGGCCTATTCCGAAATTTGGAAGACTTCCATTTGGGCCTAATTTATTGGCCTGGGCTCGGATCCGGATTTCACAAACGGGTTATATCATTTTTGTCTTGGGTTTTTCAGATTGGGAAGGGTTGGATCCGAAAATTTAAGGGGCTTGGGCCTATTTTTGGTTCCGGGTTGTCTAATTGGGTTTGGGTACTTAATTGTTGTTGATTTTAGTTGTTTTATTATATGTTATAGTATATATGGTTAGACTTTAATTATTTGGTTATTATTATTAGTACTATGATTTATTAAAATTCTGATTTTATGGAAGTAAAGTTCTGAAATTATTTTATGTAATTATTTTAAAAGTGTTATTATAAGGTTAAGTGTTGTGTGATGATTTAAATATGGTTTGTGAAAATAGACGTGTTTTGATGATTTAATGTCGGAATTCATTATAAATGACTTTTGAAAATAAACACGCCGGAATCGTTTTAATAATATAATCTTGGGAAATTGGTTAAGGATTTAATGATTTATGTCGGAACTTGGCCAAGTATGATTTGAGAAATTGTTTTGAGAACGAGTTGACTTAATTTGGGATTTAAGAGTTGAGAAATATTGTTGGTGAGATTTATTAGTGATTTTGATTTAATGGTTTTGGTTAATATTGATCGTAGCGGAAGGGTTTTGGAAAATAGTTTTATCACCGTTTGGTTTTGGGTATATTGAGAACTTGGGAATCGTGTGTATGAATGTTGGTCCGGTAGCTTATGGAAATGGCTTGATGATAGGTGTGTATTGCTATTGGATTATACTCTGGACTTGCATTGGGCCCTTGCTTGTGTTATCTTGCTGTTCTGCATCTTCAGGTAAGTTCCCTAGGGGGCTTACTCAGGTTGGACATTCATGCCTGTTGTTGCATTTTATGTTAGGTGTTGCATATGCATAAAAGCATGCCATGTAGTATCATGTTTAGGTTGCACTAATTGATTGAGCATCTGTTTACTTTATGCGTTTGAAACAGAACGGCCGTTATCTGTGATAGTCCTAGAGTCTTTGCTAGGGTCATAGGGTAGCCCAGCCTCATCGGGTACCCTGAGTCAATCGAGTCATGACTTCCTTATATTATGCCTGCGGGCTTTATTGTGGAGCGGGTTAGGCATGCGTGCCCCCCGATTATGAATGAATGCATTCATGAGCTGGCCAGTCTCCACCTATCGGAAGGGGTGGAGGTAGGAGAGGGATATGCCACTTGGCATTGTCTTGGGCCCTTTACAGTATTTCTGCACATTATTATGAACTAGGAGCATGCTAGTGTGTTTGAATTTCGTACTGCATTAGAGCATCTTTATTAGGTATAGCACATACTATGTGGCCTCAGCGAGGACTGCCGGTCCCGCATGAGTGGCTCGATCTGACTCCTTTCCCCGTTCTTCTTTTGAAGGTATTCTCTGCAGATTTGAGTGCTCGATGTCTATATGACGGGGTTCCCTGTTGGCGAATCGAAGAATCTGGCTAATATCCTAATTTAGTAAAATGGTAATTAAACACTCATGCTCTGGTTTTGACCGGTTCTTCCGTGACACTTGTATCTTTACTCTGTTTTCGCCTTACTTCCGTTTGAAATGGATTCCGCGACATAGTCTTAGGACAGGTCAAGGGTACCCAACGGCCCTTCGATGTTTTAGGGTTTGAAATCCCCCTTTATTATTGACCTAAAAATTGAATTTGAAACCTCGACCCGTACCTGGATTGCAAGATCCGAACAAGGGGTTTTATCCCTTGAAACGTAACCCGAAAATTATAATTCTGGGCCGTTACAAAGATGGTATCAGAGCTGAGGTTGTGCAATTCGGGTACAAAAGGGTCGAGTGTATGTTTTGGAAAACCGCCCATGAATTTCAAATGATTTGAAAGTGTTTTAAAAAGGGCAAAATGAACTTAAGATGCCTAACTGAAATTGGACTAAGTAATGAACTTGACTTATCATAAAATATGGAAAAACCGACTAAAGAGGGGATCGAGTGGGTAGAAAGACGTTAGACCATCCCTATTGGATGTAATTGGAAATGGGTAGGCGAAATATCAGCTTGTTCTTTACAGATGGGTTGGGAGACTCTAAGGAGATCATTATGAGTGTTATTAACTGATTATGTGTTGAGTGCTTGCTATGCTAGAAGTTTGATGGTATGCCCTAACTATGAAATGTATATTGACTTACCTGTGCAAACGAGATAGCGGGAGTACCTTTATTCCTATATGGTCAAGCCCAGCTTGTGTAAATTAGCCCCTTTTACTATGTTAACCACTTTTTCGGTTCTATCGAATCTTTTCCCCGGATGTCAGTATCTTTTACGGGAAATCGGGTTGGTAAACACATTGTGCCGGGGGTCATGGTCGGATATTAAGTTTGTCTGAGTGAGTGTTGGAAGTTTTTGATGTCACTTTGAGTCAGAAGTAAGGTGTTTCTGGGGATGTCTTTCCTTATTCATATGATGATCAACCTTTATTTTCTTACCACAAAGAACCGTACCAAAGTCCCACGGGAAAGAGGGGTGATGAGTTAGTTGGGGAAAGTCAATGGCTGCCCTTAGGAATCTCTGTCCGGTTGTAATGGTGACTCTCTCTGAATTGCATGACATGATTTTATAATCTCTCGCATGTACTTTGCCAATGATCATTAGTAAAAAAAAAGCTACTCATGTTATGCCTTGCTTTCCATCATGATTATATGTTGTCATAGCATGTCTACTTGGCCTATTGTATTGCCTGTGTGATTGATTTGAAGCATGGACCACATGATGTGAACCTAGGTGATTGTTGTTTTCTCCTGGATTAGGTCCATGATAGTGTGATCAACTCTCCTTTGTATGAGTGCTTGTAGATGATCGTCTTAGCATGTTGAATGATGACGTGTCAATGCTTATTATCCTTTTGGTGACAAACATCTATAGCATGCTCATCTGTTCTGTATTCGTCAGATCATTTAATGTTGGTTGTTCTGCAATTAGTATTGTTGTGTGACTACTTGCGTTGGATGGAGAATATGTGACATAGTTGAGTCTTGAGAAATGCATGTTTTATTCTAGTATGTGTTAATTTGAGCTCATGTCCCCGTATTCTAGTCATATTGCCACTTCTTAGACTCGTATTATGCATCGTTAAACTTTTCGCATGCTTCTATATCGTTGGAATGTGATCGAGTGATTCTTAAGCATCGTCATGATTAAGTGCATGTATGTATCGCATGTTATGATGAGCCTTTAGCATCATGTAGGGTCCTTGGTTGTGACCTTTGCGAGTTTACATCTTGCCTGCATTATGTTATCTCTCTCTCGACCTAGGTTCCTGATAGTGTGGTTCTTCCCTCTTTCTATTACCTCGACATGTTTTACTCATGCAAGTTAGTTGATGTCGAATTCAATGATTGCTTTGCTCTCCGTGATGGTTATTCCAGCATGCTTACATGTTACCGCCCGGTGGTGTTCCTCTATTATCTTATGATATACTCTCGTACTTGCATGAACGTACGGCTTGACACCTCGCATGATCACACACCACGCTATATCATAATTTAACATACGCATGACACATGAATGTTAGAATGGACCTAGTCGAAGTATCTTGATTGTGTTCCTGTTTAATATGTGTTGTTAATATCCTATAGAGCTTATGATTTCTAAAATGACCCGCTCAATGGTGACTTGTCATGCTTGTTTATTACGCGAACATTCTTGTCCTGTAATGTGATAACTATTGTACTACTTTATGTGTCTCAATGACTATTCCTTCCTAGCATGCTTAGAATCTATCACGGTGATGTTCTCTTTATTACCCTGTAAGGATGCCTCATCCTTCATGAGCATTATGTTGAATTCATTTAAATCACTTTTGGCTATGCCTATGTCTTATCATGTATCGCTAGTGCCATGTATTACTTATGCTTTTAAATGTATCTCGTCGTAAGGTTTCATGTCATTCTAAACCTGTTATATGATTATTATTGTCAGATGTAATAGTTACCATGCTGCTCTTATGTATTCTCGTATGACACTTAGTCTTGTTGTTATGATATACCTCGCCATGCTATATTTGGCCTCACTTGTTCATGCTTGTACACCCTTTCGTATACATGATACTTGTTACCTTCATTAAATCCCGCATGACTTCGAATCACACATGATTATTGCTGGTTCCGGATAGCCTTCTTGAAGTTGCTAGGCATGTCTGCTTCCATGGAATAATGGACTCCTAGCTCGCCTCACATGCATCCGTGTAGGATTCGATCGTTTCTTTTGGGAATTAATACGTCTGTTGTTTTTCTTGAGATAGGTACATGTTAGTGTGAATTAATGTGACTGATGTGCTCCATGGTGAATTCGTATTTGCTTGTCGCAGTTATAACCTGATAGACTTCCATAGGGACATCGTTACTATTCTCAGGTCGGTGTTCTGTCTCTAGTTGTTGTCTTTAGTGTCGGTCTGTGTTTGTTTCCGGAAGGGACTTTGGGGTTGCCTGTCCTTCTCACTCCCCTATCCCTGCTAACTTATACTCCTCCGCGATACTTGGATGAGCGATCACATGGGAAAAAGCACGGAAGGTGAGATAACGATAGAGCGGCGCAGTAGAAGCGTGGGCCCATAACCCACGAGCCTCAGGATCAATGATGTCGGTGGAACAAGCACGTGTCGAGGATTGCGGTTACTGAGTGCGATATGACTTGCGAGCGAGAGTGTCTTTCGTTCGACTTGATAATCCTTCTGAGGTTGTTAATGACAATATTGCACTGACCTGACGATGAGGTTTATGCGTTGATGTGCTGACTTGGTGATGATTGCTGTCTGATTGTCCATTGTCTATGATGATATGATTTGATGCCTTATAGATCTCATGTACCATGATGCCTTGAAGTGTTGCTACTCTAAGTTGCTAAGCATGATTTGAATTCCTCTGTCTGTAAAATGTGAACTACACATGCTAAGAGACCTGAATTGTATCTAATAAGGTTATAATGCAACATGCTAGCTTAACTTGATTACGTTCATATATGATGTTTGCAATGATTATCGAGCATGATATGAAATTGAGACTTGTTGAACCCATGATATTATGTTTATAAATGCTAGTTCATATGATGTAGACCTTATGTTTGATGATTTTCATAATTGCTTCTTCACTAAACCTGTGGGTGAGGTCATTTGGTAGCGTGGTTGATGAGTGGTAAAAGAATTCTAGGCGGTTGAGATGATCGATGGTACTAGAAGGTGAGTTGCGAGAGAGGGATGTTGGCTTAGGTAAGACTGAGTGAGCCTTGGGATTTATGGGAGGCAATGTTGGTGGTTCTGATGAGCTTCTAGGTGATGCTGGTAATACTTCAGGTAGTGCGAGGAGTGTAAGAAATGGCCTTGTGGATGTTGAGGACATAGTGTAAGCAGGTACTCGGGCGTGAGGTTAGAGATAGCACTGAGTTCTTAGAGGTGGATAGTGTGGTAGTGCTTGGCGGAAGGATGGGCGAGATTGAGCATCGAGATGAATAGGGATTTGTTTGTAGAATTTTTGTCTGAGTTGACGTTGGCGAGTCTAGAAGAGGATTAGTCTTGGCTTGAGAGTGGAAATGGCGAGTGGGGATTGTATTTTATTTTGACTGGTATGACGTGAGAATTTTCTTGATTATGTGATTTATTTATATTTGCTGGCATGATGTTAGATAGTAACTGTGATGAATCTGATACAGAATGATATTACATGTGTTATGCAATATTGAAATCTAATTGATAGTGGAAAGTGTTATCATGATATATTGATGTTTGTTATCCTGTTATGTTATTTTAGAAGCATGATAGGATGTGTTGTGATATGATACATGAGATAATGTTGTGTTATTATATGGTTGGCAAGCACGATTATTGATATATTAAATGATGAATATGACTTAGAGCATGAATATGACTTGTATATATATGAGATAATAGTGCATGTCTGCCTAATGACTAAATGATCGTTATATGGTGTTGTGACGAGTTGAGATGATATCTGGAGAGCATGTTGACATTTTGATGTTGATATACTGCTTGATCTTCCCTTTTGTGAATCTTAATAGCATGACCTTGTTTGTATGAATGTGGTTATAATTAGTTTTGTTTCATTGACTTATGATGAAATTCCGTTGTGGCTAACCTTGCAAATACAAATGTTTGATGTGATAAATCTGTTATGATAATGCTGGATAGAAATTGGATAGGATGACTATGTGAATTTATGCGTTAAATGAGATCCCTTGTTGTGACTGACCCTACTATGATTGCAGTGTTGATATGCGATAGTGAGATACCTTTTATGATTTATGGTGTGATGTCGAGACGTTGTTATGATCTTGATATGTTGTTGAGATGCACCTTATAACCTTTAGTGTGATTTTAAGATGCTTGATGTGATCTTGTGACACTGTGTGGGTATATGTTTGAGACTTGTCGTATGATGTACTAGTTGAAGATTGGTTGGTTATGTGGTTATGCATTTCTTATAGCTTGTGGTTTTTGCGCGAATTGAGATTTATAGATTGATTTGATTTTGGAAACTAGGGAGAGAATATGGGATTAGCCCTTAGGGGTGGATGATTCCACCTCCTGATTTCTGAATTTGATTGATTGGTATGCGGGAAAACTGATTTGGTTTTGGGAGATTTTTGACGAAATCTTGAGTTAAAGGGATATGACTTGTTTGGTGCAAAGTTCTTGGTTAAACGTCGGATTTGAAGATTTTGAACGATTCTGAAAAAGGACCAACTTTGATTGTAAAAGAATGAACGATATCGAGAATTTTGAGGCTAATCTTTATTTTCAATTACGGAATCTCTTTAGAAACTTTTCAAACCCGGGCAACTCTACGATACTTCACGAAGTGGATACAAGCATTCTATGAGGGCGCTTGTAGGGTACTTGCTAAGACCTAGTGATGACATTGTAGAACTTTTAGAGTTGTGATACTTCCGAAAAGTCGAAGCGAGGATGTGATAGGGGCGCTTATTGCATACTTGTCAAGGCCAATTGGAGATGTCACGACCGTGACTAGAATGTTGTAAGAATCCCGGAAGACGCAACCGAGACGATTACAAGATCCTTGGACACGGTCTTTGGACTCATCAATTTCAAACTTCATCCCCTACTTGTATATTTTAGTCTCGGGGACGAGACTTGTTTTTAGAGGTGGATGATGTAAAGGCCCGGATTTTCAAATATTAATTTTTTGGAAAAAGAGAATTTAAAAATGAATTTAAAGTGAATTCCGGCCCAATTTTTAATTTTAAAGATCGAATCCGTCTTTTATTTCGTCCGGGATTCGAAAATTCATGCCGTCAGCGATATCATATTCAATATTAAATATTTAATCAATCGAGAGAGCGGGATTTAAAATATCAATTGTCGGAAATTCACATTCCCGACTCGGGACCCCAATTCCGTCACCTTCTCCCATTCTTATCCATTCCATGTCATCCCTCTCATTTGGGTAAAATTCTATCTCTCCTTTCACTCCCTCCCTTCTTTGAGACAACTCTAATGGAAAACAAACAACAAATCCTTCTTTTCCAAAATCAGGTTTTGACCACACTTTTCTCTCACACAAACAAGGAATCCAAACACACCCCAGTTCCATCTCCCCTCTCTGTTGTTGCCGTGAGGAACCCCTCCCCAAGACACCTCCATTTTGCTCAGCTCCTCTCCACCAGCAACGCCGAGAGCAACCAGCAGCTCTGTTCTTCTTCCCCGAGGAGCAGCGGTAGCAGCTCCTTCTCCGTCTTCCACCAAGCCGCAGCAGCAATCTCCCTCCGTTCCTCCTTCCTTTCTCCTCGACGAGCAACCAGCAGCGCCAGGCTCTCCCTCCCCCCCTGTTTCGAGCGCCTTGAGACGCCAGTAGGATCCCGGAGCCGCCAGAAGCAGCAGCAGCTTCTCCCGGAGCCGCCAACGCCGCCACCAGCCCTCTCGCGCTCACCGTAGCTCTCGAAGGTCGACTCTGGTTTCTTATTCGATTCCGGTCCTAATCTCGTCAAAGTCTGTTTTTGCTCACCCATTACTTCTCCTAGGACTCGGTCGGAGCTCCTTCCTCGTCAATCGCCGCCGGAGCCGGTCTCGGAGCCCCTCGGAGTCGGAATCGTGCGATCTCGGTAATCCTCCTCACTCTCCTTCCTCGCTGCATCTTCTTTCTGGCTGTCTGGGTGTTTTAGAAATTGAGTTCTAGTTCGGTTGGGAGAGGGTTTGTTCGGAGACGGGGCACCTCCGAGCCTGGATTTCGCCTCCTCCTTCCGTTCCGTCGGATTTCAGAGCACGGCCTGCTCTTTTGTTGGTAGGAGACGGGTTCAGTTCAATTTCTTCCCTTGGGCCGGTTCATCCATTTCTTTTACATTCCGGTTCGGTTCGGTTCATTTTAATCAAATCAGGTCTGGGCTTGGTTGGGCCTATTCCGAAATTTGGAAGACTTCCATTTGGGCCTAATTTATTGGCCTGGGCTCGGATCCGGATTTCACAAACGGGTTATATCATTTTTGTCTTGGGTTTTTCAGATTGGGAAGGGTTGGATCCGAAAATTTAAGGGGCTTGGGCCTATTTTTGGTTCCGGGTTGTCTAATTGGGTTTGGGTACTTAATTGTTGTTGATTTTAGTTGTTTTATTATATGTTATAGTATATATGGTTAGACTTTAATTATTTGGTTATTATTATTAGTACTATGATTTATTAAAATTCTGATTTTATGGAAGTAAAGTTCTGAAATTATTTTATGTAATTATTTTAAAAGTGTTATTATAAGGTTAAGTGTTGTGTGATGATTTAAATATGGTTTGTGAAAATAGACGTGTTTTGATGATTTAATGTCGGAATTCATTATAAATGACTTTTGAAAATAAACACGCCGGAATCGTTTTAATAATATAATCTTGGGAAATTGGTTAAGGATTTAATGATTTATGTCGGAACTTGGCCAAGTATGATTTGAGAAATTGTTTTGAGAACGAGTTGACTTAATTTGGGATTTAAGAGTTGAGAAATATTGTTGGTGAGATTTATTAGTGATTTTGATTTAATGGTTTTGGTTAATATTGATCGTAGCGGAAGGGTTTTGGAAAATAGTTTTATCACCGTTTGGTTTTGGGTATATTGAGAACTTGGGAATCGTGTGTATGAATGTTGGTCCGGTAGCTTATGGAAATGGCTTGATGATAGGTGTGTATTGCTATTGGATTATACTCTGGACTTGCATTGGGCCCTTGCTTGTGTTATCTTGCTGTTCTGCATCTTCAGGTAAGTTCCCTAGGGGGCTTACTCAGGTTGGACATTCATGCCTGTTGTTGCATTTTATGTTAGGTGTTGCATATGCATAAAAGCATGCCATGTAGTATCATGTTTAGGTTGCACTAATTGATTGAGCATCTGTTTACTTTATGCGTTTGAAACAGAACGGCCGTTATCTGTGATAGTTCTAGAGTCTTTGCTAGGGTCATAGGGTAGCCCAGCCTCATCGGGTACCCTGAGTCAATCGAGTCATGACTTCCTTATATTATGCCTGCGGGCTTTATTGTGGAGCGGGTTAGGCATGCGTGCCCCCCGATTATGAATGAATGCATTCACGAGCTGGCCAGTCTCCACCTATCGGAAGGGGTGGAGGTAGGAGAGGGATATGCCACTTGGCATTGTCTTGGGCCCTTTACAGTATTTCTGCACATTATTATGAACTAGGAGCATGCTAGTGTGTTTGAATTTCGTACTGCATTAGAGCATCTTTATTAGGTATAGCACATACTATGTGGCCTCAGCGAGGACTGCCGGTCCCGCATGAGTGGCTCGATCTGACTCCTTTCCCCGTTCTTCTTTTGAAGGTATTCTCTGCAGATTTGAGTGCTCGATGTCTATATGACGGGGTTCCCTGTTGGCGAATCGAAGAATCTGGCTAATATCCTAATTTAGTAAAATGGTAATTAAACACTCATGCTCTGGTTTTGACCGGTTCTTCCGTGACACTTGTATCTTTACTCTGTTTTCGCCTTACTTCCGTTTGAAATGGATTCCGCGACATAGTCTTAGGACAGGTCAAGGGTACCCAACGGCCCTTCGATGTTTTAGGGTTTGAAATCCCCCTTTATTATTGACCTAAAAATTGAATTTGAAACCTCGACCCGTACCTGGATTGCAAGATCCGAACAAGGGGTTTTATCCCTTGAAACGTAACCCGGAAATTATAATTCTGGGCCGTTACAGGATAAGGGCCGAATTCTTGCCCTGCTATCGAATGCAGTTGTTGAAGAACACGAAGAACAAGAATATCTTAAATCACACCCCCAACTTGAAGTGAGTTGCAAAGACCAAATTAGAATAGGTTTCAATAGATTCTATGATAAAAATTATCAGATCTTTCATCTCTATGCCCAATTGGAACAAAAACAACCTCGATTTATTGATTAGGGTTTCATGTTTAATGAACTTATGAAGAACCCTAAATCCACAATTCTGAAAATCAGGATTGTCCATCAAAATTGAGAGCAACGAACACATCAACACATTACAAATGTCAAACACATCAAGGCAAGAACAAACAAAAAGATCAATGAACTAATTAGGTGAAGGATGAGAACTTCAACGGATCCTTGACCAAAGCCTTTGGACAAATTGTAAAGTTTGTATAGAAATGAAAAGGATTTGTTAGACAATTTAGTAAAATCCATCATGTCAATAGTCGTTTTGACATCTTATCAGTAGCCCTTATGTTAAATAATCTATATAACTACTTAATTTCGTATACTTTCCGCTGACGTGGCGCGCTCTCCTTATTCCACTCCCATTTAACCAATCACGTTTTTTTATTTTAATTTTCATTTTTTACCCATTTACTAACTATCGAGTTTAATTCAAAATATCTATCGATATAATATCTTAATTTATAATATTTTTGATGATTTGTTAACAACTCCTTCATTTAAATTTTTAAACTAATCATTCTCTTCATCTTTTTCATACATTTACATTTTCCCGCTTTTAATTTTTTACCCATTGACACCATCTATATAACTACTTAATTTCGTATACTTTCCGCTGACGTGACGCGCTCTCCTTATTCCACTCCCTTTTAACCAATCACGTTTTTTCTTTTAATTTTCATTTTTTACCCATTTACTAACTATCGAGTTTAATTCAAAATATTTATCGATATAATATCTTAATTTATAATATTTTTGATGATTTGTCAACAACTCCTTCATTTAAATTTTTTAAACTAATCATTCTCTTCATCTTTTTCATACATTTACATTTTCCCGCTTTTAATTTTTTACCCATTGACTAACCATTGGGTTTAAATCAAAATATCTATATCTAATATAATACTAAAACACATGTTGAACATGCCATGTGTCACCAAACCCTTAAATTTCGACTTATGTGGAAGATTTTCATCAATCATGACCCCACCTTCTTATTTAATTGAATTTTACTAATTAAACTATTTAATCATTCAGCCAAAATATTTTATTTTAAATGGAAAAATATTAGTGGATAAGTCCGGTCTATTTATAACTTATGTATTCATGTGAATTTTTATTAGTTTCTTAATTAGCCATGATTTTTACCCAGAAAATGTACTTAAGAAGATTTGGTTTGGTAAGATTTCAAATCTTACAAAAATTTTAAAAAATAAAAATAGAAAGTTGTTGGAATGGTAAATGGTAAAGAATTTTAAAATCCAAACTTATATATATGACTTATAACTTTCATGGCAAAATGCTTATTAAGGATAAACACCGCGATTAATTTTAAATTGTGTGGTAGATACTCCGTATTTGTATTTATTTTTGGTAGAAGACTCCGTATTTGATACATTATGCAATTATAGGTTTCGAGATATTTTGAGTCAATGCTAACAACTACGCTATACAGTTTGTTTACTTAATCACATAATAGTTTATTTTAACCTTAATTTTATACTACGTCACATTTTTAAAAATTTTAACTCAATAATTTTTGAACGTATTACAAAGTCCATATCGATCTTCAACTGATTAGATATTTAACTAATTTTCAAAATACTACCGAATAATATTTTATTGTTTGAATTTGGAGTGTTTTGAAAATTATTTAAATCAATAAATAAATTATTTATTTATATATTGATAAAATAAATTACGTACTTATCTCATTTTGATAGCTTTTTATTAATTTCTATTTAATCTTTTTATTAAAAATAGTTGATTTAGTTACAGTTATTTACTACTAAAATTAAGATGCTTTGACTTTTTTTTTTTATAGATTCTCTACTTTAAATAAATGTTTCACCTTAATTTTTTTTATTAAATTAAAGTAATTGTATCTTATGTATTTTTAAATTAATAAATCTAATTTATTTATTTATAATATTTTTATAATAATTTATTTATAAGCTAAATACCAAGTAATACATGTAAAACAATCTAATTAATTTATTTATTAAATTAATAAATCTAATTCATTTATTTATAATATTTTTATAATAATTTATTTATAAGCTAACTACCATGCACGTAATGACACACACGTAATCTGGAAAATATTGAGTAAATTGTTTAGAATTTCTTTATAAAATCTATAATTTTCCTTAAAAATTACCTTAATATATCCATGTATCATCTTAATTATGTCAACTTATTCTTATTCTTATTCTTATTTATATACTTTATATAATAATATTGTCTTTTTATATATAATTTTATTATAATTTATCTATATATTTGTATATCTATATAATATGTTAAACTACTTCTTATGTTTTGAACAATGGGATTAATTCAAAACTATTTTCCAATAAAGTTACACCATATAATAATGAATAAATGTTTAAGAGAATCATTTTATTTCTTTATTTATATAATTAACATATTATATATTTTTTAATCAATCTATATAATATATTAAAACAGAAGCATTTTTGCCACGTGTCACATCCTTAGAACAAGATATTTATAGAAGTTGAATTATTACAGAATCAATTTATTTTAGTCAGCTAATTAATATATCCTTTAATATATCCATGTATCATCTTAATTATGTCAACTTATTCTTATTCTTATTCTTATTTATATACTTTATATAATAATATTGTCTTTTTATATATAATTTTATTATAATTTATCTATATATTTGTATATCTATATAATATGTTAAACTACTTCTTATGTTTTGAACAATGGGATTAATTCAAAACTATTTTCCAATAAAGTTACATCATATAATAATGAATAAATATTTAAGAGAATCATTTTATTTCTTTATTTATATAATTAACATATTATATATTTTTTAATCAATAGGTTTAATTCAAAATATTAAATTAGTATATACTAACACATACTACATATTCTAATCAATAGGTTCAATTCAAAACATTTGAACCAATAAATTTTTAATCAATCAAAATATAATAGAGTTTTTTTTATTTACGTAACATATTTTACATTATCTAATCAATTGGTTTAATTCAAAATATTAAATTAAAATATTTTTATATTTTCCAATCAATTGATTTAATTCACAACATTAAGTTAAACTATAATCTACATCTAAATATTAAATAAGAAACCTTTTGATGTTTTGATCTCATAAATTGTTAATAATTGAAAATTTATACATTTTTAATCATCTATCTGTATTTAATTATTAATGAAATGAGAATATTTTTACTAATGTGTCATAACTCATAACCTCTTTCATTTTATGGTTTTTATACTAATGTGTCATAACCTTTGTTAATCATTTATTTAATTATATAATAATAAAAAATTTATTAAGAACTTTTTTAACAAAACCGCGTCATTGCGCGGGTATTGTACTAGTTATAATACTAAAGGAGAAGTCGCCTACGACATGTGGCGGCTTCTCCTTTAACGTAGGAATTTTATTTTTAAATTTAAAATTAATAATCAATTAATTATAACAATATATAAACTCAATTAAAATATATACATATAACTAACGTATCTTAGTTGTTTGGATTTTTAATCTATTAATTCATTAATTTTTTATCTATTAAAAAAGTTTGTTAGGATATGCATATTTGCTAAAAAAAAAAGAGGATATGGCGTAGATTAAAAATAAAAAGTTTGTTTGGATATGCTTTGCTAAAAAAAAAGGATATGGCTTAGGCTTAAAAAAAAAACAAATTTGTTTGGATATACTTTGCTACAAAAATTATATGTCGTTTTCTCGATTTTTTTATTGTTTCTTTTAACCCTATACATACGAAATAGGTTGATATAATCTCGATTTTGTTGTTGATTGGTTTAGATATTAACGGAATTTTATCCTTAATAATTATCTTTACTAATTATTTTAATTATCTTATTTATCTTTAAACATTTTCTACTTCTATTTAAACCATTTCATACCCCCTTGATAATCATTATACGTTTGATGATAATTGGTGAGTCGCCTTTTCATTTCTTAAAAAACTCTACTCTATTCATTCCATTACCTTTCTATCAAATTCTAACCATTTTTTGTAATTTTTAATTTTTGCGGGTACTCGAATTCATTGATAAAATGTTACTCGATCACAATTATATTTTAAACTTTTACAGTTGTTGTTATTGCTTTATAATCGATTCTAAAAATGATTTTTTTCTCAGGTTGACAATAAATAACATTTTTACTTTATTAGATGATCTAAAGCAAGAGGAAACTACAAAATTCAGGTCCATGTAAATTGAAAGATACTCCCTCTGTATCGCAAAACTTGTAGTTTTAGAGTAGTAAACTTGTATCAAAAAACTTGTTGTTTTAGCTATAGTTATTATCTTTATAGGTAATGATTGCTCTTTTTATAGGTAATAATTAGTGCTTTTAGGTACTTTTTCCTATAAAAGTAAAGAAAATATAGGTATTATTAATAAGTGTGCATAAAGTTAAAACTACAAGTTTTGCGATACGGAGGGAGTATAAAGGTAAGGCTCGGCTCCCATAGATTTCATTTTCACTTTCTCAGGTTGACAATAAATAACATTTTTACTTTCTGAGGTTGACATTTTTACTTTCTCAGGTTGACAATAAATAACATTTTTACTTTCTCAGGTTGACAATAAATAACATTTTTACTTTATTTGATTTTCAAATATGCCGATAGTAATTAATTGCAAATTGAAAGATATAAAGGTAAGGCTCGGCTCCCATAGATTTCATTTTTACCGTTAACTATATAATAATTAACAATATTTAGATGTGAGGGGTATTTAGAGTTTAAAGTTTACTTACATAAATTTTTTATACATTTTTTAATATTAAATGTATTAATTTAAAAAAATAGACCGCACAATAGTGCGGGTACTAAACTAGTAACTACTTAATTTCGTATACTTTCCGCTGACATGGCGCGCTCTCCTTATTCCACTCCCTTTTAACCAATCACGTTTTTTCTTTTAATTTTCATTTTTTACCCATTTACTAACTATCGAGTTTAATTCAAAATATCTATCGATATAATATCTTAATTTATAATATTTTTGATGATTTGTCAACAACTCCTTCATTTAAATCTTTTAAACTAATCATTCTCTTCATCTTTTTCATACATTTACATTTTTCCGCTTTTAATTTTTTACCCATTGACTAACCATTGGGTTTAAATCAAAATATTGGATTAAATCTTATGTCTACTGTTAATCTATATTTAAATCTTTATACATTACAATACTAATAATCTATATCAATATAATATCTTAATTTAAAAACCGTTTTATGGAGCCTAACTTTATGGTTAACATTTTTACCATTTTCTTAAAGATTTCAAGTCTACCTTTATTATTTTATTTATTAAATATCGCGCCATGGCGCGGGTATTATACTAGTTTCTTATAAAATTTACTTACTTGTTGAATTATCGGAAAATCCGAAATACTATTATTCTCCAAAACACCCAATATAAACCCTTAAAAAGAAAATATCCCAAAAAACAAACTACTTAACAAATAGCAAGTGACATTTTTGGCGATACGTAAAATTTGTTTTTGTTTTTATTTCAGGTTGGCCAGCCTTAAATTTGTTTCTTAGGGGAAATAATCCACAAAGAAAGATCGAAACGACATTAAAGTTTGGCGTTTCGTCCTCTAACAAAGTGTTCGCATGTCCCTTTCAAGCTGTCCCGCTCTCGACAATAAAACACTCTCCCTCCTCCTTTTTTCTCCTTTTCTTTTTGTTAAATTCATATTTTTAGCACTTTAATTTCTCTACTCCCTCTCTCTTACTCTCTCTCATAGGGTTTCCACTCTCAACAAAATCTCAGGGGGGTTCTTCAATCTTTGCTCCACTGCACAACGAACCGCTACAGCTTCGCTTAATCATAATCGGTTCCTCGCTTTCTCTGATCATACCTAGGCTTTATCTCTTTGTTCTAGGGTTAGCTGTTGTTGTAATGGTTTTTCCTGTGATTATTTCTCACCTAAAATCGTTCGGCGTTGTCTTCGTTTGTTGATTCTTTGGAAGCCGATCTACATTGAGTCGGAGGCTGTTGCCTTACCTTTTTTGGTTGTGATTCGAGAGGTTTCACTTAGTTTAATGGTGTGTGACTGTGAGGTACCTGGCGAATGCGAGATCTCTTTCGATTTTGGGAAGTTACGGTTGGTTTACGGAGGGTTTTGGTGCTCACCGGTGGTTGGATTGGCTATTGTCGGCGTTGATCACTTTATGTTCAATTGATACGCATTTCGCTAGAGGATCCTTTTCCCTTTCTTCTATTTGTTGGACAGTGGAGGTGCATTTGGTGTCGTAGATTCAAACATGCAATTCGCAAAGCTCGATGATTCTCCTATGTTCCGCCAACAGGTCTGTTTCCATTTTCCCTCGAATTTCTATTCTCTCTCCTCGTTCTGACCTCTGGTAGGTTAATTTCGTTGAGTTTCAGCTGAGAATTTCCTTGTTCAGATGTAATTCGTGAATTGTGCGCTACTAACAGTTTCATTCTCGGTAATTGCCTGCACTTAGAAGTCAGAGTAGGTTTGGTATTTTGTTGTCAGTTTTGAAATGCTTTAAATTTGTAGTTATTTTGAATTTACTATTGTCATGCTGTTAATCATCCATAGTACCAGGTTCTGGTTAAAGGTTTGTAGCTTACTTCAGGTTTAAAGGTATAGTAAGAGTGCTGGTAGTACGGATCACACATAATTGTAGCTCAAATTTGCTGTTAAAATATCTTTGAATTCATTGTTTCTAATTAAGAGCACTCTAAAGTGCAATATGCCTCTTTTCAGACATAGTTCTAGGTTCTGGTTAACGGTTTGTGGCTTACTTCAGGTTTAAAGGTATAGTAAGAGTGCTGGTAGAACGGATCACACATATTTGTAGCTCAAAATTGGTGTTAAAATATCTCTGAATTAGTTGTTTCTAATTAAGAGCACTATAAAGTAAGAGTGCTGGTAGTATGGATCACACATAATTGTAGCTCAAATTTGCTGTTAAAATTTCTTTGAATTCGTTGTTTCTAATTAAGAGCACTCTAAAGTGCTATATGCCTCTTTTTACACATATTGGAAAGGAGTCAAAGGACATATGGGGTTACATTTTCCTATTTGAATGGGGGCAATGATGGGTATCTTATATTTGTAATGGGGAAGTTCTATTTTGTCTCTTTTTTTAGGATGTTAGAGGACATTGAGTTCTGTACTAATTACTTCATTTCAGGTTTTTTTTCCTAGCTAATTCTTGTAAGAATTTTGTTTATGCATTGACTATAGGAGAGTTCAGATAAAATGTAGTTGCGGTGGGCATTCTTTGCATTATAATGTTCTTTCTATTTTGGATGCAGCTACAATGCTTGGAAGAGAGCGCTGACTCATTGGGAGAGAGATGTCAAAAGTTTTACAAAGGATGTCGAAAATACACGTATGCCCTCATCTATAAAGTCTCTCTGACATTCTCTCATTATTGCGCGGTGGATAAGAATTTAAATTACGGTGCAAAAGACGATATTATCACCAGCTGGTCCAAATTAAGGGATATGTATTTACTTTGATAAATTTTTTTTTTATAAACTCTAATGTTCCATTTTCTCTCTAACACAGACCTTTATTGATCTCTTTCATGCTTTCATGTTCAATATGACCCTAGAAGAACCTCTTGTTTAGGAAGCAGGAGTTTATGAGCTCAAATGTTCACAATGCTCCTTTTTCTCAGGAAGACAGAATAATCTTGTAAAAATGCTGAAGCTTCTACAAAAGCTTATTACCAATCATATCCTTAGTTGAGGAGGATGATGATAAGATAGTCCAAACTCCAAACAGATATGCTTCATTTTTTCTGTTTATGTTAAATCCCCCCTTGGATCCCTTACCATCCCCAAAGGAAGGAAGGACGAAAGAAAAGGAATATTGAATGTATATAACTCCTTATGTCACCTTGTTTCTTTCTGCTTATAACCATGGAATCTGGACCGCTGGTTTTGCAATCCTATGTTGTTTGCATTGAGACTGTCAAAATATTTTTTAACCCGAAATCAGGTTATCAAGTCTTTATTTTAAGAATTGAAATTAATATCCTAACTGCTTTTTCCTGATAGCAATTTTTTTTACCAATTGAAAATTGTAAAACATAGTATCTGCTGTTCTGGGTAAAACATAGTATCTGCTTTTTCCTAATAGCATTGTTTTTACCAATTGAAATTAATATCCTCTGGTTTTGTAAAACCTAGTATCTGCTTTTTACCAATTGAAATTAATATCCTAACTGCATCGAGACTGTCAAAATATTTTTTAACCTATAGTGTGAGAGGAAAAGAGCACTCAATGGAGGATGAAAAAGGGTATTGCAATAATCAGTGCTCCACACATGCATCTGCAAAATAAATCAGTGTTCCATGCATGCATCTGCAAAATAAGTTCATACTACCAAAAATGAATTGAAGGCTAATCTTGATATTTTTTTTTCAATTAGGCACGCAGTATCTGCATTTCTGGGTATATACCCTTTTCTTTTATTTGAGCTCGTTATTTCTTTGTTATTCAGTGAAGGACTTGGAGAGGCATATGATGGTGATATTGCTTTTGCAAGCACCCTTGAAACTTTTGGTGGAGGGCATAATGATCCTATAAGTGTTGCTTTTGGAGGTTTGTTTATATCTGTAGCTGGTTTTGTTTGGACATTACATATCCTGTAAACACCCTTTGTGTTTTCCACTTTCCCCGCTATGCAAATAAATTACATATCAAGATGATGTGCTTTTATTGAGAATTCCAAGCATTGAGGCATGTAGCATGCAGAGGTCTTTTGTGATTGTGCTTCAATCGAAATTAGTCTAATCAGAATTTAGAAGTTATACTGACTAAGATGGGCTTATTGACTTCTTTTTTTTAATCTATTCATTTGCATCATACTTTTGGTTCTGTATGTTGCCTTAAGTGTCAAGATTGGTTCACATATATTAGACTGCTTTCTTGATATATTTGATGTTCTGGATTCTGATATCAGTTTTCTTACCCAATATTACTTGCTTATGAAATAATTTACAACTTATACAGGGATTGATATTTGTGCTTAAGTTTCTGGCATTGGATAATGATTGCTATTGGCATGAAAATGAAACATGTTTGCAAGCAACTGTGGGTGTTAACAGATAGAAAAAGCTATGGCGGGTTTCTGTTTTACATGCCTTGGTTGTGAGTTCCTAGTATTGCTAGCATCCCTTCTGTAATGTCATTTTTAGAATAGTGAATGACAATCTTGATATATCCAGTGAAGAGTGCTTGATAAGTTCAAGTAATTCAAGATTATTGTTCATCTTGTTTAAGACGAATGCTCAACCTTCTTGTTTTAATTTGTATGTGAATGACTGTTATGATCTTTTGACTGGGGTCTTCATGAATGTTGTAGGCCCTGTAATGACAAAGTTCACTATAGCATTAAGAGAGATTGGAACATATAAAGAAGTTCTTCGATCTCAGGTGAAGTTTGAATATCCTTACTTTTCACTGAAACATACTGCTGTTCAGATGTCCCTTTACTTTGTGGCATTTGCATTGAAAAATTAACTATTTTGGGCCTTTTGGACTTCTTCATTTTTCATAGTAGTATGAAATCCTTAACTGTGATGTTGAGCAAGCTAAATTATTTTTGAGCACATGAATTATGAAATGCAAAATTTTACTGTATGTCTTAACCTCAATTTTCTCCTCTAAATTTGCTCAATCTCTGTTTTCATTCCTTTTCTTTTCTTCAGGTTGAGCACATGCTAAATGACAGGCTCCTGCAATTCGTGAATATTGATTTGCTGGATGTAAAGGTATTCCTGAAGTATTAAATTATAGATTTGAATATATGTCCATCTAATTCCTTAATACATTTGATATCGATCCATTGATGGGTCATCTTATAATACCCAACAATGATTTGTGAGTCTCCAAATATGTGCAGACTCTAGTGCATAATGAGCTTCTAGCCCACCCACCTTAAGAGGTTTTAACAGAAATATGGTTCACTTAGTCCTGTTATTGATGTTTTGCTTATGAGAATCATTGTTAGCATTTTACAAGGTACTGAAAGGAGTGAAAGCAAAATACCAGACACACAAACTCTCGCCAGATTGCTCTAACAAAGAGAATATTGTTTTAAGTTTTAACATGTAAAGAGATTTGATTTCTGTTTTATGCTCTAGATGACTAGATTAACGTTTGTTTATGGTAAGGCATCAAGGATATACAAAATACATAGTTCATATGAAAGTATCCGTGATACATATTAGACCTTGTTGGTTTGACATGATATCACTGGGCGCGTTACTCATCATTGTCCTTTGTTTTTCACCAGATTCTCATGATTAATTTCCATAGATTGGTATTGCAACTTACACGTAGCAGAGTTGTCATCTTTCTAGGCTCGTTAACATATCTTCACTATACAATTATGAATTACCCTCCATCTCCATTTTATTTAAATGGAAAGTTATCCCTTATTTGCACCTCTAGTATTTTAAAGTCACTATCATACGAACTCACTTTCATTATGTCCCAATCTGTTCCTAGTTCCATACCTTAGAGACTGGTGAAATAGTTTTATGCTACATGCTCTGGTGATGATTAAATACATTAATCATGCTTTTATAACATGTGAACCATGCCCCCTATGCATATCCTTTCCCCCTGGTTTAGCTATCTTGATTTTTCCATCATATTTTCTGCAGGAAGCACGTAAACGTTTTGATAAGGCAAGTCTAGCTTATGACCAGGTATGCCCTCATTTAAATTTCGTTAAGCTCACTGCATTTGTAGTAAAATAGTAGCCAGTAATACCTTTTAACCTTTTTTATTCCTCTGTTTTTTGTACTCTCAACTTCCTAGGGTGTCTAGCCTTCACAATTTTTGGGGACCAAGAGTGGGCAATCATGCTATACTTTTTAAAAGCATATCAGGGTAAATGTTTAGTTTCAATACCAATAAAATACCGATCTACAAATGGGTAACTAATCATTACATATCTGAATAACTTTAATGTTTTCCTGTGATATTCTTTACTCATTAGTAAATAGGAAAGATGTTTTGTATGTGTGGAGTAATAGCGTTCATGATTGAAAAGAACAGAGTTGTCTACGACTCTACGTAATCTATAATATTTTCCAAAAAAAAATGCTTTGGGGGAACAAAGTGCATGTTGACCCTGACATGGTAAATGTAATCTGTTTGATCAAAAAGCATTTATATGTATTGTCCGTTGAAACTCTTGGTTCTTAATGGGGCCCATGTTTAGTTTCAAGACACATCCATTTTAAAGGTAGGGATGAGGAGATGACTCTGGTTAGAGTACTTCTTCCTATAGAAAAAGCTTCCCTTTTTGAGTCTTCATTACATCAATATAATCGAAAGAACTTGTTTGGATTGGGATAAATTTGGCCAATATGCCTTATAGGTGCTATTTTGGTCTTAGATGCTATTAATAAAGGTGACTTCGGGCGGGAGTGTGGTTGGAGTTTGAAGGACAGACAGTCTTTGGGCTTGATAATAACATCAATTTTATGAGTAGGGGAAGATTATAACATGCCATTAGGTGGGGGGTGGGGGTGGTTGGTTGATTGGTGGGTGGTAGCTCCCGCGTTGGAATATGAAGGGTTTGAAATGTTATGCTTTTTAGGGGTGGGAGCACTGCTTAATAAGTCTTATATGTTAGCAAGATTGCTTCCTTTTCTAATGAAGTGTGAACAGTATGACCAGATGAGTTTTGTTGGCATGGGATAGTGACTCCTAGGTGGGTGGGCCTTGCATATAGAGCTTTTGATTTGAGCTTAAAAAAGCAACTGGTAGCTGTAATTTTGTTGGATGTTACTTTAAAACCACTAGAAGTGGTTAATAATCATACGTTTGGTACTATATTTGGTGCAGGCTCGTGAGAAATTTCTGTCCTTGAGGAAAGGAACAAAAAGGGATGTTGCCTCTGCTGTGGAGGAGGTATTTTTGAATCTCAAGTAATGTTGACTATGTATGCTGTGTATATATTTTCATAACTATATAATGCTAATGTTATTTATGGAATTTTGGGCAACAGGAGCTCCATCAGGCCAGATCTACATTTGAGCAAGCTCGCTTTAATTTGGTAGGCAATCTTTCTGTATTGAATTGATGGAATGAAATTTCTGCGCATATATATTTGTCTGAACTTTGCATTTTCCAGATTACTACAATTTCTAATGTTGAAGCAAAAAAGAGGTTTGAATTCCTTGAAGCTGTTAGTGGGACAATGGATGCACATCTCCGCTACTTCAAGCAGGTTAGTCTTAGGAGCTTTTGTTCTAAGTATTGTATATGCTTTTTATTCTTGTTTCGTAACCTCTATTGTCGTATTTTATTGCCTGCTACATTATATACTTTCTACCTTCGCAGTGAACATTAATAGTTGCTTTGAGTTTCAATAGCAGTTAAATTTGGGTAGGTGTCATCGTCTTTTAGAATTCTCACTGGATGAAAAATGGAATCATAGTTTCTTCTTACCTTCTTTGGTTGAAAAAGTGTATCAGCTTTAAACCTTCTTGTTATCCGGGATTCAAGAACTCATGGTTTCTCCTTAAAAGAAGTGATCTGATCTATAGTTTTGAAAATGGTTTTAATGTTGAGAAGTAATGATTAATGGTTCTAGGATTGATTATGTTATTTAGACAGCATGCAATGTAAATTCCAGTTGTGCACTTATGCCATACACCCATGATTATGCTTTCTTGCCTTTTTTTAAAACAAAAATTGCACTTATTGTTCTAAACATCCGTGTTTAGTGTCTGACCAAAAAATGTATTAATGTGTATAGGGGTATGAGCTGCTGCATCAGATGGAGCCATATATCAATCAGGTTTGTGTGACAGTTCTCTTGTTATATGATTCAATGTAAGTTTGCACACCTCTCAGTGCTCCTTAGCGTTGTAAGTGCATGTTTTCACATCTTACATTCAAATCCTCCCTATGGATACTATAGTGCTTCGTTGAGAGTTTACTTGTGGATTCTAGTATAGATTGCTTGGTTCCTATCTAGAAAAGGATACAAAACATGAAAATGAGCATTGGAAGAGCCTGTGTTGTATAGCTGATACATTTATGAGACTGACTTTTTACTGCTTGGCTTGAAACTACGATACCAGCATATATTTGATCAATAATGTGGAATATAGATTAGCGAGTGCATTGATCCTGACTGGAAAAAAAGAGACTTATTTAGTCAATCTTCTAAAAGACACTAGCCAGGCTTGGGGGGGGGGGGGTCTAAGGGGGTGTATAATGCATAGGTAGGAATACATGGGTGCTATGTGGGATCTATGTGGAGGGGGGAGGCCTAGGCAGGGCATTTAATCGAGACAGACCCGAACCACCTAGACAGCGCCTAGGCAGGGATATTTAGAGCACTGTATTTGGTTACTCATCACTGATTTGACTTGCTGGTGTAGTATTAGCAATAATTATTGCAGCTAGTGTTTTGTTTTACACTTTTTTCATGTGTTCCAGGCTTCCAGCCTTCCAGACACCTCCCGAAATAAATTATTTAGCGGTTAAACTCTTGGCTCCCTCCTAGAGGAGTCTAGCTGGATAGGGCCATATTGGGAGTGAATTTACAGACTTGGCCCCATGTTTTTTGCTATAACATGTACAAAATGATGCTTTCTCTTTTTGAGAAAGAAAAAGGAACATTTAAGCACATGCTTTTATTTAATTTTAGCATAAAACATTATTGCCACTATGCTTCACAATTGATACTTTCTAGTAAAATGGAAATTGATTGAATCTGCAGGTGTTGACTTATGCTCAACAATCGAGAGAACGGTCAAACTATGAGCAGGCAGCTCTTAGTGAAAGAATGCAAGAATTTAAGCGGCAGATTGATCGAGAGAGTCGGTGGTGTTCTAACGGATCTAATGATTCTCCAAATGGAGATGGTATACAAGCAATTGGTAGAAGTTCACACAAAATGATTGAGGGCTTAATGCAGTCGGCTGCCAAGGGGAAGGTATAAATATTTCCTTGCTACTGGTTGAGATAGCATATCCATGTTCTTGCACTTTCTTTTTCCAATGTCAACTTTCTGACTCTCTTTATCCTGTATCTGTACCTGGCTTGTGTAATCTTCCAGGTCCAAACCATAAGGCAAGGTTATCTTTCAAAACGCTCATCAAACTTGAGAGGTGATTGGAAAAGAAGGTTTTTCGTCCTTGACAGCCGTGGAATGCTGTATTACTACCGCAAAGAGTGCAAGCCATCTGTAAGTAGTCTTCAAATATGAATGGAAAATAATCTATGAAATATTCAGCTAGCCATCAAAATCTTCTTGTTGCTTAAAGAATATCTCAACCTTCTATTCATTGTCTGTTTTTGGGTTTTATATTAGACATCTGGAAGCCGAGCATCTGGTCAGAGGAATAGTTCTGAACTTGGATCTGGACTTCTGAGTAGATGGCTTTCTTCTCATTACCACAGTGGGGTGCATGATGAGAAAACTGTTGCACACCATACTGTGAACCTGCTAACTGCTACAATAAAAGTTGATGCTGACCAGTCGGATTTGCGGTTCTGCTTTAGGATTATTTCACCTACAAAAAACTACACTTTGCAGGTAACACTGACTATTGAATGGCTTGAATATTATATGAAATATTAGAATCCAGGTGTAGTCCCTCATGAATTTGTGAAGGCATAGTGAGTGAGACAGTGACTATTGAATGGCTTGAATATTATATCATCAGCTCTTACAATGTCATTTTTTGTGATGCAGGCAGAGAGCGCTCTTGACCAAATGGATTGGATTGAGAAAATTACAGGGGTTATTGCATCATTGCTGAGCTCTCAAACTCCTGATAGGGTATTTGTGAAATTTATGGTTTATATATGTTGTCTTCTTGTAAAAGTAATTAAAGATCTCATGATTGTTTTGGATGTTAAATCTCCAATGTTTCAGTGTTTGCCTTCTAGCCCTATGGGATACCTTCATCGATCAGGAAGTGAGAGTAGTTCGTTTGAAAGTTCTGATTTTGATCATACTGCCAATGAAGAGAACAGACCTGAGAGGAGCCTTTATCATGAGCGCTCAATAAAAAACTCAATGCAGCACCGGTCATTTATAAAATCAGAGAAGCCCATTGAAGTATTGAGGAGAGTTAGTGGCAATGAAAAGTGCGCTGATTGTGGTGCTCCTGAACCAGATTGGGCATCCTTGAATCTGGGTGTTCTTGTTTGCATCGAATGTTCAGGTGTCCACCGCAACCTTGGCGTCCATATATCAAAGGTCAACAATTATTTTACTTCTCTTACCTTTTACCTAATCCATGCTATGATGGCTTTGATCATTATTTTTTGTTTGATATTGCATCATGGGTTATCAGTTCCAATAAAAATAGAAGTTGGAATGCAAAAGGAGGTGGATAAAGTAAAACCTTCACATATCTTGGTGATACCATATGTCTTGAATGGTTGATGCTGTCAATTTTACCTTATTAGAACTTCAAGTGAGTCAATGACCTAGGTCCAAGGAGCCGATCTAGTCCTAATGCAATTAAAGCATAATCCCAAGCCCCCGACTTCACTTGCAAGTTTACCAAAAACACTATAAAATTAACACATTCCACCTCACAACCACATATACCTCTAAACTTGATGTCATTTTCAACCTTGATGCTTCACGATCAAAGCATGCAGCTTATTTATTTCCTTAAAGCCCTTGAAAAGCTCCTGATCAAATCAAATGGATACTGCTTCAAAAGCTCTTTCTTGTCCTAGCATATACAGCCTTGCTCAAAATCTCTTTTTAAAATACCATAAAAGTTCCTATTTATCCTTTAGATTCTATGATCGATGCAATTTCTTCTTTGATCTTCCCTTGCTGGGCTTACTAATACTGTGCCTAGAGTCCTGCTGCAGGTAAGATCACTTACACTTGATGTTAAAGTATGGGAGCCTTCATTCATATCATTGTTTCAAGCTTTAGGCAACAACTTTGCAAATACAATCTGGGAGGAGTTGCTGAGATCAAAAGGTGCTTTCCACATTGATCTTCCTGCCACAAGGTAAACATGCCTCCATTTTATTCACATTTGTATATTTATTGTTCGTTTCTCATTATTCATCTCCATTTTTGCTCTGAAGCTCTTTAAAACCGGACAAGGCACAGCAGCTTTTTATATGTAAACCTGGTCCGGCTGATTCAATCTCAATCAAGGAAAAGTTCATTCATGCAAAGGTGTTCTTCCTTACTGTCATCTCATGATTAAGCAACCTTCACTTGTATAATGTTATCTCTGGCCATGCTGGGTATATAATTTTATGTGAAGCCTTCACTCTATTCTTATGTGCGGAGATTAAATATGTTTACTTGAGGATATAAATGTTACTTCATTTTTATTGCCTTTTACACTTTCAAAGAGATTGCTTTGGGTATTGATATCTTGCTTTTGTTAGTTGCTCTTTTATTGCTGATTTGCTTTTTCTTTTATGATACTCTGACTCTTTGAGTGATCAATTAATATCTGTTTTCTTTTGCCAAAAAAAAAAAAAACAGTATGAAGAAAAACTTTTTGTTCGGAAACCAATGGATAGCCATCATCTTCACCTATTGGCACAACAGATATGGGAGGGTGTTCGTAATAATGATAAGAAGGCTGTTTATCGATACATTGTTAGCTTTGAAGCAGATGTGAATGCTGTATATGAACCAGGATCTTCATGGACTCTGGCCAAGGTAATGCAGTTGCCAGAGCAGACGAACATGGAACATAATGTTTCTGAGAACTCTTTAGATGAATCTGGTGAAAACGAAGCTGTCGGCATGGATGGTCTTGATGGTTGTTCCTTGCTTCACCTTGCTTGTGAAACTGCAGACATTGGTATGTTGGAGCTACTCCTTCAATACGGTGCAGATGTGCATGCATGTGATTTGAGGGGTCAAACTCCTCTTCATCGTTGTATTTTGAAGGGGAAGGTGTCTTGTGCAAAGCTGCTCCTTTCAAGGTAAGTTCTAAAATTGTGACTTCGATTCTCAAAAAAAATAAAATTGTGACTTCCTTTGCAAACTCATTTTCCCCCTGGATGTTAATTATACGAGTATTAACCCATGCTTCAACTTTCAAATGTCAATTAAGGAGTTTGTTTATTAGTCATATCATAATACTTCTCGTGAATGACTTTGAACTGCATGAACTTGTATTTTGCACCAAATAAGATTGTATATATGCTGTCACCGAATGAAATTGGATATACATGCTTCAAATTTAAAGGGCTCTAATGGAGGTTTCTCTATTATTGCTCTCAGAAAGAGATTGTTAAGAATTTAAAACTTCAATGTTTTATGGGGAGATGGATGGTTTACCCCGATGTCTTTCTTTCCCTACAGGGGAGCTGATCCTCAGGCTTTAACCAGAGAAGGTAAAACTCCACTTCATTTAGCGAAGGAGTCAAACTTGGATGATGAAGAAGTACTTTCTCTGTTGCAAGGAGCAAAATGTTAGAAACAGATAATGAATCTATGCTTGAAGCTTTGCACATCCCCATTGGGCTAATGGCGATGTAATTTTTTATTTGTTCTTTGTTGTTATAAATTTTTTTTGGGGTAGAACTGTATCTTGTAAATTAGTTTTCTGATTCGTGTGGCTGAAAAGCGCAAGGCTGGGAAGAATTACGTGTAACCACGACAAGATTAAGGCAATATATGGTGTAGAAGACGTCGAAAGGAAGGTTTGCTGGCTGTGTAACCTGTGTACTACACTGAGGGTTCATCAGCCGGTGGGGAGCTGTATAATTGTGAGTGGTTCCTGGCCGCTTGTTTTATGTTGTGATCCTGTTTCTTAATTTTCATGTATTTGGTTTGGGCATTTGGGGATTTGATCTTTAGGTGGCTGTATTTATGTGTATTTTGCTTTGCCTTCTGGTTAGAGGTTTCTTCAGTCTGACTGAAATATGTAATTTTTGTGGATTCAGGGGTTTTTGGTCTACTATTTGGAAGAAAAAAAAATAGTTTATGCTTAAATTTAGTCAAATGATCCTTAAAAATTAGAAATCTTGAGGGGGATGGGTTCCGATGATGAGTTTATGCTTCTTCTATCTCGGCCTTGATGCATAACGTTGTTTCAACGCTTTTGTGGTTTTCTTTTAAAAAAAAGAAGGCAAAATCCTTACTGGCATACGAGCCTTTGTCAAACTATGTTTGTTTGTTGCCTTGGTGGTTGGTTTTGCCTCTACATGTAACCTCTATCGGGCAAGTTCTTTTTCCAAACGCTACTGCTTGTTTGTTGTTGTCCATTTTTTATTCTCAATCTCGTCTTATCTGCCTCTATTTTAGTTTATCTTTGTGGTAGCTTACTCACGATCTTGTTTTGTCCTTGAGAGTTTTGAGATGGGTTTAGCGGTTTTGAATGAGTGATGGTATGGCTAGTGTTTGGCTTTGCGGTTTGGTGTGCGTTGTTGTTGTGCAAGCTTCATATGAATGGTGCTTGATCTGCCATGCTTGGAGATGTCGTAGAAATGTGATCGCCACTGATGTCTCTATGGAGTCCATCATCTGAGGTGTCTATTAGTGATCCCCGGAGTTCTATCTCTGTGTTTTCTTTTTGGCTGATCGATTTGTTTATTCTGCTAGATTGTAGTTTTCGGTGTATGATGACATATACCTTTTCTTTTGTGTTTTCTTTTCAATCATTTACTTGTTGCATTTTCCTTTTTGCCGTTTGCTTTTGTTATTTGCTTATCGCTGTACATAATGGTTAGTCTATCTATCGGTTTGTCCGATCTCTCGGTTTTTTAGGTGTGTCTAGAGAATTTAATTTCTTTCATTAATTCCAAAAAAATAAAAATCTTAATGTATATTAGTGATCCTTTTCTATCTATCATGTTTATGTAATTTTCTCTTTACCTTTTTTTCATTTTACTTGGCAACAGTTGGCATTAGAGCTGTCAAAACCAAATCCGACATGAACGACCGAAATTTTTTGGATCAAGACTCAGAAATTCTGACCCGAGATTTTTTTTGACTTGAACCTGAAAAATCGATATTTTTTTGGGTCAACTGGATTTCGATCGTCAATCTGATCTGGTTTGTTAAAACAAAAGTTTAACCAATACAAATTTAAAAACCAAAAAAATCAGAAAGTCATATTAGGGTACGTTTAGTAATTAATATATTATGAAAATTAATTGATTTAGAAGTATATGTTATTAAAATTATTCACGGATATTCCAATTTATTATGTTTTATAGTTACAAGCACTTGAATTGGTAATATTTGATTTTTTTTTATTTTTCAACACGTTTTTGAAAGAGTTAAAAAAAACCTCCTTAAAATCATAATTTTTTTTTATTAAAATTTTAAAATAAATTTATCCTCATTAATGATGGGTATGAAATAATTTCAAAATAATAATTAAAACTTTGATATTTACAGAGTTTTAAATTTTATTCAAAATCACAAGTAATAATAATAAAAATGTTTTATATCGGTGGTAGTATATAATTACAAATGCTCGAACTTACAATGACATCTACTACACTAGTATAAGGCCCAAAAAGAATAATTAGCAATTGTGTCTTTAAATTTAGCAAGTTCATGTAAAACCCCTCATCTGGGAGCCAAAATCTCCTTCGAGAGCCACCAACCCGCCTTCTCGTAAATAGTCTCGGCCTCGACCGCTCACCACCAATTGCTCCATTCCGACAACACCGTTTGGTGTCCGTCATTTGCACTTTCGCCTTCGGAGGTGGTGGAACCCCTAATCCGATTTCCATTTATATATCGTTGTTGATCAAAATTAAAAAATTAAGTTGGAATGTTTGTGGATTCTTCTTCCCCTCTCATTTTTCAATTGTCCAATTGATAAACCTGTAAACCCTAAATCTGAGTTGTCTTGCTCGGATTTTAATCAAAAGTTAAAATTTTGTTTGTGTTGTAATTTTAGTGGTAAATAAGAGAACTGGATTGTTTGTACTTGTAATCGTACTTAGTTTATCTGATTTCTTGCTTGATTTACAACAATCTGGATCCCCCTTTTATAGTGGAGGGCCAACCCCATAACCACAAAAATATCTCTGATTTTGGGGGATATTTTACTATAAGGTGAGATATTCACCACACAATAAAATATTACAACACTCTCCCTTGAATGTTCACCTTATATCATGAATCTAGGGGATTTACACAAGTTTAATCTTATTATACGCATTGATGATGCCGCCTCATTAAAAACCTTGTCAGGAAAAACCCAGTGGGATAAAAACCTTATCAAAGGAAAAAAGAGTGCAGCGCATATAATTCTCCCCCTGATTTTGACATGCTTAATGAGCTTCACGAAGCCGGCACATTCCGATCTTGCGCACAAGTTGCTCAAATTTCTTGGGAGGTAATGACTTGGTGAACAAGTCGGCGAGGTTCTCATAGAGAAGAATTTTGGTGATATGTGCTTAGTCCGATCCCCTTTGATGTAGCCTTCCTTCACTTGAGTGACACATGCAGAGTTGTCTTCGTATATCACTGTTGGGCTACCTTTGATGGACTTGATTCCAGGTTCCTTTTGTATATATTTTATCACCGATCTTAGTCACACGCATTCTCTTCCCGCTTCGTACAGTGCTATCAATTCGGCATGGTTTGACGATGTAGCAGTCAGAGTTTGCTTTGTTGATTTCCATGATATGGATGTATCTCCATAAGTGAAGACATATCCATTTTGAGACTTAGCCTTGTGTGGGTCTGATAGATATCCTGCATATGCATAACCAACAAGAGTGGCATTTGGACAGTTTTGATAAAATAAACCAAGATCATGTGTACCTTTGAGGTAACGGAACAAATGTTTAATTCCGTTCCAATGTCTCCTTGTTGGAGCTGAGCTGTATCTTGACAACAAGTTTGCAGCGAAGGCAATATCAGGCCTTGTATTGTTGGCTAGGTACATCAAGGCATCAATAACACTTAAGTATGGTGTTTCTGGGCCAAGTATTTCCTCATCATCTTCTCGAGGACGGAATGGGTCATCGTGTATATTTGGAGAGCGAACGACCATGGGTGAGTTCAATGGATGAGCTTTGTCCATGTTGAATCTCTTCAGAATTTTCTCAGTGTAATTAGATTGATGGACAAAAATTCCATATCGTACATGCTCAATTTGTAAACCGAGACAAAACTTGGTTTTCCCAAGATCTTTCATCTCAAATTCTTTCATCAAGTACCTAGCTGTACTTGCAATCTCATTCAGGGTTCCAACAATGTTTAAATCATCAACATATACTGCAATGATGGAAAACCCTGATTCATATCTTTTGATAAAGATACATGGACACCTTGAGTCGTTCTTATATCCTTCTTTCTAAAGGTATTCGCTAAGACGATTGTACCACATTCGCCCAGATTGTTTCAGTCCATATAAAGATCTCCTCAACTTTATGGAGAACATTTCTCGAGCCTTTGATTAGCACGATTCAGGCATCTTTAGTCATTCAGGGACCTTCATGTATATATCGGTGTCAAGTGACCCATACAAATATGCAGTCACGACATCCATTAAGCGCATTTGTAGCTTTTCAGCCACTACCAGGCTTATTAAAAATCTCAAGGTAGTTGCATCAACCACCGGTGAATATGTGTCTTCATAATCAATTCCTGCCATTTGTGAAAAACCTTGTGCTACAAGCCTTGCCTTATATCTTGCTACCTCATTTTTCTCATTTCGTTTTCTCACAAAGACCCATTTGTAGCCAACCGGCCTAACACCTTTTGGGGTCTCGGTCACAGGACTGAAAACTTCACGTTTTTCAAGCGATTTTAATTCTGCTTGAATTGCATCTCGCCATTTAGGCCAATCTTTTCTATGACGACACTCTTCAACCGTTTTAGGTTCAATATCGTCATCTTCAGCCATCATTTCAACTGCTACTGAAAAGGCAAATATTTCATCGACAATGACATCTTTTCTATTCCATTGCATCCCAGTGGACACATAATTTATGGAAATCTCATAATTGTCGATTTTTCTATCTTCTTCAAGAAGACTCTCTTTTCCATCTTCTTTAACAAGATTCTCCTCTTCTGAGGAGTTTCCTTTGCCTTTCAGGTTATCCTCGTTATAGATCACTTTGCCTTTATTATTATCTTCAGATGGCTAAACTGTTGTGAGATCACCAATATTACCCTTTTGTCTCCTCGTTTGTCTTGGTTTCAGATCTTTGGAGCCAAGTGGTCTACCTCGCTTTCTACGTATAGTAGATTCATTAGCAATGGATTTATTTGGTGGATCCATAGGTACTTCAATTCTTGTAGGGGCATTTACAGCAGGTATATGTGACTTCATCACTTTTTCTATATCAGTAAATGCATCAGACAACTGATTAGCTATGCCTTGTAAATGAATTATATTTTGTACCTCTTGTTCACATACTTTGTTCGAGGATCAAGGTATGATAAAGACATGGCATCCCATGTGATCTCACCTCTATTAGGGTCCATTTTATTGTTTTCTTCCCCTAGAGTTGGGAATGTATTTTCATCAAAGTGACAATCAACAAACCTTGCTGTAAATAAGTCACATGTTGTTGGCTCAAGATATTTAATAATTGAGGGGATTCAAAGCCAACATATATTCCCAATCTCCTTTGAGGACCCATCTTTGTTCGTTGTGGTGGAGCAATTGGAACATACACTGCACATCCAAAAACCTTCAGATGTGATATATTTGGTTCCTTACCGAACACAAGTTGCATTGGGGAGTATTTATGGTATGCAGTTGGTCTCAATCTAATCAGTGCTGCAGCATGTAATACAGCATGTCCCCAAGCTGATGATGGTAACTTAGATTTCATCAGCGCGCAATGGTCTGGCAATTAATTGTAATCGTTTGATTAACGATTCCGCGAGACCATTTTGTGTATGTACATGTGCTACTGGATGCTCCACTGGAATCCCAATTGACATACAATAGTCATTAAATGCTTGGGATGTGAATTCTCCTGCATTATCTAGTCGGATTTTCTTTATTGCATAATCCAGAAATTGCGCTCTTAATCGTATGATTTGAGCAAGGAGTTTAGCAAATGCGACATTTCTTGTCGACAATAAGCTTACATGTGACCAGCGTGTTGATGCGTCTATTAGCACCATAAAGTAGCGAAATGGTCCACATGGTGGTGCAATTGGCCCACATATATCACCTTGAATTCTTTCTAAAAATGCAGGAGCTTCGACTGCTATTTTATTTTTCGAGGGCCTAATGATCAGTTTGCCCAACGAACAAGCAGTGTAATTGAGATCACTTGTCTGTAGGCTCCTCTTGTCCTTTAATGCATGACCAAGTGAATTCTCAATAATTCTGTGCATCATTGTTGTACCTGGATGACCCAATCGGTCATGCCATAGGTTAAACATTTTATGGTCGTCTGGACTTCTCCTATACACCATATTGATCTCAAATGGACTTATATGAGTAAAATATAGTCCAGAGGAATAAGATGGTAGCTTTTCTACCACTTCCCTTTTTCCAGATACATGTGCAGTCAAGCACAAGTACTCATTTCCATTTTCATCCATGGTTTCAATGTGAAACCCATTTTGATGCACATATTTGAAGCTTAACATATTTCTCTATGACTTCCTCGAGTATAGTGCATCTTTTATTATCAGCTTTGTCCCTCTTGGAAGCAAGAGAAAAGCCTTTCCTGATCCTTCGATCAACTTTGCCACACCTGATATTGTGTTGATATTTCCTTCATAGACTGTCAACTGAGTGAAGTAATCTTTGTTTTTCAAGATGGTGTGGGTTGTGGCACTATCCACTAGACATTGCTCTTTATGATCATGATTAACTTCAAATGGATTCATAACTTCAGAAATTGAGAAAACACACAGAGTTAATACACGCATTTTATTACATGGTCGATTGAGATTAAAGTTACACTAATATCATACAAGGACACTTCATAGGACTCGGACAAGGAAATTGAAATTACACTGATATTATACAAGGACACGTCATAAGGCTTAGGCAAATAGACATTCAACTAATTCGAGACATAGAAATTTAGAAATTAGTGCCTTCATCATAGGGAAATCCATCACCAGTCTCGACATCGTTCGCAAACATGTCTTCGAGATCAAGAGTGGGAATTTGTGGAGCATTGTTAGTGGCAAGGTTTGCTTCCACATCCTTTCCCTTTTCTTTCTGGGAAGCTTGATACAGCTCACACAAGTGTTTAGCTGTACGACATACTTTGGCCCAATGGCCAGTCATCCCACATCGATAACATTGAGACCTGGGTTTGTTTGGGATTCCTGTTGGACCCCTCTGGACCTTTTGCTTCATCCCCTTGGAAGAGGATTCTCCAGGATGACCATGTTTTTGGGAGAAGTTACCTTTCTCATAGCCTTGTTTGCGGTCATTGCCACGGCCTTTCCATTTCTTGTAACCCCGTGAATTTTTACGGCCATCACCTCTCTTTGTGTTGGCATTCATAGCATTCACAGCATTCGCTTCAGGGTATGGTGCTGCACCTGGAGGCCTCATGTTGTGGTTCCTCATCAGGAGTTCATTATTTTTCTCCGCCACAAGCATCACATTAATCAGGTCAGAGTACTTTTTAAAGCCACACTGCCTGTATTGCTGCTGTAACAACACATTAGATGCATGCATTGTTGAAAATGTCTTCTCCATCATTTGCTCCTCGGTAATTTCATGGCCACATAATTTCAGTTTTGATGTGATTCGAAATACAGCGGAGTTATACTCCCTGATATTTTTGAAATCTTGAACCCGTAAAGTGTTCCATTCACATTTGGCCATTGGGAGTAATATATTCACTTGATTGCCGTACCGTTCGGCTAAATTCTCCCATAATTCCTTCGGATCTTCCACCAATAAATATTCAGACTTTAAGCTTTCATGTATATGGTGGCGAATGAAGACAATGACCTTGGCCTTTTCTTGTGGAGTGGTGGTGTTATTTTCTTTGACGGTCTCTTCCAGACCATTAGCCTTCAAATGCATTAAGGCATCCACCCTCCATTCGGTGATATACGTCAAATGAATTAAATGTCAAATGAATCATATACGTATACAATTCAAAAGGAAATAAGTAGTATAGTTGTAAGTCTTCATAAGTCAAAAGTAAAATAGTAATTTTCATAATTACCAATTCCATCAAATAGTAATATGTATATGTATACACACTTTCTCTACTATGGTCAATATGAAAAATGAATGATTACGTAGCTACGTACTACTATGCATATTTATCAAATATATATATATATATATATATATATATATATACATACGTACTCTATCCGAATGCTATAGTAAAACATCAATCATATAGTAATATATACTTTTGTCAAAAGAAGAAGTAATATATGTGTATATATCATATACTTTGTTGTCACTTCAGATCAAAATTTCACTTCAGATCATATACTTTGTTGCTGTGTATACATGTATATGATTTGTATTGTCAAATCAATTGAATGTACACAACTTTGAAATGTAGGAAGTGAGCAAACATAATTAGTTTTCAACACCCGGTTAGAATGCTCTATCATTCATGCAAGGGTTGTTTTACCTCAATGAAAAGAAACTCACTTTTGAAACACCTCAGAAACCTTGCAAAAGAAAAACTCATCTTCTTTTTCAATACCCCGTATGAGATTTATCAAAGGAAGAACAAAGGTATCATTTCTTGAGAGGTTGATTATCTTCCATTTCTTTTGTCTGTCCTAGTTATAGGTATAATTTCTTTCAACCTCTTTCACTTTTTCCCTTTATATACTCTCTTATCCTTCCATTTTCCGATCTGAAAAAATGACCGATATCGACCGGGTTTTACTAAAGATCTTGGCTAGTGGAATGACGATAGCAGTTTTGGTGGTTTCCTTCGTTGTGTGGGTGGTTAAAAACTGTCGGTGCTCCTAAGAGCTCCGACGAAGGTTCCGGTGAGGCGAGGCTCGAAGACGAAGTTGAAAACGGTATTGTATTATGTAATCTTTTAGCAAATCTCTTGTAATAAGTTTAGATCTACTAATTTTGTTTTTAAGTGAAGGGTTTAAAACTCAATGATGAAACTTCCTGTATTTTGTTTCCGAAAATCTTCGGTTTTGTATAAAAACTCATGAAACCGTGTTGAGCCTTTTACGTGTTCCATGTTTTATGAGTTTTGAAAATGGATCTGAATAAAAATGATGTAAAACGGGAAGATCTGAGAGTTTGTATGAGTTTCTGGTGTAGAAGACCCCAATTTGGGCAACTACAGAGCATACTCCTCTAAAAACCGATTTTGGTAAAACACTATTCATAATTAAAGAGTTTGGATAGGAGGGTTTTACCTTCAGATCTGAAAAACTCAGTTGGTTTTTAGATCTCGTGCTGATAATAACGTGTTGTAATTTTAGTGGTAAACAAGAGAACCAGATTGTTTGTACTTGTAATCGTACTTAGTTTATCTGATTTCTTGCTTGATTTACAACAATCCGGATCCCCCTTTTATAGTGGAGGGCCAACCCCATAACCACAAAAATATCCCTGATTTTGAGGGATATTTTACCATAAGGTGGGATATTCACCACACAATAAAATATTACAACAGTTTGGTTTTTTTTTTAGAGAGAGCTACAACCGTTCCTCTCTTCAACCCTAATCCCAGAGCAGTTCCCGCACCACCACCATAATATGGCCGACCCCCACCTCCTACCCTTGCGTTGCTTGCCGGCTCCATTTCAGTTGCCTCAGGCCCCCGTCGGCAGCCTTTTTTCCCATTTCATCCCCAATCCGAGTGTTGAAATTCATCCCATAAATTTGTAATATATATAACCCCTTACTTTGCAAGGTTCAATACACCTTGTTTTTCAGTCGCCGTCATTTCGCTGGTGGCCTTGACGAGATGGCCTCTACCATCCTCTGCAACCCCTCTTCGTGGCTGGGTGGTGGTTCCATGGTGATTTCTGCCTCATCTCAAATCCGATTTTCCTTAGCTTTGGGTTTGTTTTGGGCCCTAAGGTGACCCGGTTTTGGTGGATGCAACCCGTTTGTGTTAGCCTTGGGCCCTATGCTGGCTCTTTGAAAAAGGGTTAAATAAAAATAAAAATAATTATCTATAAATAAATAATTTCCGGTCGGGTTTGCTTATATCCCGTATGGGTTTCTAGTGTGTTCAATTCAAGCGATGTGAGGCTATGCGTTTGGCATGACTGGACTTTCTTCCGTGTGATGGAGTTCTGGTAGTCGAAGTCGGGACATGCTGGGGTCGTGGTCGAGTGTATCAGGGCGTCTCCTTTCTCCAGAAGACTGTTTCCTTGGAGGTTCATCTTCACTGCCCACAGATGTCTCCTGATGTGCCGCTGGCATGCGGTGTTGCTTCCGAATAGTGCTTGACTTTGTCCGTCGTATACGTCCTAATCTTGTTCAGTCTAGTTATGTCTAGTTTCGCTTTTGTAGAGTGTTATTGCTTGTATCTTGCACCTTCTTTGTATTTTGTGTTTATTTAGATGGTTTTCCGTCTGCTGACTTGTCGACTTTCGAGGTTCAAATATGCCTGTCCATTTTTACCTAATAAAAAAAAGCGAAGAAGAGGTAGTTGTATAATTAGAGGTGTATAAAAAGCCTTTAATCTAATGTACACGTTGCCAATTATAATTGGAGGTGTATAAACAAGGGGATGATACACGGTATCCTAGTGTATATGTATCACCCTCCTGTCTATTATGAGTGTGTTTTACTCATCCAAATTTTAAGAGGCGGAGGGAGATGGAAGGGGTGGATATAGGAGGAAATTTTCCTGTCTTGTAAGAGGAGGTAGAGAAGATTTCCACCTCTCCCACTCCTTCAGAGGAGAAATCAGGGCCTATGTCCGATCGTTCGAGAAATCATGCCACTACGTTCTTATTAAAATGATCACACCTCAGGCTCACGTAGTTTTCCCTACGCCACGTTTTCAACACTAAATTTTACTCGGCACCCAGTAGTAGTCTCCTCGCCAACTCTCAAACCCAAATTCAGAAAATTAAAGAAAATAAAAAATGGGTCGAAACGACGACGAGAGCAACCTCCAAATCCAGGTGATCTCCGCTAAGCATCTCTGGTCCTTCAACTTCTTCCAGAAGCTCTGCGTCTACACCGCGATCTCCATCTCCGGCGCCTCCGATTCCGGCCTCCAGCTCTCCAAGGACCAAATGCAGGAGCAGCGCACGCCCACCGACCTCACCGGCGACGGCCACCCCGAGTGGAACCACCCCGTGTCCTTCCAACTCCTCGGCCTCCCCTCCCTCTCAGATCTATTCCTCCACTTCGACCTCCGCCACCACGCCGGCCTCCTCTTCCCCGATCGCACCATCGGGGAAGTCCGAGTCCCCCTCTCCGACCTCCTCGACTCCCCCGGCAGCCTCCGATTCGTCGATTACCAGGTCCGCTCCCCCGATGGAAAGCCCAATGGATCCCTCCGCTTTTCCTATGTACTCAATCGGAGTGCCGGTGATTCGCCGGTGGAAATTTCCGGGTATCCTCGAATTTCCGATCAGCCAGAGGGGGCATCTAGCCTCTACCCCGCCGTTGAACTGTGGGATACTACATCGCCGCTGTCTTCGGCGCCCCAGGATCATGAAGCTCGTCCGGAAGTGTCTCACACACAACCTCCTGCAGAAGCTCGTCCGGAAGTGTCTCAGACACATCCTCCTGCAGAGCCAGCTCTGATGCCTCAGTATCCCCCCACTCCAATGTGGCCGCCTCCGCCTCCGCCACCACCCTATTGGGCGCCACCTCCTGGGTTTATGTATCATCCTCCGCCACCACCACCGCCACCAGGGTATTTTCATCATCCATGGGATTATCAGCGGACAACAGCAAGTCAACAGAATACTGGTAGGTAGATATATGATAGTTACTGGAATTTGACTTGCTGGTATGAAATTTGCACTTTTGGTGGTGTTTGTTACATTATCAAATATTCAACAACAGAAATTACAATTCACAAATGAGTTTGGGAGTAATGAGTATTGATTGCTGCTGTCTTGAGATCGATTGGTTCTTTTTGATATGTAAGCCCGTTTCTTCATCTCTTCTACAATAATAAGTTGAATTGGCCAATCCTGGCAACCCGAGAAGGTTTTTACAAATTATGTGCTACAAACACTACAGTAGAAAACATGAAGTAAACAAAGTATTTGAGGAATTGATTGCAAGACCTCAAATGATATGACCTAAGAAAGCTCTTTGTATGGCTTGTTAGAGAACCCGAAATCATTACTCAATCCTTCCGGCAAAGGAAGCGGTCAGCATGATAGCTAATTTGGGGCAAATTGTTCATCACTGCGATTTTTAGCACTTATCTGAAATGATGTCCTAGGATGGCCTTGTTTCAAGGAGAGCCCTAAACTGTTGCCTCTGTCACAAATGGACAGGAGGTGCCAATTGGTGAATTTCCATCTACTGACTACTGGGAGACTAGTTAGACAAATAAACATGTCAGATGAAACAGGTTGTTGTATATTTGCTGAAACAGGAGGTTACTACAGAAAACAGCCAGATGTATATACAGTAGGTGGGAAAGAGTAGGGCTAGAAAGAACTAGGTTTCAGTAGATGTTAGTCAACATGTTCATCCGAAAACATCATACAAATGTACACTATATTATGCCAGCAGAGAGACACCATCCGCTCAGAAATGAAACAAGAAGAGTCGGGGCGTTCAGGTTCGAAGAATACCTGTCTTGCCTCGGGTATGTGACTATGTTCTAGCAAGAGTATCAAAGTTGAGAGGCTTGTAAGATTCCATCAAGCAGAAGGTATTGCAGAGCAATGGAGTACTTAGCAATCTTGGATGTGTTCAAGCTGTCAGGTTTGGGATGTATAGGGTTCTGGAGGAGGAAAGAGCCAGAGCCACTACCTTGCATTCCAAGTTCATCAATGCTGAGTAAATTAAGAGCACAAAACCAAAAAATTGCAAAAGGGGGAAAAAGAGGATCGGCCACAGTGAAAGAGCAATACCTTTGACAAGAAACAAGGAGGAAATCCATCTCTTGTAGATGAACATCAGCTTGGGGGAATCACCATGGTGAGTATCGGTGAGTAAAATCTCACATGGTACCGTTTTGCTAACAAATTGGAGGCAGATTAGAGAAAGTTCAGTTCAAAGCTCAATCAGCTTGTTCTTGTTTTCAAAAGACCAGCAGAAAAAAGCAGCAGTTACAGATTTACCTGGCATGAGCGATGGCATTTTGGCACAAGGAGAGGAGTCGAACCATAGCCAACTCACGGCCACGCGCATTGCCGTATCTCTCCTGACAAATCCTTGATACAGATACAAATAAATTCAATTAGCTACTCCCTCTAAGCAACTCTAAGCAAGGCAATGTTCATCAGTTACCTACTTATCATCAAACAGATCAGCCAAATCATCAACGATAACTGCTACCGGGAAACGAGGAAGGAGATGAAATGCAGCGAAGTATCTCTTCAGACCTTGCTCGTCCTCAACATACCTAATGAGTTTCCAGTTTCAATCAAATGACTATGTTGTAAGAAAGTTGAAATAGAGAGCGAACAAGAAAGAAAGTAATTGGAAATTGCAAGTGGTACTTCATCTGTATACGGTGGAAGATTGGAGAAGCGGAATCAATTCCCTAAAATTGTACAAAAACACGAACCAATTAGACAAATCAAGAGAGAAGTAGTAGTGGTAGCAGCAGCGGATGAAGCTAGGGTTTAACCTGAGAGAGGAAAGGAGGTGCGTTGAGAAGCTTCGAGCGCTTGCAGAGGAAGACGACATCTCGGTGAGGATTCGAAGCGGCGGCGTTGATCGCGAACTGGAATGCGAGCGACGTCTTCCCCCTTGCATTAGCGTATTCAATCGTTAAATCACAATTGAACTCTCAAGCATTCAATTTCAGAAGCGAAAAATACAAACTCGAAAGCGCCAATTTGAGAGAGAGAGAGAGTTACGAGGATGGAGGGCCCGATAGAAGAGTAATGGGGCCAGAAGCAGTGATCGGACAGTGGTTGGGATCAGAGGGAGTGGTGGTGGAGACGGAGAAGAACTGGTCAACCATTTCCGAAGATCACCGCTGTCAAAGAAACAAATTAAGACTGTGAAGTCAATCCCGGCGGCAACTGCAAGGCAGGAAATGAGTATCCCGGCAAGCCAATACTCGCGCTTCCAAATTTGTTTGACATTCGCTCCTACACCGGCGGATAAATTGAGCAATTGATAATTTTCGTCGAGGAAAGGCTTATATTACGGCTTGTTCCTCTTGTCAAATGCATGGCTAATTCACCAAATTTTGGCGTGGGAAGTGTTTTTTGTCCATTCTAATTTTATAGAGTTGGGCGAGCAAATCAAGATAAATGAATACTACGTACCGAGTAGGCAAAAACAGCTTGTTGACACCAGATAGTTGGTGTCAGCAAAATGTCTACTAATGTCTGCTGATACGGAAAGTTGGTGTCAACAAACTGTTTTTATCAAAAAATATTTGTCGACACTAAAAGTCGGTAAATTGGTCGTGTCTTTGGCGAAAAATTGATCGTGCGTATAATAACTCTCATTAGGTTTGTATTTTTTTTTCTCACTTTTGATATAAGATTATCTTTGTCATTCATATTTCAACTATAATGAAAGAGCTTTGTTACAACAATTTAAGTGAAATTGAACAATCCTATTGATAGACATCATGAAAAAACAATAACAACAAAAAAGTTTTGAGGAAATGGTAGCAACTAGACCAAAAAATGGGTCTATTTGCACAACTAGACCACAAGGCCAAAAAATGGGCTAAAATAACCCCTCTACCCCAATCAAATAAAACTTCTGGTTTTTTGGCACTGTTGGGAACCAGGTGTAGAAGGTCACCTGGAAAAACTAAACCAGTCCCCCCGAGGCCCATGGAGATGGAGCAAGCAGCGACCTCGGCGATGCCGGCGGTGAGAACGATGGAGGAGGGCCGAGATTCAGCTTCAGGAGAGAGATCTCTGCTGCTCTCGCTTGGCTTCAATTCGCCTTCTTGGCTTCAATTCGCCTTCATCTCCGCTGCTCTCGCTTGGCTTCAATTCGCCTTCATCCAAGCGAATCTGGATTTCCTTGACTTCGATTCCGACCAAGTAAGTTTAGTGTAGGTATGTCATCCCTCTTCACCTTGATTTAATTGAAGAGGGTCAGTGTTGAATTTACCTGAGTTTAATTCCGATCCTATCTCCATCTTCACCATCGGGACGCTTCAATTCTCATTCAATTGCAGACGCTGATTTCTAGGGTTTTTCATTTCCCCTAAATTTATATTTGCAAATCTGTAGGGTCCTTTCCTTGTGGACTTGAGTTCAAATTCCCAATTCAATCGAGAGATTTACTCCCTCTGTTGCCTAGACAGGTCTCCTGGCCGATTCTAAATACCTGCCAATGTCAGCTTTTGGATAATCCCTCTTTGCATTATGATTTGAGGAGAGTTGATTAGAAATTTAGAACCATGGTTTGCTATGAATCCTATGATACAGAGATACATACAATCTATTTGGGAGGAAAGAATCCACAAAGCTAGAGCTTTCATCTAATAGTGCACAACGCTCGTTGTATATGAGTTTTGAAAATTTTGATTGCTGATTGGTTTACTTCTTCGCAACACCGGCCCAACATATGGTGAATGCCTGAAAGGTGCATGGCTCATTAGATCTGATCATGTTTCATCATTTCTTATGGCTTGGTTTTACAGGATCCAATCTTTAGTGAGAATCTGATAATTAAAAAAAGGTTCAATTGATATTGTACAAGGAACTGGGAAGGATTTACAAGCTCCAAGACTTCAATTGCTTGTGAAACTGAAAGGTACCTTTAAAAAAAAGTATTGTTCACAATCACAGTTTAGATGTTTGTCTCTTTTAAGATCGGACATATATAGTTTTAATCTGGCTTATTGACTCATGATGATGTTGTTTGCTAGCTTCATCTTACTTGTTGATGTAGCTTGTAGATGAAAAGAATAGAGTTCCAATTGGTCGAAGCTAACCTCAAGTGGATTGACAAGGGAGCCAATGCCATAGGCTATTTCTGTTGACCCTCAAGAGGTGTAACAAAACTTCCATCTTTTGACAAAACGCCATAGGCCGGGTTGCATAATGCATCTTATCAGCTTTGAATTTTAATATACAGATGGAGCTTGATGACCAAAAAGCCAATATTTAAGCAATTAAGCAAATATAAACTCTCCAATTTGCAGGTAAATTACTCGTTCTATTAAAAAATTGTATAATTGTTCGTTCTTCGATGTACTAAATGGTAACCATAAATAAGCATGCAAGTAAATAGTCAGACATAATTAGGAGCTCAAGTGATGCATAAAGATTTATGATAGATTTTATAAATAGCCTATTAGCTCAATTGGTAGAGTGTTGTGTTTGCACACAATGATGTGAGTTCGACTCTCACTTAGGCTAATACGGAGTATGCGTTCATATCTCTCTGGATTTATACGGTTGAACATGGTAGGAAATATATACACCAATGGCATGACAAATTTATGAATCTGGTACGACAAATTTATGAATTATGAATATCTCTGAACTTATAAAATTATGAACTTGGTAGGAAATATATAGACTAGTGGTAGGACAAATTTGTGAACCTGGTAGGATAAATATACGATATTGGTATGATAAAAATGTAATCACCGAAATTCATGTGTATAACTTGACACTTTTTTTTTGATTCATTGTATAACTTGACACTAATGGTAGGATAGATGTACATGAATGGTACGATATATTTGTACTATTGGAAAGAAGTAGAATTGATATTGACCAATCCACAAATCCCAGACTAGTAATCACTAAGGCGTGAATTGACCCTAATCTCAATCTCAATTACCAATCCACAAATCTCAATCTCAATCCAATTTCTATCAATCAAATTCATGAATCTAATCTAATTCAATGCTAGAACGACTGAATTAGAGCCTCTACCCTTGGATATAATGTTACTTAGGTTTCCTTCATCTTCTATTGTAGACTGGAAACCCTATACCCTTGGTTGTTTTTCTGAAAAATGTGAAATATAATTTGCTACTGTTTCTAGCTTTATTTTCCCTGAAAAATGGTAGGATCGATGAATACTAAAGGTCGGAGAAAACAACGATATTGGTAGGATCAGAATGGTAGGATTGATGGAAACTAATGGTAGCAGAAAACAACGATATTGGTAGAATCATAATGGAAACTCAGTAATTCCTGTATAACTTGACACTAATGGTAGGATAGATGCACACTAATGTTAAGATATATTTATACTATTGGAAATATGTAAATGCATAATTGGCTTTACCACAACACAATATATCGGAGACTTATGAACACACACTCCGTATTAGCCTATGTGAGAGTTGAACTCACATCTCTGTGTGCAAACACAGCGCTCTACCAATTGAGCTAATAGGCTATTTATCTTCGTAATAGTAAAGACCAAGTATTTGATGCATTACGAGGTAGTCGACAGTGAGCATAGACTTGTAGCATCAATTTCATTTCCATATAACATTTTTTGAAAATTTTGGAATCAACATAGGTTGATGATTGGTTGTGCCAAGCTCCCACTCCCAGGAGCCCACCAACCGCTGAACACGACCTTCAGACAAACCCTATCACTTGGGGTACAACACAGGAACCGAGGATCAGCCTGGGGGTAGTTATGTTATAAGAAAGAGGAACAACTACAAAGTATAGGTACAAGATCATTTACCCATCGTTGCCACTACCACCGGACAAACTTCTTGCACTTTTTCAAATATGAAAGGACAGTTGTACACTATTGGTAGGACGGAAATATTCTATTGGTAGGATGGGGACTGTATCGTTTCCTGGGATGAACGGGCAAATTTTTTCCCGTCCTTTCCGCTTCTCTCCTACTCTGCCTCACTTTTTACAGAGCATGTTATGGTGTTTCAGATCCTCTTCTCAAGCTTATATATGTTCTTGAAGGACACCCATCAATGTAATCATTGTATTTTCCCCTCATAAATGCTCCCCTCTTTCCCCAAAGGAGGAACCCTGTTTTGGCGCCAAAACTGCACTGACAGCCCGCCAAATCAGCTACAGTGAATCCCCTCCAGATTCTCTCCAAAATATCTCCAGGTATGGAAAGACAGGTTTAGCCTATTGGTAGGACCAATTCATTCTATTGGTAAGATGGGCAGTGTACAGTTTTCTGAAATGAACGGAGGATGCCTTTTGGTGCCATATGTCAGTGACAGCTACTGACAGGTACAGTGTAGCTACAGTGTCCCTCCCCTTCACCTGCAACTCCCCCATCCGGTTGCCATTTTTATTTTCAAAATTAGACTACTTTCTACCCCTAATAAAAAAACTATGTACTAGTCTAGTTATGCAAACATTTTTTTTTGGTCTAGTTATGCAAATCGGCCTAAAAGTTTTAAACAACCCTACAAGAAAATGTAAGTAAAAAACAACCATAAAAACAAGAAACAAACCACGACCGTGGATAGTAGCAGTGTCATTGTGATTGGAATGTAATGTATCCTATAGTGGAGCGCGAGCGAAAGGAGTTCATCAAGTCTAAGAATGGGTCTTGCTAATGGCAAGAAGAAGGGTTGAATGTAGGAGTTGTTCTTATTTTACTTGAGGGGTTTGAGTTGGTCCAGCCGATTATATTTCTCCCGAGATGAAAGAAAAGATAAGCAATCTTTCTTTTCTGAGCTACCGCCCAAATACTACTTCGCTATCACTCACCCAGTTTCTTCGCCCCATCTCTGGTTAAAGTGAGTAGTAAGAGAGTGGAGCTTGGCCCGCGGTTTCGGTCAGCGAATAATTTGTCCAATCCCTAGATCGGATTTGAATGGATGATTCATGAGTTATCTGATTATTTATTATAGAATCTTTTTTTATTTCACTCGAATCCTCTCTCCAAGACAAATCTTATTCTTATACGGATACAAACTATTCTCGCATCGGGATATAACTCGATAGGAAAGCTATAACTTATTGTTCTTCGAACCACTCGGTCACTACGAATGCCCTCCGATCGGTGCAATGGGATGCGTCCATCTTTTGATTTCTAAAAGAAAGAATAGCTTGAAAGGAGGCTTGAAAAACGAGAAGATCGTGGAGCGTATTCATTGTGTTTTTCAAATTGTCCGGTTTGTCACCTGTTGAATTGCTTGCAACTTGTGATCTTCCTTTCTCATTTTGTTATCAACCAATTGCTTTCGAATGGGTCCATTTCGGGTTGTGAAGGCAATGAAGTGAAACCTTTTCTTGTTAGAGAATGAGTTCTTAGCCTTACAAGATGTGATGCAATGAAAAAGTAAAGGAAATACTCTTGTGTCCATCTAAGGGAAAACGATGCATAGTGTGGTTGACCTCATATAATTCAGAAAACACCAGTTTTTACGAAGCCTCTTGTTCATATCTCTCATCAAATGGTGCTATTCGATAATGTCTGTCTAGCGAACCCTTGCCAATTTGAGTGAACATTAAAAAACTTGTCCGACATTCATTTGTGAAGTCGGGCACTACTTGTTGACAGGCCCCTTATAACACCAGTGCTTCTCCTCCTGCCCCCGAGGCCAAGAACCCCTGACTCATTCGATTAACCAGATATAAAAGATCTTGTTCGGTATTGTGAAATAAGAAAGGAAAGAGCAGCCAATGAAATCCATCACTATACCGAGTAATCACGGGCATTCACATCTCGCGGAACAGTGCGCGATTCTCTCGTGAATCACCTTCAGCAAGGTACATCCCCTGGATAAGCTTCACGACCCGACGGTCTTTTTAAGAGAATAGACATTTGTCGATAAGTCTGTACTTGGTTGGAAAGATCATCATAAATAATTAACGTATGACGTTTTCGGTACATAAAAAATCCAGCTAGTGCCACTCCTGTATAAGGGGTATGATACTGTAATGCAGCTGGAGAATCGACTTCTCCACTTCTCCACTTTGTTGCCTTTATGGAGTCCTGTCGGGGTACGTAGGCCCCAGGCTCTCCCCTTTCCCGAGAAGTAGGGTTGCTCAAAATCGGGCCCGGCCCGAAAACCGACCCGAAACCAAGCCAAAAAAGTCGATTTCGGTCCGGCCCAACATTTAACGGTTCGGGCTTCGTTCCTTGAAAAATGAAATTTCGGTTTCAGGCCGAAAACCGTAACCGAACCGAAATTTTCGATTTCGGCTCGAATAACCAAATTTTTAGTTTACGTGGGTGGGTGGTGTTCAAGTTCAGTGGGTGCGTACTGCGTAATCAATTCATCCTTCATTAATTGTGAATCACTCATGAATTCATACTCTTCATGTTAGGTATTTTTAGTTTAATTTCATTATTTGTTTTTGGGACAAGTTTAAAGTTTACAACTTACAAGATTTTTTTTCCGGTCAAATATACACTTTGGCAATTCGGTTTTTTCGGGCCAAAAACCGAAAAAAGGGCCGCCTATCCCAAAAAATCGGGCCGTCGGTTTTAGCCCGACCCGTTTGGGTCGGTTCGGTTCCGTTCGGGCTCGGCTCGTTGAGCCACCCTACCGAGAAGGGGTCGGTCTTTCATTCCTCAACGGCCGGCCAGTGGCAGCAGAAAACGAACTCGGGTGGGCTCTGCATGGTTCACTTTTTCTTGTGTTGAGAGCTTCTCATTCTATTATAAAAGCCCGCATCCATATCTTGACTGCTTTTTTGGATCCAGATAATTTGAAGCAATGAGTTAGTCATTAGTTCATATTATGGTTATGGTTTGTTAATTTTTTTTGGTCTTAATCCTAACAAAAACCAACGAGTTCAACCCCCCTCTTGCCATTAGCAAGAACTTGTTTTAGTTGCATACCATAAGGAATTCGAACAACTGCTTCAAATACATCATCAGGGAGGACCGCTTGTGGAACCTCAATATCCATGGGTTTCTTAGCTAAATGACAATTGACACATACAATACGACAAATCGCTTCTCGAGGGGCCCATCTAGAGGTGCACACACATTTAGAAACATATGCAAATGGGTAAGTAAAGAAAGAAGTAAATAGATAACTACCAAATCCAACTTATTATATTTGTTCATATCATTCTATCATCGATCACTCTTAGGTCAGTTGGTGAGTTATTCCCCCAAAAGAATTGAGGATCGGACGTGGGCAAAATTCCCGCCAATGGCTGAGATGTTCAGTCGAATCCATTTGATTCGACATAGAAAGTCATTCTCATTATGCATATTATATATTTCTTTTGATTAGTTATTATAATATTCGGAATTATAAAACCAAACGTGTAACAACTTTAGATGCTCAGAAGGAAAGACAGCATAAGAAGCAAATAATTGTTGGGAATAATGCTTGATAAAAGTTTTATAAAAGGGTTTTATTTTCTCCATTCTTATCCAAGTTAAAAAGAAAAAGGAAAAAAAAAATTTAACCGGTTTGAGAATTTTCCTAAAAAAACTGGGTTTTGGTGGAAGAGTGGGGGTGTTCCAACCCACGTTCTCTTCCTCTTAAAAAGGGATTTTAGGTTTTAGAAGAAGGACGTGGTTTTCCACCTTCTTCGTTCTCTGAGAAACGTTCTGAGTTCCTGGAAAGATTCCAAACCTCCTTTGGCGAGTGCACGCGATTAGAGGTGCTGTGTAACCTTGGGGGGCGATGCCTGAAGCCGACTTGCATTGGGACGAAATCGCTTCTAAGGCAGTGCGTTCGGATATACACCACGCCACACCAATTTGTGCTTTTTGAGATAAGTTTTCTACTTTGATTTTCAATGAGTTTGATCAATTTTAGAAATCGATTGATCGATGGTTTTTACTAACAATTTAGAAGTGATTTATTTCTTGTTAGTACTTATCATTCGTTGTTTTAGGGTTTCAGTTGAAAGAAGCTTTCTGATCATGTCCGAGTCGATCGCAATTCTGGGTTCTGATGAATTCAAGTCGGTCGTTAATTACCATGTGAAGCGATGGTGATTTTAGGATGGCGACAAGAATAGATCAGGAAGGAAACCCAATCAAGCTGGTAGCCATATGTATGATCGGTGGCTCTAAGGATTCCATTGCAACAGTTCAGATTGCTGGTAGCGTTGGGAAGGAAATCGAAGGTCCGGCCGCGCAATCGGATCGAAGAGTAAAAAGTGCCTAACCGCCGGCGAAAACCCAGGCATCAGGATGGGATGTTGAGGCCAGTAAGGAACGGCACCACCGATACCGAAGTTGAGATCCAGAGTCGGCGACGACGAGAACTTGTCGTGACCTGACGTCTGGACGGTGGCGCTCCGGCAGGGGCTCAATCTGCTCTTGTCTTCATCGATCTCCTAAGGCAGGGAGTGAATCGAAGAGGATAGGGAAGTTGCACTTGGTTTTGAGCCACGGAAGCATCGAGCGGCGATGTCGTAAGCGAGAGCGGCCTCCTCAAGGGTGTCAAAGGTGCTGAGCCAGACGCAACTCTTCTTGGTGGGGTCCCGGATCTCGGCTCGGCGAAAACCAAACCGGTATGTGACTCGCCTGAGTTGGTGGAATCGGTAGCCAAGTCGAACCGGGAAGAGGATGAAGAGAGGTAGAGAACCAGTCCGGCGAGCCAGAAGCAATAGAGGCTTCAATCCTCTCTCTCGATCGTGTGGGGCTTGTTTCAGGGGTCCCCATTCCACGGAGCGTTGATGGAGAGGTATGTAATTTGGTTACCCTGGCTCAATTAATTAATTTTGTTTTAATTAATTAAGCGTATATGGTTCGCTAATATGAGTTAATAAGATGCAAAATTTGTCCACTTTTTGACTATATTGCATTAAGGTTTGATTAGATAAACCATTGGATCTAATACTGAGAGCTCTTAATTAACATGAAAAAAAAATTACCGGCTTACTGATTATGACCTTTTCAACCGAGTACGAGTGAATTTCTTAATTGAATTGATGCTCCTCTAGTTGTAATCTTAAGTTGTGTGATTTCATGATAATTTATGTTGTGCGTGCGAGGAGTATTGACAAACGAGAAGACTTAAAACTCGTGATTGCCTGTTGGTACCGTTGGATTCAGTCAGGTCGGTACATTGATGGTGGTTGTACTCCTTTTCATAAAGAACATGAACTTCGTTTGGACCTCAATTGATGACATCAGCACGCACTAGCTCATAAGAGAATGAGGTCAAGTGAAGGTCTTGCCTCTTATATATTTTGGGTATGTATGGTTTGTTTATATGCATACATATGGTTTTCTTCATCGATCGGGTGAGATCGCACGAGCCTACAATTGGTAAGTTGATTATCGGTCATTGTTTTGGATTCATACAATGCATTCAATTGTGTTGTACTTTCGATAACTTGATTTATCAACTATGTGATTACAAATTGATGAAGATGTGCTATCATTATGATTTTGTATAACTCAAGTATAACTTGTGTGGTTAATTTCATGATGCGATGTATGCGGAGTGGCACTGGGATGTTGGTAGCAAAATCATTTGCTACGATTGCTAGAGGCAGGAGTCAAAGAAGCTCAGGATGGTGATGAACCAATTGAGTCTTCACTTTGGTCATACGAAGGATCTTCTTCTACCGTTCGAGAACACTCGTGTCGGCCTATTTTGTGAGTTAAGTTTGATGAGCAATTCTTGCTTGACTTATTCGTTTTAATTACATAAAAATGCCCATATGTTGATTGATCTCATGTGCACGTGCGTTATTAAATGATGATCATGATATGATTTTTGGTCTGTCTTGAAAGAATGTTGCCTTGTGACATCTTTATGAATATTGATCTTTGGCATGACATTAGGACATATATAGGAAGTTGTTTCCTTGAGAGAATTCCATAAATGCTCCTAAACTCTAACTTGGTTGTTGTTGATCAAAATATATGTGATATGTGCATAAATACTAAACGTGCTAAATACCTTTTCAACCCGTAATTGAGAGGACCACTAGCTAGATTGTTTGAGTTACTTTATTGTTAAACTCTAAAAGCAAGTGGGGTAAAGGTGTTATATATATCACGTTAAGTTGATGTTCTTTGGATATACCAAGTTGCATGCTGATAGCATACATTTAGAGGTTCATAATAGGTTGCATTTAGCTTAGTTAAGATGCATATCATGCATGAGTTAAGTACAATTTGCATATTTGCTCTCTACGTTGGTGGAGTCGGAATCTACACACTTTTATTGATTATTTCAAGTAACTGTGGATCCGAGGAGGAGACATGGGTTGATAACGCATTAGATGAGAATGTCTAGTTGATCGAAGAAGCTTACATGAAGATCTCAAGAGGTCCTGAGAAGAAGAAGCGAGCCTAAACGAATAATAAGTCAGCAGAAGTTGTCGCTAGACATGCTAAACTTGTTTTGTGCTTTCTGGAGGCAATGGTTGTCCGATTGACTATTATGACCATGCGTTGGAAAGCTCTTTCAGAGAGCTACAACTTTCCTGTTGATAACAAGAGAAAATTCGAGACTGATTTTCCGTGAAAGACCAATGCAGCGGCCGAAGCATATATGCCGCGGCCGCAGCCAGTATGGATGCCGCGGGTTGGAAGATGCCGCGGCCGCAGCACGGGTTGCCAGCGCGACGCCGTTTCGTCTAAAAACCCTAGTTTTTATGTTGTGTGTTTTGTGGCCGACTTGGATCTTTTATAAGGCCGAAATTATGTTATTTTAAGACTACATCTATTCTATTCCACGTTCTATCAGACAATTGGAGAGAGAGCGATGTTCGCCATGGGCGGCTAAACTCTCTTCGTTCTACTTGCAATTTGAAGCTTTAATTGGATTGATTGTGAGTTTCTGAATCTTGTTCCTTATTTCCTATATTGAATGTTTCGACTTCTTTGTGCTTGAATGTTTGATTGTTTTATTCTATCTTGCCTGATCAACTTGGTAGAATCAATTCAATTGCTAGGGTTTTGTAGATTCCTGATTGCGAACCTTAATCCAAGTGGCAAACTTATCCCTTTAGGGTTGATTGAACTAATTGGATGGGTAGGAAGTTGGATGTGTTGTTAAATCCCTCTTTAGGGACTGCAAATACCTTGGCTAATCTCTGAACTTAAAGCTATCAATTGGGTTAAATCCTTCTTTAGGGATTTTTCGATTGATAAGGGTTTCTAGGACTGATTTGACTAGTAACTATATTAGGTCGGGACAAGGGCATTCATAGGAAACCTAAAAGGACAAGAGGAAGTTACAATATCAATTCAACCAAATAAAGTGGATAGTTGTAGGTAGAGCGATCTTCTCTAAATTGTTTTACATTATTTGTTTTTATTTTATTTTGTTTTCTTTTCAATCTCAATCAACCAAAACCACCCTTTCTACTAATTGGTAAATACACATTGCTGAGAAATACTTGATTCTCTGTGGGATCGACCTCTTACTTACTTGCTATACTAGTTCTAGTTTTTAGGTTTGAGTTTTATTTTGATACGGTTTACACGACTAAAAACCGTTCATCAAATTGGCACCGTTGCTGGGGATTCAAGTTTATTTCTTTGTTTTGTGTATTTATTAATTTTTGTTTATATATCTAACTTTGTTGTGAACCTATCTTACGGTTCACAACACCCTTGCTACTAACTTTTTCAAGATGTTGAGATTAGCGCAGTTTGAAGGTGAGAAATTTCACCAATACTTCTGTAGATTACATGAGTATGTTGACGACCTTGGTTCATGGGGTTATCAATTCAGCATCTGAGATATGATTTTGTGCATAATTGATGGGATGACTGTTGAGACATGAGCGCTTGTTGAGCACCTGAGTAACGGAGGCCTGAAGCGGTTAGGAGGATTGTCGAGATTGTGGGATTTTTTCTGTTATATGGATTACCATGTTGCACAAGAAGAATTGCTCACCACGTCTCCTCCGCCAATGGAGAACTCTGTCACATACCTGGAGGATCCATTCCATAGCTTTACACAAGTGTTGCAAGAGCAAGCTGAGAGCAGTAAGAACTTGGAGAATCAGATGAACAAACTCATTCAAATTTTAAGTGCAAAAGGTGAGAAGGAAAGGGGCTTAGAAGAAGGAGTTGAAGTCGTAACGGAGGGTGAATATTCTAAGGAGCGGCAACCGTCGCAGGAGGGCGGCGACCGCCGCACTACTACTAATGAGCCCCCATCGATGTCTTCTTCTCTTGATTTTGAGAAACCCACCCCACCACCCCTTGAGGCTTTAAAGGAAGCAAGAGTGGAAGATCCTATCGAATTCATTACACTTAGTTCATTCCCTCCTATGTAGAGGTGTTATTCGAGTCGAACGAGCCGAGTAATGGACTGCTCATACTCGACTCGTTACTGTTCAAGCTCGAGCTCGAGCTCGGCTCGAATTTTACTCGAGCTTAGAAGTGAGCTCGAACTCGGCTCGCGAGCTGTAGAGAAAGCTCGAACTCGAGCTCGTTTTGCTTGTTTTTCTCGAGGCGAGCTCGAGCTCGTGAGCTCGTTTGGATCATTTGGGCTTGTTTGATTGTAACCAGATCTGAGGGAGAAATGGAGAATCGATAGAAAACAGAGGAATAGCAAGATAGAGAGCAATAGCGGGATTGAAAGAGCAAGACTGCAAGAGCGAGATCTGATTTCTGAGACTAGATCTGAGAGTGAGAGCGAGAGCTAGATCTGGAACTAGATCTGAGAGCGAGAGACTGGGCAAGAGCGAGATCTGAGAGAGAGAGAGAGAGAGAGAGAGAGAGAGAGAGAGAGAGAGAGAGAGAGAGAGAGAGAGAGAGAGAGAGAGAGAGAGAGAGCAAGACTGAGCGAAATCGAGAGTGAGGCTGAGCAGTAGAGCAAGAGATGGCGAGATTGAGCAGCAGAGTGAGAGAGACGTCGAGAGAGCAAGAGCGAGACGCCGACTCGCCGAGAGAAAGAGCGAGACTGAGCGAGACGCCGAGAGCAAGAGCGAGACTGAGCGAGACGCCGAGATTGAGCGAGATTGAACACTAAACAGCATAGGGAGGGAGATAGCGAGACTGAGCGACCGAGAGAGAGAGAGAGAGCAAGATGAGCAGATTGAGCGAGCGAGAGAGAGGAGCTTGTGAAAGGATTCTGGCGGCTGGACAACAACAAACTGAACAAAGGGCTAGGCAGGGGAAGAAGAAGGGAAGGGGTAAAAATAAAACTTAGGGTTCTACCAAAAAAAATAAAAAAATAAAAAAAAATAAAACATAGGGTAAAAATGTCATTACATTAAACGAGCAAGCTCGAGCTCGGCTCGGACTCGTGACGAGCTCGACTTCAAGCCCGAATTCGGCTCGTTTTTAAATTCGAACGAGCTCGAGTCGATCGAGTTTTTTCGAGCCGAGTACGAGCCGATCCCGAGCTACTCGTGTTCACATAACACCCCTACTCCTATGCGGTTTCAACATGACAATGACATGCCGAATGAGGAGGAATTGGTTGCAGACAACGATAGTTTCTTAGATGATGGAGGAGATGGTCTAGTGCTTCCTGACTTGGAATCTCATGAGTCGGCGCATGAGGTTTCATGTGTTTTGGTTCCAACTCCATCTGACACATCCATTCTTAGCTCACCCATTGATGAACCAGGTCTAGAGCCATCAGCTGAGGCTCAAGAGGTAATAAAGGTAAACTTTTGCAATTTTGAAGGTAATGGTGATTATATTTATCCTTTTGATTGCTATTTTGAGAAGCCACTAGCGGAACTGTGTTGGTGGTATCCTATTCCTTCTGCAGAGAGTCATGCTAGACTCTTTGATAGATTGAAAAGGTTCTTGAGTTCCACATTTTATGCTTTCAATTTATTGTGCTATGATGTGCCTTGTAAGATGTGTGCACAGGAATATGATAGGCTACTGAGGGCCTTGACGATGTCTGAGAGATAAGGTCTTGAGATTGAGAATAAGTCAAGCCAATGACATTAAAGAAAGGCGTTAGTTTTAGTTATTTCACTTCCTAGTTAGCTAGTTTTCTTTTAAATAAATTAGGTTTTCCATTAGGCATTAGATAGTTTTTTTTAGTTTTTGGATAGACTAACCTTTCAGGAAAGGTCACCGCCTTTAACCCGCCGCAATGCTCAGATCCGACCTATAGAGACCCATCCATCACATTGTGAGTATTTCATTAATCTCTTCCTCTATGTTTTTATTTTTTGTTGCCTTTTATGTTTCATTGAGGACAATGAAAGGTTTAAGTATGGGGGAGGGATTGTATTGCATATAGATATAATTTGCATATCATGTTTACTTATGTTATCATGTTTATTTATGTTTTCATATTTATTTTTACTCATATATCACATTTTAAAAAAATCACAAAAATATCATGCATTGCATTTAGGTGTTATTAAAGATACCCATCTTGGTTTAGTTTGTCCACTAATTTATTTTTATGATCTCATTGCATAAATCCCATGATTTGATTGAATTGCTTGAAAATGATTTTTGGAGCATGATTTGAGAATATAATTGAGCAAGTATGGTTCATAGTTGAGGTTTAATTGAAATCTAGCAAAAACATAACCCTTTGTGAATTTGTTTTAGCCTTATAGGGACTTTACATATTATTCCCTTTTGCTTTTATTGTGTGATTATACTCTTCATATGCTTGTTTTTCATGACCGTATTGCACATGTTTGTTGCTTGTGAATTTCAAATGATTGAGGCATGTTTTCTTTAGCCGTATTATACCTTATCTACCCTTTGTATTATCTTTGCTTGAAACCCAGCTGAGCCATAAAGCCTATTTCTTTTTGATAGCTCCACAAAAATATATCATAGCCAATGATTAGCTTGACCCTATCCGGTAATTAGGAGGAGAATTGGTGAAAAATCTTTATGTCGGAGTTGCTTTGAGTGGAGATGATGTATGTATGGTTGTGCATTGTGAGAGGCATAGCCGAAATAAGGTAACCCTTCTTGCATAATAGAGATGGCTTATTACTAGGGGCATAAGGAGGATAAAATTCACTTAGGAGTAAAAGCCTAGTAAGCTTAGACCTAGGGAGGATAAAATTCACCTAGGGGCAAAAGTAAGCATAAAAGAAAAGAAAAGAAGTCATCATAATGAAAAAAATGCATGAGTTGTATGGCTATTGAAATCGAAAAGTGCTTATTGATGTGTATTGGAGTTTATGTTATTTGAATGGTTTGCGAAGTATGGAAGTTTTGGTGTTGTTCTGGTTGGTTGTTGTTCCCTTTTCCCAGATTTTTAGCACCACAAGCCTAAATATTTCTCATGCCTTATGTTCCTACCAAAGTCCCATTACAACCCTATAAAATTCCTCATGATGTTGTTTGCAAGTGATGACTTTTACGGTGTATAGAGCATTTTGGATTGAGTTGAGAGTTGGACTTTAAAGCCTAAACACATGAGAGCTTGAGTGAAACACATTATCCCGGTGAGGTTGAATTAAATTTGCCTTTACTATTGGATCACTCATATATTCGCTAGGATATTTGTTCTCTCATTCATGTCTCCTATTGCTTGATGTTGCTTTTCTAAAACTATAGCATGAAGATCTTATTTGTGGGATGATTAATTCTATATTTGTTTTTCATTGCTCGAGGACAAGAAAAAGCTTAAGTGTGGGGGAGTTTGATAACATGCATTTAGAGGTTCATAATAGGTTGCATTTAGCTTAGTTAAGATGCATATCATGCATGAGTTAAGTACAATTTGCATATTTGCTCTCTACGTTGGTGGAGTCAGAATCTACACACTTTTATTGATTATTTCAGGTAACTGTGGATCCGAGGAGGAGACATGGATTGATAACGCATTAGATGAGAATGTCTAGTTGATCGAAGAAGCTTACATGAGTATCTCAAGAGGTCCTGAGAAGAAGAAGCGAGCCTAAACGAATAATAAGTCAGCAGAAGTTGTCGCCAGACATGCTAAACTTGTTTTGTGCTTTCTGGAGGCAATGGTTGTCCGATTGACTATTATGACCATGCGTTGGAAAGCTCTTTCAGAGAGCTACAACTTTCCTGTTGACAACAAGAGAAAATTCGAGACTGATTTTCCGTGAAAATCAGTCTCGAATTATGCCGCGGCCGAAGCATATATGCCGCGGCCGCAGCCAGTATGGATGCCGCGGGTTGGAAGATGCCGCGGCCGCAGCACGGGTTGCCAGCGCGACGCCGTTTCGTCTAAAAACCCTAGTTTTTATGTTGTGTGTTTTGTGGCCGACTTGGATCTTTTATAAGGCCGAAATTATGTTATTTTAAGACTACATCTATTCTATTCCACGTTCTATCAGACAATTGGAGAGAGAGCGATGTTCGCCATGGGCGGCTAAACTCTCTTCGTTCTACTTGCAATTTGAAGCTTTAATTGGATTGATTGTGAGTTTCTGAATCTTGTTCCTTATTTCCTATATTGAATGTTTCGACTTCTTTGTGCTTGAATGTTTGATTGTTTTATTCTATCTTGCCTGATCAACTTGGTAGAATCAATTCAATTGCTAGGGTTTTGTAGATTCCTGATTGCGAACCTTAATCCAAGTGGCAAACTTATCCCTTTAGGGTTGATTGAACTAATTGGATGGGTAGGAAGTTGGATGTGTTGTTAAATCCCTCTTTAGGGACTGCAAATACCTTGGCTAATCTCTGAACTTAAAGCTATCAATTGGGTTAAATCCTTCTTTAGGGATTTTTCGATTGATAAGGGTTTCTAGGACTGATTTGACTAGTAACTATATTAGGTCGGGACAAGGGCATTCATAGGAAACCTAAAAGGACAAGAGGAAGTTACAATATCAATTCAACCAAATAAAGTGGATAGTTGTAGGTAGAGAGATCTTCTCTAAATTGTTTTACATTATTTGTTTTTATTTTATTTTGTTTTCTTTTCAATCTCAATAAACCAAAACCCCCTTTTCTACTAATTGGTAAATACACATTGCTGAGAAATACTTGATTCTATGTGGATCGACCTCTTACTTACTTGCTATACTAGTTCTAGTTTGTAGGTTTGAGTTTTATTTTGATACGGTTTACGCGACTAAAAACCGTTCATCACATGCATTAGCTAAGATCAAAGATGTAGGAAGAATTGTTCTTGATATATACATATGAGTTATAAAACCAACTTGAATAGAACCAAAATGTTTTAGATCCGATAGAGGTAGGAAGTAAGATGCCACAAGAGAAGTTAGACAAACCCCATATAAGATGTGGAAATGACTTAGAGTTTACCTAGAGTATATGGAATATGTGGGGGTGTTTGACTAAAGTGGTTGTACTTTCCTTTAAGTGAGATGATGTTGGATCTAATATGGTTGACTATATATATATATATACATATATACTTATTGGTTATTATGAGAACAATTGTATTCTTATGAGCTTACGTGCTTGTATGATATAATTTGTGTGAATATCATGACGCTGAGTTTTAGCGATGTTTACTTTAAGTAAAATCATAATAGTATTCTTGTCTATGTGCTCATGTCTGCATCTTTATCTTTACTTGATTCAAATGTCGAGCTTGAATCTAGTGAGTATAGAAGGAGAAATGAGATATAAGGGAAACTAGTTGTGAGTTTAAGTTTGAGAAAACTTTATTGGATGAACTCGTTGATGTGACTGAAAGTGATTTACCTCTTATTTATGTTCTTAAGTTATAGTAGTTGAATTTAGAACACTTAAAGAGGTTATGAGTTCAGCCCGTACTAGTTTCTTTCAAAAGATGCTATAGACAGTAAGTGGAATCTATTATGTGTATCCCTTCTTGGGAACTAGTTGACTTGCCTAGAGGTGTCAAAACCATTAAGTGTAAATGGATATCTAAAAGGAATTTTAGAACTGATGGTTCTATCATAAGGTTTAAGGCAAGACTAGTGGTTAAATGATAAAATATAAAATTGATTTCCTTAATACACATTCTCAAATGATTATGATTAATGTCATTTACATTTATTATTTGCTTTAGCATTTAATTATAAATCAACAGTGCATCAATGGATGTTAAACTGTGTTTTAAATGACGATCTAGGGAAAGAGATATGTGGAACAGCCTAAGGGCTTGTGGTTCCAAGAAAAGAGAATTTTGTGTTCACTTAAGAAATCAATATTTGGCTTTAACCAAGTATATTTGAAATGTTATGAGGAGTTTACCAAACTATGTTGAAGTTTTGGTTTTGTGTTTATAATGCATGTTTTATGCCAAGATGTGTTAAGTTGGTTATGTGCCTTTATGTGGGTATGAAATGATATTTTTCACTAACATGCATGTGATAAATGAAACTAAACATTTGTTTCCTCTCGCTTTGAGATGAAAGATATGAGTGAAGTTGATGTGTTTCTAAGTGTTAAAGAAACTAGAAAAATGAAATTGCTTCATTCCATTATGTAGAGAAATGTTAAGAAGGTTTGATAACTTTATCGTTATGCCAGTATGATTGAACATTCTAATTATGATAATGTTATAGCTCCACTAGTGGTTTTGTTTTGACATTATGTGGTGGTGCTATACTGTGAAAATCATGAAAATTGTCATGTTTGCTAGATCGACTATGAAATATGAGATCATAGTTCTAGATTTAGCTGGACAAGAGATTGAATAGTTGAGAATGTTATAACAAGCTTATTTACCTTTGTGGGGGCATGAAGCTCTATATAATTCTCTACGTTGTTACTCACATTTGCTTTTTGTGTAGCTAGTAGCAATACATAAACTGGCAAGAAAAGACACACGCAGATTTAACATGAAGCTATGAGATAGCTGATTGCGAATGGTGTCATCTATTTAGAGAATGTGAGGTCCGAGAGGAACTTGATGGTCTATTGACAAAAGGGCTTAATGAGAGACTAGCCCTTGAGTTGTCTAAGGGAATGAGATTCAAACCCATATGAGAAGAGATACACCACTTCTCATTCCAATGACATGTGTATTGAGAAAGGTTGAGTCATGTACTCTTAATGAGTTCATAGCCCAAATTTGGGTGGTCCTATTGAGAAGGACTTGATGGATTCACCGAAATTGTAGAGGTTGAGCATTATGCTCTTAATGATACTATAGCCCTATAAGGGTGGTCTATGTGAGATAGACTTGATGGAATCACCTACGAGAGTGTGAAGGGTTGGTCGCCTTCTATGGAAGACTAGGGTTGTCTTTCTAGAGCACTCTTTAGCACCCAAGGTATGAGATGACTATTACAGTTGACAGTTAGATCGCGAAACCACCAGGGCAGTGGTGAAGGTATGTGCTGTTGAGGTCAACTCGCGAGTCTGGAAGTTCAAGATTCGTTCACTTCTATGACAAGCGAGGCACTCAGCTTCACTATGTGTTGGTTCAAGACTTGTTCACCAACATTTAAGTATCTTCTCCATAAAACCAGCCCAGAACGTTGTTTTCAAAGTTGTTTTAGAAAACCTATTTCCTCGCATTTGTGGGGGATTGTTGGGAATAATAATTAATAAAGGTTTTATAAAAGGGTTTTAATTTCTCCATTCTTATCCAAGTTAAAAAAAGAAAAAGGAAAAAAAAATTAACCGGTTTGAGAATTTTCCTAAACAAACTGGGTTTTGGTGGGAGAGTAGGGGTGTTCCAACACACGTTCTCTTCCTCTTAAAAAGGGATTTTAGGTTTTAGAAGAAGGACGTGGTTTTCCACCTTCTTCGTTCTCTGAGAAACGTTCTAAGTTCCTGAAAAGATTTCAAACCTCTTTTGGCGAGTGCACGCGATCGGAGGTGCTGTGTAACATTGGGGGGCGATGCCTGAAGCCGACTTGCACCATGGTCAGGGCGAAATCGCTTCTAAGGCAGTGGGTTCGAATATACACCACGCCACAACAATTTGTGTTTTTTTAGATGAGTTTTCTACTTTGATTTTCAATGAGTTTGATCAATTTTAGAAATCGATTGATCGATGGTTTTTACTAACAATAATAACAGCAAAGAATAACAAGTACAAATCTTTAACTATGCTTTTTATAAACAACTGTGAGCGCCTCAAATTTGAAATCGAATTTATAAGTGTAAACTTATTTATGTTGCTGATAATAAGCCTTGTTAGACAATTTTTATTCCAAAAAACCTTTACTAGTATAACAAGTATAAAGAAAGTTACAAAATGTTGGTATGATCAAATTATTAGTTACACAATAAGTTTAATAATTTTACCCTATCATCTTAGCATGTAAAAATGTCAATTTTTGTCCTAGCTAGCATCATTCGATTACAAGTTTCCATTTGAAGTCTGCTCTAGATTCTTGCCTAGAGTTTCAAGAATTAAGATGCAAGGATCATGTCGATTCATTCATCACAACAGGTTGAATAAACAAACCCTCTTGACAGATTGAAGCAATAATACATTACTGGTTAGCTTCTTCGAGCCCAGAAGCCTTTTTCTCGATTGAAACATCATAGTATCATACCCTCACCCTAAAAAATTTTGGTACATGGTCGGGATCCCGTAATATCTGGTACAGGACAACTACTACTCTACTCGACGATTTTTTCTGTGCTATGTGTCAAAGTACAAAGAGCCCCGCCATCGATCTCATGCCACCACAGCTCCTACATTGCAGCTTCTAAATAAAGGGCTCCATTTGATTCAAACATACAGTGGTTACTCTCTTCATCAAGCACAAGGCCACTCTCTACACACTCGAAGGCCTTGCAGGATTTATTACCAGGCAGCGCCATCAGTGTGACGGTATCATATATGAAGTATCCATGCGTACAATTCCAATTCCTCATTGATTGGCATCCTTTCGAGAGGCTTCCAAAAGTCGACGCTCAATCCCTCGCTTCCTCAGCTCCATCAGACCTTGCTCAACTGAAAGAAACAAAGAACAAGTTGCTGTAAATTCGAAAAATGGTTACAGAGATGGTTTTTTATGCCTATTCAAGACAGAAGGAATCCGATGCATTACCATCAACTGCATCATGTGAAGTTGGGGCATGTCCACTACGGCCAATCCAAAACTGAAGCCTCTGTTTAGCAATGTCCTTTTCTATACCGAGGGCTAGAGCTCTTCTCCAAAAGTAGGTCAGCCATGCCTGCACAAGCAAGTTTCAGGCTCACAAGTTGAAAGTAGCCAAAACAGGTGAAAATATTGAGTGTAAAAGGACTAAGGAACGTCTGGCAGCTGAAAGAAAGGGAGAAGGAAAGAAGGATAAAAACCTCTTTGAAAAGAACATCCTCAGATTCCTCTGGACTTAGTTCTGTGAAGAAGAATAACAACATTAACAATGAACCACAAAGAACGCATTATTGCCGTTCAACAATACCTTTCGTCTTAGCCTTGAAAACAACTTTTAAGAAGGATAATAATTGAAATAAAACATCCGTAAAAATAACTATTTTATCTACTTCTCATACTCAACACCTTTAGAGTCAAGGGGTGGAGAGAGTGAGGATGGAAGAAGTCTAATGTGAGCAAGATTCAGGGGAAGTCCTTGTAAGTAGTAACTCACTTGAACGTAATATTATGAAAAAACACTAAAACAACAAATATGTTTGTTTTAACAATACTAAAAGCCTAAAATGAAAAGTATTACTAAAATGAGGGAGTAGAACATGGCAATGCTTTCCTGTTACTGTATACTCCTCCCACAAACAGATGTTCATAGAAGTAGAAAAACTGATACGGAGTTTAATATATATCTCTTCTCATGGGTAAAACATACAGCCAAATTTCAAATTGAAACACAGTTGACAAAATGAAGAACATACCAAAAGCCTCCATATACTTGAACTCTCCTGGCGATTTCAAATCTGCATTTGGATCAGAGAGACACAGATAATAAGTATTCAATCACCAGTAAGAACCTATGTAAGATGTCATACGGAAATGCTAGAAGATGAAAACCTGTGATGGATATTCTAGTAGAGTTTGGACGTCGGGTTTGAGCCAACACAAATGCAACAGACTCTTCAACCTAAAAGATGTAGTGCACGTGGAAAAAAAATGTTAATTTAAGTATCAATACTCAGGAAAATACCGTAAAAAATTAAGGTCTAATCATATAGAAAAGCACAAATCTATTCGGTGTGAGCAACCAATGACAAAAAGTCAAAAACTACATTTTCCGGCTAACATTAATAACATTGACACCAACAATCTAAGGATATTAATAACATGACACTGCCAATCTGAGGATATTAATAACATTGACACCACCAATCTAAGGTGATGAGCTTCAACTAGATTAGGGTTTTCACGTCATATTCTCAGTCTATAAGCAGACCAAACTTTTGAACATCAAACAGACCTGACTTAAATTTTTTTTAATAAAAAATGTGTTTTTTTCAGATATGTACACAGTTTGTGTTATCGATTGCTCACCCTATCCATCCACCCAAATAGTTTGTGTTACTTTACGTAATTAACGCGAAATTATAAAAACCATCATTGAGAAAGGAAGCAAACAACTTGAGAATGGACTGATTTCAGACAACAAAAAAAATGATACCTGCAAAGAAGCAAGTTCCTTCAAGCCCATTTCAACAGCAAGCATACTTTCTATGACTGCTTCTCCAGTCAGGTCATTCAAGTCTTGGACAAGTTTACTTCTACTATCAGGATCATCACCTGCTCAAAGTTACAACATGACAGCTACAAAATGAGCTAAAAGCGAATTGAATACGAAAGAACCTAAATTATTTGCGGAGGAAACTATCTATCAGTTCAAGAATAAGAAGAGATATAGTAGTAATGATAAGAAGTGAGAAATTCCAACCTTTTTCCCAGCTCTCTTCTTTGGCTTTTTGTCCAGCGGAAATGACAATTTCAAAAGGAAGAGGCGCTAAAGATGACCAGTACTCATATTTTGATAATGCAATATCAGCACAAATGCCTAGACAACAAGCAACCATTAGATATTGCGAAAAAATTAAGCCAAACTATTGATTGAGCATGAAACTTGTAAATCGAGAAATGCCAAACAAACACGCAATATCCTATATAACAGTTTGCCAATGCAATGGACAGGATGCAAGGATTTTATAGTTGACTGTTTTAAGCACTATTATTTTGATGACACATTCTTTATTATGATAGATTATTACACTGCAACTAGCCCAAGTCTTCAGAATAAGAGTCTTGTACACAATGAACAAAATGGCAGCGCCTAGGTGTGCACTATGCGTCAAGCCACAGGACAACAAGGCCCTTGCATGCCTCAGAGGTGAGAGCTTCACTGACTTGAGGCAACATGATGATTTTTTCTAAAACATAATTTTAGCTATATTGTTAAAGAAAACCCACTAATCAAAACTAACAATAAACAAATAATTTATTCAATGCCTCCTATACCTATTTTGAGAGGTGGTTGGATAAGGTGAATTTGCCAAATTTTGCACATTATATTCGTGAGGCATGTTCCTCTCACATTATGCCTAGGCAATTACCCTCTTGTCCCTTTTTTGTTTTTTGTGTCTCACACTTCGTACTTTATTACTTAAATTGATAAACAAAAAGGGAAAAGGCAGAAAACAAGCCATTTCCCTTCCAGTGCCACGAGTTTGTGTGCACATGTTTATGTGTGCTTGTGCGTGCATGTGTGTGTATGAGAGAGAGAGATTTGTAATGATGACGCATACCATGCTGTGCTGCTAAACCCCAATAACGTGCAAGCCAGCATCTCTTAAGAACAACTTCTTCCTGTCAGATTGATAGGGGATAGGTCAGCCAATCAGGTTTCCGTGTCACTACAGAATAGGCAAGCGCAAAATGCATACCATTTCTTTTTGAGTCAAAACCATTCTTTGTGTCATCGTGTGTAGGGATTTAACCTCAGATTCAGCTCCCTGGAGCCGAACTGCAGCTGCTGTCACCTCATCTTTAGCTTTCTGGCTCAAGCAATGAAAATACTCACTAAATTAACCCTTAGGCAGCAACATAATAGAGGTGACAGGAAATATCAATTAAGTCAAAGGTTACGAGATACAAACTTGCAAACTTTACCTGAACTTCAGAACGCATGTTTATAACTTCAGAATCCATCTCAGTTTTAGATTGCTTTGCATCTCTCAGTGCAGCCTAAAATTATAACAACCTTTAGCCACAGAAAAACAGCAAATGCTCCAGTGACAGAGGCAGATGCATACATAATGGTTTGTACATAAAATCCACAGAAGACCAAGTGATTTTTTGATGATATGGACTTCTTATGAAAATGATTCTATGGAAAAAACTATTAGTTCTGTAGATGGATTTTCAAGAATATGAAAAGAACTCATGCCTTTAAATTACCTCTCTTTGACGCAATGCAGCTTCTTTTCTGTAGACGATCAATAGACATAATTAGTAGATTCATTTACGAAATCAAAGTATGTGAATAGGATTTCCCTGCAACATACCTGCTTAATAATTTAGCTTCCAGAGAGACTCCTTCCCCAAGAGCAGCAACCTAAGAGGGAAAGGAGAAAGCACGACTTATAACTATACTATCCCTTGCAATCAGATAATGGATGAAATAAGGTTCTCGATGAAAGCAATCCTGTTGAGAAGAGCTGTTTGCTAATAATCATACATTCAAAGTGGCAGAAATAATTACCAGAGAAGACGTTCAACAAAATTCTCTTGAAAAATACTACAGCGCGTCTCAAAACTACTTAAAATACACCTAAACAAGGTCTTTTTCTTTGTACGATATACCCATATAAGAACATACCTGAGGCTCTTTTCTTAAGTTGGATGCAATTTATGCAAAATGCATTCAACCACCAAAAACACTGTTTGAAAACTTTAATGCAGAAATGCTTTCCCTTGAATTTCATGTACTGATTGAGAATAAAAATTTCCTTGTTTCTATCAAAGACCATGAAAAATGAAACTTATACATGCAAAGCAATCAAATGTAACTTCATAACTCGGTATAACATGCCATGGTCTAACAATCAAAAACATCCGTTCACATTCTTAACTTTACATTGAATATGTAAGCGGAAGTACCTGCTTTTCAAGATCTTTAACTCTTGCTTCAGCATCCTTGAATCTCTCTTCTTCAATTCGGAGCTGCAGAAGTTCCAGGAACTCAAGTTTCTGGTACAAGAAATAAATGGAATAAAGAGTTGAGGTGTTTATGTACTTTGAGTGTGAACCTTTTCAAGAATCTTCTCATTCTCCTCTTGTAGCATATCAAGCTGACAGAAAAGAAAACACGATTAAGTCTAATAGTTTACTGACAGTCATCTTAAGTAATGACAAGATGCTTCCTACTCCAAATCTATTCATATAAAAAGTATGATCTTGAAACCCAATGATCACATTACCTCGTCTCGAAGAGTGGAAGCTTCCTGCTGATTTCCAACAGCTTTACCATTGTTTTGCACTACATCAGCTAAGAATCTGAAAATTGTTCCACAAGCAATGAGATCTAGTAGCTCAATTCAGGTAACATGTTCTGCTAGAATGTAGAAAACATATAAAAATTCAAGAGAAGGGAAAAGAAATGTTCTTAACCTCCTTTCCTTTCCCCTCATGATAGGCGAATCTAAAGGCGGAAGAGAAGATTGACTTCTCAAGTGTGTAATTTTAGGTGGAATGGCAGCTCTTGGAGGAGGATTCGACGGTGTAGGAGTAGGCTTTCCATTTGACTTGGAGCGAAGGGAAGATGCTTCCTCTGCCGTAACCCTAGCTAGCTGACCATTTTAAGGGAAGGAAGAAACAGTTAGATAATGTCAAATAGTGAAGGATCGTCAAACAAACCGCAAAATCAATGCAGGCAAATCAGAATCTGGAAACGGAAGCCATTTCCAATTGCGAACACAAATGCGAGTATATAATTGGATCTAATGCGTAAGACAAAACGGAAAAGCAAACCGCAAAATAAATGCAGGCAAATGCAGATTTCGGAAACGGAAGCTATTTCCAAAATTGGATCTATAAATGCGGAAACGAGAACCGGGAGAGAAGATCTCACATTAGGAACAGAAGAAGCAGAGCTCAGCTTGGAGGAGAAAGGGGCGAGAGAGGGCTTATAAGAGGGCAATGCGGGAGAAAGGAGCTGTAGATCGGGGGAGGAGGAGGAGTAATCGGAGCTGAATTGGCTGTCGTCGGCGTCGTCGTCTTCATCGTCGGCGGTATTGCGAGAAGCCATGGCTTGGGCGAGGCGCTGAGCGGCGGCCTTGGCCGCGAAGTTCTGAGTGCGCTTGATGTTGGAGATGACGGTGGTGGAGGCGGAGCGAGCGTGGTGAGGACGCGCCGACGGCATTCCGGAGTCGGAGGTCCATCGACGGGCGGAGATCGGGCTCTCCGTACGGTTGCTGTCCATCAAATTGCCTTCCTTGCTTTGTGCGCAAATTGTGGACGAAGGAAATGGCAAGTTGAGAGGGGGAATGGAGAAAACAGAGGAGGGAGATGATGTTTTGTTGGCTCCCTTTTGCCGGTGAGAGAGAACTGAGAAGTAAAAATGTGGCCTTTTGGGGCTGTAAATCTTAAATTGTGCGCTTATCTTCAGTAATTGCCCTTGGTAAACAAAGACGTTGATTTATATCAACGGAAAGGACTTGTGGGTAGTATTCATAGGTCCCATAGGGTGTTGTGGTAAAATCTTTGTCTGCTTCGGAATTAGCTTTTGCAGCGAGCCAACCAACTACCGGTGAGGATCCTCTAGTCCATAATCGTAGTCCATTTTATAATCCGTCTTCTCTTATTGGTTGAAAACAATTATAAAACCACCCTATTTATTAAGAGAAATAATAAAATACTTCGGCACATCCAATCAAGCGATACATACCATATAGTGGACCACAATTGCAGACTAGAGGATCTCCACTGACCAACTACCATGAATTCATATATGATACATATTCTCATTCGGATGTTATGTGAAATTGTTCTTTATTATAGGGTACGTGACTATGTAAATTGATGAAAGGAAGCCTTTGAGCTTTCAAGGTTCTAATCTAAATTCTATTTGTAATGCTTATGTTATGGCTGAAGTATAAACATGCAAGCAACTAACCATAATATACAATTTTCATTGAAGAAGTCCATAGTAATTAAAAATATAGCTGGTATTGGCTTATCTCCCGTCATCTCTTGATTTGGCTCACGTTTGTTGGAGTATAACATAACCTATTTTGTCTTTTTATGTGTTATATTATAAGTTTCGTTTGTTCTAGCTAATTCATGCTCTTAGATTTGAAAAAACTACCCAAAAAAAAACATATGTTGGCGTGTTGAGTGGGTTTCAGCTCAGGGTCGTGGGTGGGTGTGTCTTCATGGCAGCTCCATCATCCAGGAGGGGCTTCCCTGGAGTTCTGTTCACATCACTAGGGGATCGTCCTCTGTTGTATATGCTCTCCAGCAATGCTATTTTGTAGTGTTTGACTCGCCCTCCACTAGCGTCTTCGACTGAAGTGTTGACATCTGACTTCCTATGGTTTCACTGAAGACTTCTCTTCCATCTCGCCTCAGTCAACTACAAATCGTCGATTTTGTTGGGTATTTATTATATTGTCTTTATTTGTGCAAGTGTTTTCATCCGTCGGTTTTACCGACCTCTCGAGAATCAAACATATCTGATCTCAAAATTGTCTCTTTATAAAAAAAATAAGGAATTGAAAAATAGTTATCTCACCTTCATCCCCGTTGTATAGACATAATTAATCCATCATCCTTTTGTTTTTCCCCATTTATATTTTCGTTATATCACTTGTTTTTCATTTTAATAATACCACTATATTTTCGTTATATTTAGCAGGCTCAAATCCTAAGGTTGAATATGACGAGGTAGAAGTTTTCAATGAAAAATAGCAACAAGATTTTGGAGATGGCAGCGGGGCTTGCTTGTTTGGGTGATTTGGAGAAATATCAAAAAGATTTAGAGATGATTTTTTGTGTAATTTTTGTATAATTATACCGCTATTACCTATTGCAAATATAAACATTTGAACTGATTAAGTAATAGATTTAAAATTGTATAAAATTTATACAAAACATATTACAAATTATGTCAATTAATTAAATGAGCTTTATTATATAATTATAAACTTTATACAAAAAACGGTTGTTTAATCGACACACTTTATATGGTAATTTATTCAAAACTTATGTTACACCCTTTATATTAAAGTCAAAATTAATTATATCAAATTTCATTTTCTAGAATTATAATTATTATAAACACTTGAATAGTTCTTAATTAATACATTTTACAATGTGTTTAAAATAACATAAATTTTAAATAAAATACTTTATAAATCGTATGCATCAATTATATTAAATTTTATCGAACAATGTGGGTTTGATTGACCTAATTTATAAAATATTTTATTTTGAATACATTATAAAATATATTAATTAAATATTATTTAAGTATTTATAATAAATACATTATAATTAAAATAGAAAGGAATCCAAACACACCCTAAAATGGGTCGTTCATTATTTAAGTAGTTATTTATCTTATTTAATCACGTTGGGTTGGAATGTTGATTGGCCTTTTGCTTTATCCTTTAGCACTGTCGCGAGCTCGATCCGCCCCCACTTTTCACTCTCCCCGCAATCTTTAGCTTACTCTCCAATGGCTGCTGAATTACCGCCGGCCGAAATCCCGTTGGAGAACGCCGGAGCTCCGACGCTTCAACCTACCGCAGCTGACACCACCGTCCCCTCTACCACCTTGGCCCCCAAACGCCAACGCCGCCCCAGCGTCCGCCTTGGCGAAATCGGCGACCAGCCAGCCACTCTCCGCGCCGCCTCCAAATCTTGGAAATTGAATCCCCACTCCAGCAATAGACCGTCCAACAAGACTCGCCCTCTCACCAATTTGGTCACCTCCGACGGTGATGGTACAAGTAGCTACGAGTACGACGCTCCTCCTCACATGTACACAGTCGAAACCAACGGCAATTTGACCTTCGATTCGTCTCTTCTCCCCTTGCAACAGCGGGAGCTCAAGGTCGAGAAGCACTTCAGGCCTAGCAAGAAACCGGCGACCGCTCTGAAGAGAGCGAGGAGCAACTGGAGAGCAGACGAATCCACGGATGCTGATGGCAAGGAGAGAGACGACAACGGCGGAGGAGAGGAGCTTAGGGAGTTCGATCCACAGGTCTCTCCGACTCCGAGTCCGTTGAGGGAGCAGAGCGCCGACAATGCGTTGCGGCTTGACGAGTGGCACGCGCACAGTAAGAGATCGGCTAGGGTTAGGGTTTCCGATTCCCACGACCCGGAGGTGGATGGGGACGGGCATCTGCCGGATTCGGATACAAGAGCTCGGAGTCGGTTTCCGGACGAGGAGGTGAGGAATTGGCTGACAGAGCTAGGGCTTGGGAAATACTCGCCGGTGTTTGAGATACACGAGGTAGACGAGCAAGTTCTACCATTTCTGACACTAGAAGACCTCAGCGATATGGGGATCAATGCTGTTGGGTCCAGGAGGAAGATTTTCTGTGCTATTCAGAAGCTCCGGAAGGGATTTTCATGATCTGGTTTGCATCTGCTTCCTTTTCAATTTGCTAATAAAAAACTGGGAATGCTGATCTGAAATTGAAATCATTCCCGAGCTTATGATGCATCTATTACCACTTGTGCTTCCTAATTTTCATTGCATCAAAGTATCAATCTTATACATATCTGAATAACATCTGTACTTTTGTTAAATAGGTCAGATTCTGATATACATGCCACCATTTGCAATTGCTTGGTGTAATTTTGAGGACTAATATCCATTGATCTATTTGGTAATTTTGCTATTTCAGGATCAGTAGTCTCTCATGTTATGTTGATTTTTCTCATCTGATTGATTTTGGGTTAGCAGTTTATTTTAACTGTACTCATATTGTACTGCTATATTGCTAGTATGTAGACAGCTCCATTTGGTAATTTTGCCTCCTGGACTGCCCTTTGTTCTTAACTGAAGTTTTGAGTGGCTTGCTTTCATGGAACTAGGTACTGTGAAATTGGGTTGATTTGTTGCTCACAGGTGTTTATGTATCTACTTTCTGAATCGGCGATTGCTCACTGTCGCTTGCTATTTGCTACAATGCGGTTAGGTTGGGATTAAGGGGGGTATGCGAAGCATAAGCTTGGATAAGGAGTGGTTAGTTGTAGATTTCAGCGTTGCAGTGCGTCCATGAGCGATGATAGGCTCTGTAGATATAGATTTCCAGAATACCCATTGGGCTCATGCACTCATGCAGTAAGCCTTGATATACTGTGGTCGGAGAATGCACATATTGTACGATCACTTACATTCTCGCCTTTTGTCGGATTGTAAGTATGCAAGCAAGTATACCATCCATGCCTTGTGAAACGGAATATTTTAAACTTGCGAGGGAGCTCTACTCCGTTATTGGCTTGGTGCGAAATGGACTATACTACTAGTTTAAATATATAAATCATGTCCTCAAAATGGAATGTATATTAGTACTAGTATGTTGGTAAATGTCAAGAAATCTTAGAAAATCAAGATTCAAGGGTGCTATTGTAAATGCTCTTTCAAGATTATCATCTTCCCATTGCTCTTGAACGGAATTTATAACTAGGCTCCCTTGTAAACCCACTTCTGCAGTGGAATCTTGGTGCTTGTGGGACTTTATCTAAGAACTAGGGTTTCTCACCGCCATAGTAAAATCATAGTTCAAATTCCTCAATCAACAATCATGTAGTCAAGGGTGGGTGATTGTGTAGATCCGTTGTTTAGGCGTTCTGCACATAGCTATGGTTTCCAACGGGTTCCAAGACCCAAACCACCTATAGAGTTGTTAAAATTCAGATGAATAAAAAAGAGTATAAGTCTGTTTGATGTAATGTGTTGAGTGATAACAATAAGAAACTAACTCCATATATGTGAAAACAAACAGATCCATAATATCTAGATTCTTAAAACAGTGTTGTTTTATTGCATTACTAGCTGATAAGAATATAGATGGAGTTATATGCGACGTCCATCTTTTAGCAAATATGCAACTTTCTAATGCATGTGTCTAGATTTGAGTCCCAAATCTGTTTCAATTGAAAAGTACTCCGCATGGCGATTATTCTATTATTAATGCTTGAAGGGTGGATCAAGCTCTATTCGGATGGCATTGTCAACAAGAACAGGGATATTGCTGCAGGAGGTGTGATTTGGGACGTGAATGGTCGATGGATCATAGGGTATGTACGACGCCTACAGGTTTGAATGGTGTCGATGACTGAGTTGTGGGAGCTCGTGGATGGGCTTTGGATCGCGTGGGAGAGAGATTTCAGAAGAGTGTTGGTTGAGACCGATTTGCTTCTTGTGGTCTCTCTCATTAGGGGAAAGGTTGCAGATTGTCATCCACTCTCTAACATGGTACGCTAGTGTCAAGGTTTTCTAGCCAGAGATTGTGATGTCCAGTTGAGATATGTATTTAAGAAAGCGAATTTTGTAGTTGACTCTCTTGCTTCTTTCGCCTTTTTTTTCCGTTCGGTTTTCATGTTCTTTGTGACCTGCCTTTGGGTATCATGCCTCTTCTAGATGATGACACTATAGGAAGGGCTACTCCCTGCTTTGCCTCTATGTAAACCGACACGTTTTGTGTGTGCCTGAGAGAGCCTACCTAGTATCTTCATGTCATCTACATGATGTTAAAATTCTCCATTCCACATGTCAACTCCATATCATCTCACATCATCCACTTTTTCATTTTCTTCCATATAACCTCTTACAGTATATAGTATCTTCATGTCATCTACATGATGTTAAAAAACGTTAAAAAAAAAATCACTCCATTATCCATCCAACTGACCCACTACCTCAATTTTTCAAATTGATTAAAAACATTTATATCATTCTTCCTTTAAAAAAATATATTAACTTCATTTATTACTTTATCTTTTATTTACATTTATCATAAATATCATTTATTTACAAAAAAAAATGTTATTCATGTTATTCTATGTTTTTTAACCACCAAAATATTATCTCTGTAAAATATATGGAAATGTATATCCCATGTCATAACATCCACATTATTAAATAATTGTAAATAAATAGGAGTAAGAGATATGTCTCACATCATGACACTTGCATCTCCATGACAATAAAAAAATGTCTGTAAAAATACTTCGTATCTCCTTAAATCATCAATTTTATTTTCAAATATTTCCATATAAATATACAATTTTCACTTTTCACAAAAATAAGAACAATTAATTTATACAATATTAATATAATTTTCTTACTAATAAATAATATTATATAATCTATTTCATATTTACAAATAATAATATATTATACATTTTTAAATTAAAATGATTAAACGAAAAGTTAATAAAAATACATGTGCCTAATGTGCTGGCCTAACACTACTTCTATTAATGCTTGATTAATGAAGTTAAAATTTTCAAATAAAAATGAATTATTCTCTCATTTTAAAAAAATTAGTTTATTATTCACACGATTTTTTTAAAAAAATGATACATTAAATAAACGAAAATTTCACGAGGTACCCTTGGTGTATTTCACTTTTCACGAGATATACAACTCTTTTGCATATTTTGCGTGGTGCCCCTGTGATTTTCAATTATTTCGTCTCGTGCCCTTTCCAGTTAATTTTAACAGCTATTGCGTTTCTCCGTTAGTTTACAATTAAAAAAAAAAAAGCAAGGCCGGAGAGGAGAGCAGACGAGAGAGCGAAGAGCGAAGAAGGCTAGGCCGGAGAACAACCCTCGTGTCCCTGTGCTCGGATCCGCTGCTCGAGGGTTGTTCACCTCTTCTTCCATTTCACCCTCACCCTCCCCGTTCATCTCTTTTTCCAATTCACCCTCACCCGCCCGATTTCTCACATTCTCCCGTCTACTTCACCAAGCTCCTTGACGTCGTCAGCAAGTCCCGCAACCTCGACCTCTTCTGGGAGCTCCTACACGAAGCCCTAGAACGTCGTTTCCTCACCGATAGGGCTCGTCGGATCACCTTGAGACCCTCAGCGGCGCCAGGGAGTTGAAAAAGTGTGTTGAGTTCTTCCACGTGATGAACTCCCATGGATACCTTTATAGCCCGGAAACCCTAAATTTGGTTGTGGAGGGCATGTGTAGGGATAAGCTTGTGGATGAGGCGAAACGCATTGTGTTAAAGCTGAAGGAGTGGATTCAGCCTGACGGAGTCACTTACAGGCACCGATTTGTGGGTTTTGTGATTGTGGCGATGTGATTGAGGCGTCAAAGCTCTGGAATTGGATGGCGGAAGATGAAATCGAATCTGATACGGTTACCTTTAACAAGATGATCGAGGCATTCTTCAAGAGGAATCACTTTGATGAAGCGTTGAAGCTCTTTCAAGCGATGAGGGTGGAGAGGATGGACGAATTGGGGCTGTCAACTTACAGTTTAGTAATTGATTGGCTCTGTAAGAAGGGGAAGCTTTCCCAAGCACGCAAAGTGTTCGAAGAAATGCGTGAGTGATAGGGTCTATTTTAGTCGTATATTTGCATATTATATTAGGACAGTTTCATGCATATATTTACATATTTTATAGCTTATTTTGTATTATTTTAGATTCGGAGTCTACACTAGTATTTTTATATATTTCAGGTATTTTTGGTCCGGATCATATAAAAATTGGAGGTTGCTCATAACGTATGGGATTTTGCAAATTGGAAGGCAAGATGGGGCCGGCTTATATCGAGTCACGGGTCTGATATGTCACCTTGTGAAATTGGAGAATTGGAGATCGGAAGCTGTCGGAAGCTGCGGCAATTAGCATAAGAAGGATTAGTTAGATGAAATATTAGATATATTAATGTATTAGATAGATTAGTACGTTAGATAGAATCGATATATTAATACTCCCTCCGTCCAAGAATACATGGCCTTTTAGGCCTTGAAACTTTGTCAAAAATACATGGTCTTTTAGATATATAGGTAATTATTACCTCTAAAATTACTACTTTTTTACTTGTTAAAATTAAATAAAACTCTTGAAAAAATTAAAGAAAACCCTTGAACTTCCAATTACTATTTTAAACTTTAATAATAATGATGAGATTTAAGATGCAAAATAGGTTCCTTAATTAGCGTGCATGAGCCTAAAAGACCATGTATTCTTGGAAGGAGAGAGTATTATATGATGAGGTTTTAGGCTCCGTTTGCATGTTTAAGTGTTTAATTATATGTGGTCATTTATGAATTATAATAATCAACGTTTATCAAACGCGTTTGGCTTAACAAAAATAAATTATACTTTATTTTTTATCCCCCTCCACTACTAGGCCTCCAAATCTGGAATATGTAACTGAACATGGAGCAAATGAGGGCTCTGAGACTTTTCCCCTTCCCCTTTCCCTTTCTGCCTCCTCCACTCTCACCATAAAACCTCTCACTGGCCTAGTGGCCTCGCCTCGGAAGCAACAACGGCCAGCGCCTCCGCCTCCGTCTGAAATCAGTCAGCGCCTCCGTCTGAAATCATTCCTCCCTCACCACTCCTCTGCGGCTCCGCCTTCGCCCTCCTCCCTCACTACTCCTCCGCCTGAAATCAGCTAGCGCCTTCATGAAATCCCCACCCACCGACGCTCGTCCTTGCCTCAACATCACCGCCTCTATTAATCTCCACCCACAGCGGCCCGACTCTTTTAATTGAAGATCGATATCCTCTGTTGAGAGGATTTGGGGTTCTTCTGTTTCCGTTTTCTTCAGATCTGAAGTATTTTCTTCGGCGATTAGATTCTTTTCAGTTTCATGATGGTTGGACGAGGTCCGACGACTCAGCAAGGTCAAGATCTAGTGTCGGAGGGGACGACAGTTGGATTTGGAGTTCTAGATCCAACTAATTGAAATTCCCTTTTTGTTTTGATTTGAATAGGATAAGGTTGATAGATTGATGGTGGAGATGGGAGATAGGTGAATCAGGGAAGAAGAGTTAAAAAAAAAAATTATTCAATACTATAATTCAATTTTTAAATCTCATTAATGCCTTGTGTAAAATAATTATTTTTTTTTATTAGGAAAGAATTCGGGTGAGAGACCCTACCCGAGAGTATCATTACGGATGAGGTTAAGAAGACCAGAGTTGTTTGAGATATCAACGCCCCGGGCAGAGTGGCAAAGGTGTGCAACCTTATCAGCCACTCTATTGCCCAATCGAGGCACGTGAAATAAGGAGACTTCTTTCACAGTCGATAGTAGGATTTTAACATCAGTCATAATCATTTCAATTTCCCAGGGACATGAATGTTTGCCCAGCAAGTGATTAATTATGATGAGGGAGTCTCCTTCGATATGTATTTTGTTGAGTCGTAGCCGCAAGATTTCTGTAACGCCTTGTTTCAAGGCTAAAGCTTCAGCTTTAAGAGGGGTTTGGCTACCCAGAATTTGGTAGCCAATGTGTATAGGTTTTCCATTCCAGTCCCGGATAATAGTCCCAGAGGAGCTTTTATTGGTTGCTAGGGTAGATCCGTCAAAGTTGAGTTTGAACGTACCTGTTGGGGGTTTACGCCAAGAGATCGTTTTTTTTATTTTGTGTTTACCATGTTGATTAGAAGTGTGCACTGATGGGGAAGGCGAGTTAAGATCCTCCCCAAACCCAGCAGTTTTCTTTCAGTTTGTAATGTGAGTATTAGTAATATGTGTTATTGTATTGATACTAGGGATTGGCACTTGTTTGAATATATGTTGGTTCCTAGAAGACCATACTGTACACCATGAAAAAGCTAGATTTTCCTTATTAGTTTTTGAGAAAGTCGAGCCTATGAATTCAAGGATAGGTTTTATTTCGCGTGATTGAGCAAAGAGGGTGGATATCTTCAATCGATTGTAAGACGAGAAGGAATGAAGTAGGTTCAGATATTGGCATTCAATTAAAAGGTGGGTGTCATCTTCAACTGCACAGTTACACAAGCAGCAAGTAGACGGAACGCTAACACCACATTGATTTAGGCGAGACGCGGTAGGGAGACCGTTCTGGGAAATTTTCCATAAGAAATTCTTGACTTTGGGAAGGGTGTCGAGCTTCCAAATCCAGGTGTTACTGTCAACACTCAAGGAGCTTTGCGAAGACGCTAACTTGTAAGCACTTGACGTTGTGAACCAACCTTCTTTATCGGGCCACCAATATAATCAATCTTCAATGTAGTTAACGGGCAATGGAATGTCCAGAATTTCCTTTATAATGGATTGAGGTAATTTTTCGTTTAGTTTTTCTGTCCACCAGCGACCACCCAGAATGTAGTCACTAACAAACTCGTTTGCATCATAAGAGGTTGGGCAGTCAGACCTAGCAATGATGGAGGAAGTTGACAACCAATTGTCCGTCTAGAAGTTGATTGATTTACCGTTTCCAATTGACCATATAAGTCCAGCCTTGAATTTTCCTAGGAGGGGGGTAAGCTTAGCCCATTGCCACGATGAACCACCCCTCCTACAGTAGTGCAAAATGTCGGTTGAACCGAGATATTTATGTTTTACTATTTTCACCCAAGCGTTGTCTGGTTCAACCATGATTTTTCATAGAAGTTTCATCTGGAGAGCTTCATTCATTTCTTTAGATTTTCGCAGGCCGAGGCCCCCGTGTTTTTTAGGTTTACTAATTCTATCCCAACTTATCAGTGGGCGGTGTTGAACATCTTTATTCCAAAAGAATGTCCTATTTATTTGATCTAGTTTGTTGTGCACCGAAGTGGGAAGCATAAAATTCTGCATCGTATAGATCGGTTTAGCAGCCAAGTTCGTTCCAATAAGAATTGCGCGCCCTTGTTGTGAGAGGGCACTAGCTCTCCATTTACTTAATTGTTCTTTAGATTTACAAATAATATCCTCAAAGGTAGCCCTGTTGACTCTTCCATTGATAATAGGACATCCAAGATATTTTTCCAGAAAGTTTTTGTTTGTGATATTTAGACAAGTAGAAAGTTCTTGGATTCTAGAAGTCGATATGCCTTTGGTACCTTGGAAGGTTGATTTATGGTAGTTAACCTTTTGTCTTGAGATTTTGCAGTAGTTGTCAATGATTGTTTTGATTTTTAGCCCAGCTGAGATACTACCCTTAGAAAAAATAATAATGTTGTCAGCGAAAGCTAGAAAGGGTATTTGAGGACCATTTCTACCGAATCTGAAGCCAATGGGACTGTTTGGCAAGCTGGCTTCCAGGGATAGTTTGTTTTCATTTTTTTGGTAATTTAACCATTTAAATATTAATTTTTTATGTGTATTTTTAAAATTTAAAGTATAAATATAATATTTAGGTTTAAAAATTAGCGAATCCGATATATCCTCGATATATCCCCGATATATCCTTTTTACCCCCAACCGATAAGACCCCGATACACGATATTTATACCATTGTTTGCAGGACACTTCAACTAATGAGACTCTTGCTGAAGGACAACGTGATGGGGGATTACACAAGTTTGCTAGATTCAATTGCAGAAGAAAGAAGATTGAAGACAATATTCCGACCTTTACTGTTTTTCATAATTCTAGACTGAATAATGTGAGAGATGTGTGTTCTGTTGATTCTGAAACTAGCATCTGGTTGATGCATAACAGATTGGGTCATGTCTCTCTTTCCAAACTTCTTAAGTTTCCCTGGTTCAAGCCTAGTACTGAAAACTAGGTTGATTGTAATGCTTGCTTGTTGGCTAAATTTCACATATTACCTTTTAATAGAAGTGATTCTCATGCTTCTCACATTTTTGATTTAGTTCATATGAATCTATGGGGTCCTTTTATAACTCCATCCATTTGTGATGCTAGATACTTCTTGACAATATTGGATGATCATAGTCGATCCACTTGGGTGTTTTTAGTCAGAAACAAGGAACAAATTTACAAGGTGATAGTTGAGTTCCTTTCTTTTGTTGAGACACAATTTGGATGCAAGATTAAGACCTTACGGACAGATAATGGAACAGAGTTTGTTCAAGACAAGCTGAGATTGGTTTTGAACAGCAAAGGCATTGCACATCAAAGATCAGCTTTGGGTGTTCCTCAACAAAATGGCAGGGTTGAGAGGAAGCATCGTCACCTCGTAGAGACAGAGCTCTCAAATTACATGCCAATCTGCCTATGAAATTCTGGGGAGAGTGCATCCTCATTGCTACCTACTTAGTCAATCTGATGCCCTCTTCAGTTCTTAATTGGAGAACTCCATATGAGGTACTCTTTCATAAACCTCCTATTCTTGATAATCTCATAACTATGGGTTGTTTGTGCTATACACTCATGCCTAAGTCTCAAAGGTCAAAGTTTGACCCTACTAGTAGGAAATGCCTATTTCTTGGCTACCCCCTGGACAAAAAGCATACAAATTAGATGACCTCATCTCTCACAAAATTCTCATCAGTAAACATGTGATCTTTAAGGAAAACATTTTCCCTTATGTTCAAACACTTGATATTCCCATTTCAAATGAGACTTCATGTTCTTTACCCTTTGTTTCTTTTTCTGATGATGATTATACTTCATCCCCTCAATTTTCACCTACCCCTCTTACTCATCCTACATCTACTTCACCTACTGCTACCTCATCTAACCGTCTTACTCCTATTCCCACTGCCACCTCTACTTCACCTAATACATCTCCCACTCACTATCCTTGTGATGGGTCCTCTTCAATACCTTTTATGTCTCCCTCAGATATAGAAGATTCACTTCCCTCCTCTCTTCCCTCCTCTCCAAGATTGTATTTGCTCTAAGCTACCTGATAAGATTGCTCAAACTTCCATTTCTAATTCATTTTCTGTAGTCAAAATTGAAGACCTTTCGCATTATTCAGAGGATTACATTTGCTCTTTATTCAATGTTCTGAGCACATCTGAGCCCACTTCATTTCATCAAGCAAAGAAAGTGGAGGGTTGGGTTCAAGCTATGGACAAGGAATTATTGGCTTTGGAGCAAAATCATACTTGGGATCTTGTCCCTTTGCCAGTAGATCATAAACCCATTGGTTGTAAATGGGTTTACAAAGTCAAGTGTAAACCGGATGGGCAATTAAGTGGAAAGATTGAAGGCTCACTTGGTTGCTAAAGGTTACAACCAAGTGAAGGATCGTGACAACAAACATACATTCTTGCCGGTTGCTAAATTCACAACTGTGAGGACATTGATTGCTTTGGCATCAGAAATGCATTGGAATCTTCATCAACTAGATGTGAATAATGCATTCCTGTACGGATTTCGCGATGAAGAAGTCTATATGGTGCCTCCACCAGGATATTCCAAGGCTCTTCCGGGTCAAGTTTGCAAGCTGCGTCGCTCTCTTTATGAACTGAAGCAGGCTAGTCGTCAATGGAACATCGAGCTCACCAAGCACCTTCAGAACTTGGGATTCACTCTGTCCAAACACGACTACTTCTTATTCGTCAAATCCAGGGGTAAGTCTATCGCAGTTGCTCTCATATATGTCGACGATATGCTTCTGACAAGCAATGATGAAGACATGATTGCTATCACTAAGGCTGCACTAGATAAGGAGTTTATAATCAAAGACCTGGGATTCACTCGTTATTTTCTGGGAATGGAGTTGGCTCGATCTGAAACGGGCATATGCTGAATCAGAGAAAATATGTGGTCGACCTATTGACTGATTCTTGGTTCATCAACTGCAAAGAGAAATATGAGATTATCGATTGATGTTGGGGAAGAGCTTGATGATCCAGAATCATATCGACGATTGGTCGGTCGCTTGCTCTATCTCACATTAACACGCCCGAATATTTCTTATTCAGTTCAACAGCCTCACCCAGTTTATCTCTTCTCCTCGAGTGCCTCATATGCAAGCTGCTCGATCAGTATCTTCTTCGGTATTTTAAGGGGACCCTCAACTGCTCCTTGTTCTATCCGAGCACTAATTCTCTCATTCTTCGCGCTTACTCGGATGCAGACTGGGGAAGTTGCCCCTTTTCATGTCGATCCCTTTCCGGTTACTGTATTTTCTTAGAGGATTCACTTGTCTCCTGGAAAACCAAGAAGCAGAAGACCGTATCCAAGTCTTCGGCCGAGAGCGAATACAGAAGCATGTTTGCCGATGGAAGTGAAATCATTTGGCTAACTGGATTGCTTTCTGATCTCCAGGTTCCAATTGATCGCCCGATCCCTCTCTATTGTGATAACAAAGCGGCTCAGCACCTTGCTGCCAACTCCATTTTCCACGAACGGACCAAACACCTGCGAATCGAATGCCATTTTATCCGGGAATTGGTTCAAGAAGGGTTGATTTCCACAATCCATGTTCCAACTCATCTTCAAATCGCAGATATCCTTACTAAACCACTGGGTACAGGGCAACACTTCTTCCTCTCTTGCAAGCTTGGGCTGGTTTTCCCATGTCCACCTTACTAAACCACTGGGTACAGGGCAACACTTCTTCCTCTCTTGCAAGCTTGGACTGGTTTTCCCATGTCCACCTTGAGGAGGGGATATTAGGATATCGGTATCTTCATATGCTCAAATATCAAGTCCAATATAAGGGTGGCCCAGTAGAGTTAGTTTAGCCCATATTAGCTTCCTATATAAAGACATATTGTTGTATTGACATATTAGTTTTTCATGTAACAAAATTTCACACTATTTCGTTTAGCTTCAATGGCGATTTGATCAGTTCCTCTCTCGTAAGACTACTGGAAGATTCAAGGTATTTTGAATCTTATCAGGATGGGTACTAATGTACTATAGTGACTATTGATTGGTTGGGCCTGGTCACATTCCTAATTGGGCCTTCGAGCTTATTCCCCGAAGCAAAGAAGACCCATTCTTAATTCTGTATGGGGATATGAAATTACATATTGGGCGACGACTACCGAGGTAGATTAATTTATTTAACATACCCACATCAAATATAATATGTCTCCTTAAATCTATACTATTACTTTATATTAATATATAGTAACTAAAGAATTAATCTACACTGCCGTAGCTTTCAGTGGATATCACTGAAAATGCCAAATTGGTGGTAAGTCCGTCTGCAATATCTGCATCAACATCAACTACTTGATTATTTTATTTTTTCTAAAAGAAAATAAATCATCAAATATATACAACGTATATGTATCAAAGTGCATACCTCCTTTTTCCTTTACGGGATGTTTTTAACCTAGCCTATATGTCATGTTGAGGTTAAGAATAAATTAATTAAATATTTTAAAGAAAGATATATAGTTTTCACAAATTTGAACGAATCTGTATATATATTATATAGATAATATCAATATAGAGAGACTAGATTATAGTTGAGCCGCACTTGTGATGTAATATATAAGCAAATTCAGAACGTTAGATATGAAGATAATTTAATGGATGAGATTCTAAGTAAAACCTGGAAGAAGATAATTACATGTACATATAGTGGCTGGGCTAGATGTAACATATATTGAAAAGGATTTTATGGTTTAAATATATAGTCATTTTAAGTTGAAAAGTCAAAAGAGGAAAATAAATTTTCCAAGTAAAAATGGTTTGAGAACCCCACCTCATGGTTTAAATACACATTTTCTACCATCTACTGTACTCCCTCCGTATCGCAATACTTATTGTTTTAGTTCTATACACACTTATTAATAAAACCTATGTTTTACTTTTATAGCTTAAAATACCTAAAAGGAGTAATTATTACTTATAAAAAGAGCAATCATTACCTATAAAGACAATATATAATTATAGCTAAAACAACAAGTTTTTTGATACAACTTTAACACTATAAAACAACAAGTATTACGATACGGAGGGAGTAATAATTAAGTTAAATAAACTTTATAATTTATTACTTAAAAAAAACAAACACACAATTACTTTATTTTCCTTCCCATACCGAAGACTCTGCCCCTGTACATCTTTACACATACTTGTATTCTTAAGTAGGAACAATCATATATTAATATATTATATTGTAACATGCAAATACTTTTAACTACTCACAAGTTTACATCGTCGATGTTGTACCTCGCTTTCTTAATTAATTAGTTGTAGTAATTAGAAAAGGGAGGTCTCATGTGAGACATGCATTCGCGGATCCACGGGGCTCAGGTGGTCATCAGGTTGTTGATCGAAGCCCCCCTCTCCGGAAAAATAAGCGTAAAAAAAAAATCAGGATTTTTTCGGTATTTAAGACAATTTATTTTAGTTGGGAAGGAGAAGAATTTATTAGCTTGAGATTATGAGTTCAAATATATTGAGAGAATTGGAGCCCCTTTAATAAATTTAGTAGTTTATAGACCCCATGATTAATCTTTTAAGTAAGTAACCCTTTTTATTTGTAGTTTTACCTAATTGCCCTTAATTGATTTTGTTAGAATTTTAAATAATAAAAAAAATCAAAAATATTCTTTTATGTTTCATCTGTTTTAATTCCTCTTCCTTTTCATCTATTTTCCTCCAAATTATTTTGCAACGTTCTTTTGCAATAAAATCTCTTTATGTATCATGGAATTAGAGATATTGAATTAGTATGCTTAATTATATGAATTTTGATGATTTTGTGTTTGTACGGGTGTTCTATATTAGGGGTGGGCACGGGACGGGACGGGACGGGATTGAGCCGGGACGGGACTCGTCCCACGAAATTTTTACGGGACGGGATTGCCACTTTTTTTTCGGGACGGGACGGGATCGGGACGGGACGGGCCTTGTCCCGCAAATAAAAATAATAAAATATTATATAAATTTGCAAAGTGAAAAATGTTTTCATAATTCATTAATGTGTATAATATGTTGAATACGGTATTATTCTCAACTATATTATTCAATAATAATAATAATAATAATAATAATATTATTATTATTATTATTATTATACTATTATTAATTCATACAATGATTGTATAATTAATTATAATGTTCAACATATTTGGCTACATTATCTTACTAGATCAGGACAGAAAGGGATTGAGGCGAGATTCACCAGATATTGTCTCATTATCGATTGATAGTTGGGAAGAATACCGTAGTTGGGAAGAATACCGTATTTAGCTATTCCTTCTCTTTAGCCTTAGATTCTAGTTCTCGTCTAGCTGCTCATATTTTTACCAGAGTTTGTTTTTCCATTGCCAAGGGGGTTGGCGCGCAGCTTGTTTCTCGGCTGCCCGCTAACTTCTTGTAAACATTCGGTTGTTTGATTTCTATACTATTTGGAGTTTATAATAATAATAATAATAATAATAATAATAATAATAATAATAATGCCACGTTATAATTAAAAAATAATAATAATATTATTATTATTACTTATTTTTATTGTTATTATTATAAAATAATTATACTTTACAAGAAAAAAATATAATATGATATAATAATAATAATATAATAATAATAATAATTTTATTATAAAGTAATATTATTATTAAATTATATTATAATATTATATAATAATAATAATATTATTATTATAATCAATTATTATTATAAATTGAAAATTATTATTATAATTATAAATAATATTTGCTCAAATAATAATAATAATATGATTATTATAAAGAAATATTATTATTATTATAAAGGGAAGATTATGATTATAATTATAATTATAATATTTGCTCAAAATAATAATACTAATAATATATTATTATTATTCTATAATGTTATATTATTATTATTATTATTATTATTATTATTATTATAAAAATTATTATTATTATTATTATTATTATTATTATTATTATTATTATTATTATTATTATTATTATATGCGGGACGGGACGGGATTTGCGGGATCCCACCGGGATCGTCCCGCGTTTCGTCCCGCATAATTTTTGCGGGACGGGATCGGGACGAGATTCACTATTTTGTCCTAAATCCCACCGGGATCGGGACGGGATCGGAATTTGCAGGATTCGTGCCCACCCCTATTCTATATATACTAGAGTTTGTGTTCGATGTTTAATTTTGTGATCTTCCCACCAATCATCTACATACTTACACAGTTACACTAACCTTCCCATTGTGTTTACAATAAATCCCATATTTTGTAACACATTATAAGAGCTCGTTTGGTTGGCAACCTAAAAATTCAGGAAGTAGAACTTCCCAGGAAGTAGGAGAAATTCCTATGTTTGGTTGGTATTTTTGAAATTAAAAAACGCAGGAATTCAACTTCCCAAATGGAGGAAGTTCACTTACCTAATTTCCCCTAGGTAAGTTCAACTTCCCCCATTTTTAACTTGGAAATTTCCATTTCCTTCATTTAATCTCCTAGAATAAAAAATCAACCAAACATACTTTTAGAAGGGGGGATTTGCAAAATAGCCACCAAAATGGGCTTAATTTGCGAAATGCCCGCGTTTTGGGACAATTTTGTAAAATGTCCTAAATATAAACCCCTTCCCTTTATTTCACAGGTCTTTCTCTCTCCTCCGCGCTCTCCCTCACCGCGCTCTCTCTATGCTGCCCTTCGCCGATCATAGCGATTCAATCCCGATCAACTCTCCAATCGCACCAAAACCGCGGATTTCAACGTTTCTTCAATAGAATCATGGAAAATTTGCGCCGAAGGCGCAAATTTTCTTCGATTTTTGACGTTTCTCAGATCTTCGTTCTCCCCTCCTCAGATCTAGGGCTTCAGATCGGCGCTTCTTGATTGTTGAGCATAATTCCGATTTCGATGATTTTGTGTTCAATCGGAGCCATGGCGGATCTGTAACTCCCTCTCCGGCGAGATCGAGCGAGCGACGAGAGCGAGCAGGTCAAGGGCGTGCGTGTGCGAGGACGAGGTTGGAGGAGATTGAGCGAGCGGCGGGAGCAAGCAGGTCGAATCTCTTTTTCTTTCTTGCTTCTCCTCTGTCATTTCATTGCTGCTTTCATCTTTGTATATTGCTGCTAACTGCATCACTTTCTGAGTGAATGAAGTTGATTCATTGCTGTTTAACTCCTCCGTTATTTCATTGTTGTTTAAGGTTCCTTCTGCAGTGGTGTTTGTGTTTATTGCTGATTCATTGCTTTGCTCAGATCTTCAAAGGTAACTGCAATATTTTTATTTGATTTTAATTGATGCTGAACAAAGATGTCCTCCGCTTGCTTTAGGTTGGAGTCGATTTTGAAGTCTCAAGGTGTTTGTGTTTATGTTTCTTTGTCAAATTGCATTGTGAATGCTTTGAAATTGCTGAACGAAATCTGAAATCTTGTCATTGTTGTTTTATATTTGTGATTGATAGGTTGTTTTATGTTTTGCACATAACCTGTTTGATGAAATGCCCCAATAGGCCGAGCGACTGTATTTTTACGAGCCGAGGTTTCCTTATCAATCGATCTTCGATCGATTGATAAGAAACTCGAATTTTGATTCCGACTGTTTTACTTATCAATCGATCTTTGCTTCCAATTGTTTTTCTTATCAATCGATCGAAGATCGATTGATAAGAAAAAACATTTTGGCAATATATAGCATGGCAGCGCAGTGCCCGGATTTTCAGTAGTTTCCCGAGCTCCTTTATGGAGGGTAACTACACACAAGAAAGGATGAGTAGATTGGTTGGGAAATAAAGCACCCCTGATTGTAAAATGATTTCATGGCACTTGAAGAAAAATGCAACCAATTTAGCATATTCATGACTGATAATCTGAATATGTCAAGGCAAAGTCATTACCGATGTCAGGTCATTCACTTTAAATGCATAGCAATCTGACTATTATTTTATTATTTTGTGAAGCCTATTAGCTCAAATCGGTAGAGCGTTGTGTACAAACACAAAGATACGGGTTCAAATCCCGTAAAGGCTATCGTGTTGTTGGTTGTGTAAACTTTGGTTGAAGCATTGTGCCACATAAATTGGAGACAAATAGAATGAAAGGTGTTTCTTGGAGGTGCTGACACAAATAAAATACAGTTGCAAATCAGTGTCAACACTAATTGTAACTAATATCAGTGTCAGCACTAATTTTCACCACTAGTTTGTAACTAATATCAGTGTCAGCACTAATTTTCACCACTAGTTGTGCAAAAATAAAGTATTGATGAGCAAAAATAAGAGCATGTTGTGCAATAATTTATTGAGAAAGTATGAAATTATATTGAGAGAAAATAAAATCATATTGAGAAAAAATTCTCGAAGTCTCGATTGTTGTGCAAAAATAACTTATTGTTGAGCAAAAATAAGATGATGTTGTGCAATAATTTATTGAGAAAGTATGAAATTATATTGAGAGAAAATAAAATCATGTTGAGCACAATTTCACAAGTCTCGATTGTTGTGCAAAAATAACCTATTATTGAGCAAAAATAAGATGATGTTGAGCAAAATTTCACCAATCCTCCATGTTGTGCAATTATTGTCTATTTATGAGCAAAAATAAGATCATGTTGTGCAATGATCTAGTAAAAAAGTATAAAATTATATTTACAAAAAGTAAGATCATGTTGAGACACGATTTCACAAGTCTCAAATGTTGTGCAAAAATAAAGTATTGATGAGCAAAAATCAGTGCATGTTGTGCAATAATTTATTGAGAAAGTATGAAATCATATTGAGAGAAAATAAAATCATGTTGAGAACAAATTCACAAGTCTCGATTGTTGTGCAAAAATAATTTATAGTTGAGCAAAAATAAGATGACGTTGAGCAAAATTTCACCAATTCCCCATATTGTGCAATTATTGTCTATTGATGAGCAAAAATAAGATCATGTTGTGCAATAATCTATTAAAAAAGTATAAAATTATATTTATAAAAAGTAAGATCATATTGAGACACAATTTCACAAGTCTCAAATGTTGTGCAAAAATAAAGTATTGATGAGCAAAAATAGGAGCATGTTGTGCAATAATTTATTGAGAAAGTATGAAATTATATTGAGAGAAAATAAAATCATGTTGAGAACAAATTCACAAGTCTCGATTGTTGTGCAAAAATAACCTATAGTTGAGCAAAAATAAGATGATGTTGTGCAATAATTTATTGAGAAAGTATGAAATTATATTGAGAGAAAATAAAATCATGTTGAGCACAATTTCACAAGTCTCGATTGTTGTGCAAAAATAACCTATTGTTGAGCAAAAATAAGATGATGTTGAACAAAATTTCACCAATCCCACATGTTGTGCAATTTTACTCTATTGATGAGCAAAAATAAGACCGTGTTGTGCAATAATCTATTGAGCAAGTATAAAATTATATTGAGAAAAAAATAAGATCATTTTGAGCAAAATTTCACAAGTCTCAATTGTCGTGCAAATATAATCTATTGTTGAGCAAAAATAAGATCATGTTGAGCAAATTTCAATCAAGTCTAGTTTTTTTTTTTAACATTTTGTCGTGCAAATATAAGAGTAAGTTGTGCAAATATGAATCAAGTCTAGTTTTTTTTTAAAACATTTTGTCGTGCAAATATAAGAGTATGATGTGCAAATATAACCGTAAGTTGTGCAAATATAATATTTTGTAAATTCCGAAAAATTTGAGCTATTCGAGTTGAGCTCAAGCCGAGTTTCAATTTAAATAGCTGTTGAAGACAACTACTTGAGCATGAAAAACAATGCACCAAGATTTGTTACATATATATAGTTAGCTATTGAAGACTTCATTGCAGGTAATGTAATAGCTGAAAGAAAATATATTTTCTGTGAGCTATGTACTGTGATCTTCTAACCTATACAAACAAGAAACACAAGAGGGCCAATCTACAACAGTCCTCAGTATCCCAAATCCAAAATGAGCTCCAAACCGAAAAAACTGAAATGATGGAAGCTATATAGCTGCCAAGCTACATTCTGAAATTGCGAAATTGTCTCTACTTGCTACAAAATATGCTTTTGTCCTTTGGCAAGGAATCATGACAGATGTAACCTATTGGAGGTAGCTCATGGATGGGTTTAGAGAGCTACATTTAACACTCATCTGAAGCGATGCGAAACTCGAAACTGGAAGAAGGTCAGCCTGTGGGAAGAACCCATTCGACGACCACCATCCCGTAGGAGATCCTGCTCACTGCTCTCATCATCAGCATACTGAAAGGTATCAACCATGAGTTGTTGATCCTCAGTGGGTGGAGCAAACTGGCTTCTGGGACTTAAGTATGAGCCATTGCTGTTCGATGTTTCCTTGGTTGCAGACCCGGCTTTAATGAGAACCCTTTTAGGGATTTTTATTGTTGTTCGCATCTCTGTCATAAAGAGATTATTTAGTATATATCATAAAATAATTGTTCTAAATAATTGCTCAAGAAAACCATTTTTATTGAAGTGTAAACAAGTAATGCAAATAACTTGAATACAAGCACCAGCTACTGCCTAAACTTTTTATGATTCCCTGCTATTGCTAGTACTGTCTCTAAATAGCCCAAGGTTCAAGTGCTTTTAAGACTTAGAGCTACAAGCTGAACGAGCAAATTTGGTTTCGTCTCCCAGCATATGAAACTAGAAAAATCTTATGCAATGATGGTTGTTTTTGAATAAAAGAATAAGAAAAGAGTAGTGATAAATAACCTGTCTTGTTCTGGTTCAGTGATCTCTTGATGCTTCCTAGATTGTATGATAAGCTAGACTTGGCTTCTGATGCGACTAGATGCTCGCCATCATCATTAATCAATTTGCTATCTTGTAAATGCACAAAAACACAAATGCTTTTGTGTTATTTCTGTTAACGAAAGCACGGAAGGATCAAGGATCTATGGAATGCTGCAAAGAACGCAAGTTCTTTAGAGCTGTTTTATGGAATGCTTTTGTGTTATTTATGATTTTTCACTCCCATCATCATCGTCGTACCTTAGCACACATTGATGTGAATGCTAACAAGATCTAACATTAAAATGATGCAAAACAAATGTAACATCTTACCCATGCAACCAAATTGTGCTCCCGGGGATCTTTTGTTTCATCAATTGCCTTCCTTCCAGTTATGATCTCCACCATTAACATGGTGCCTGTTGCTCAAGATCTGTGAATTTGAATCGGTGGAAGACAATCAACTATGTTTGTCCCATCCAGATTTCAAGCATCTTCATTTAAAAAAAAAAATATAGATGCTGTTACCAATATCTGGAAAAAGAAAATCAATATTATTCCAATAAATAACAGCAGCTAAGCGCCTAAGTGATCTTGAGAAGCTCAGCCAAGGAAGCTTTTGAACGGGATGAAAAGGTGTGTGCTGCTTGATGCATTGTGGGTCTGGACTCGGGTTTAGGACCTATGCAGAGCAAATATACTTTGATTACCCGCATCAATCCATCAGTTAGATGAGACCATAGATCAAGCTGCGCAGCTGCAGGCAAAGGAGAAGCTATCAAGTGGAGAAGAGAAAGGATGTGCACATTTTGCCAAAATATGAGCCTATGTGGGAGTCGAACCCACATCTATGTGTGTATACACATCGCTCTCCCCGTTGAGCTAATAGACTTTTAAAAGTACGATACTTTAGAGGTGCACAACTCTATTTTAGAGTTGCACAATGGGACTACTATTGCAAAATTCCTAGAGTTGTACACACAATGGGACTACTATTGCAAAATTCCTAGAGTTGCACAACTCTATTTTAGAGTTGTACAATGGGACTACCATTGCAAAATTCCTTGAGTTTTCAAGAGCTGCTTTAACTGTAGTATGAAAACAAAAAGTGTCTCAGAAACTCCAATCAAATACACAAAAGCAACACCAGCAGAGAACAAGAGGAATATGACTCTGTCATGACAGTGATAAACTGCTCCATAACATAAGAAAGTGGAAACATGTAGTGGTATTTTCTCTTTTTAGTTCTTGTTACAAAACAAGAATATTAAACTAGGAATTCAAATGACAACTACGAAAGTTTCTATTAGCGACTGAAATGAGACGGTTTACAAATTGCACTCGTCAATCAAAAAGATTGAGAGATTAACCCATTACCAGCTAAAAAGCACAGCAAAACAAATTTTGGTAGGTTTCTTCTCCACACACTCAAAATCTGTTTCAAGTACACTATTCATATATAGCACAGTTCTGTTTGAAATACATTGCACAACTTGTGTTCATAACTTAAGAAATTAAGAACACCAGCAAATTCACACATATTCAACACCAGCAAATCAATCAAATATGCAGCAGGGGCCTTAGAACACCAGCACCAATGATCCTTATCAAATTCAACATATTCAACAAGCAGGGGCCTTAGAACAAATTCAACAAGTGAATCAAGTACCTCCGATCATTTCAAGTAGATTTGCAATCGGAGATCAATCAAATATGCAACAAAAGATTCCTGAATTTCAAGTTGAGGAGGAATAAGATGAAAGCGCTTACTAGAGTGCAATCGGAGATCAGGCAGAGGAGGAATCAAAGTGCGGACGCCAGTTCTCCTCCGCCATGGAGTCAATATATTGATCCCAATCGAAGTTCTCCTCCGCCATGGCAACCACGAGCAGGCGTCGGCCACCAGCTTTGCCTCTCGTTTCTCCGCCACAGATCATAGTACTCTAAAACATCAGCCTACGGAAGGGAGTTGAAACAAACACACATCTTACGAAAAAAGATGGAAAGAAGAAGCTGCAACTCTTTGCATATGGCAATACACTAGCAGCCAAAACATTGAGAGATACTTTGATCTAGATGAAAAAGCTAGTTTACCATTTTACTAATCATTTAGGGTTTGTTTTACCCACACAATCTAACAAGTAACAGGGTTACAGGGCAATCACAAGAACTCATTCTGTTGTATATAAAAAAAAAGAACTCATTTTTACAGATTTTGTAAGACATCTCAAGTTAGTCTGTTGAAATAACTTCTGCATAGCTCTAATGCAATGCAAGGTCCTAGATTACCATGAATGCTGACAACCCCAAAAATGGTCCAAGCAAATGAAACAAATCTTCACTTATGCAAACAGCCTTACCAAGCAAATGCTCACCAAAATACAAACCAATTCAAAAATGAAGTCACTAAAGCGTACCATAAAAAATCACAATTAGACAAACAACCTGAAGCAAATAAAACATCAGAACAAGTTATATTCCATTCTTGGATAAGCAACAAACCACAAAGCCTGCCAAGCCCTTGCCTAAAATCAACACAATTGCACTGAATATGTCTATTGCACCAGCAGAGACCCATTGCAACCCAATTGCACCAAATATGTCTAAAGGATAGCTGATTCCCAAATCACATACTCATCATCTCAATAGTCTATATAGCAAATTTCATATCTTATCACTAACTTTGTTCACATACACACTGAAATTGATAGTTGTTAATTGTGCAGAAAACAAGACGATTAAAGATAAATATAATTATATCAAAGCATCTCAAAATCCTCATTGTCGGTAGCATTCAACAATACTAAACGGAAGCTAACTCAGCACCATGATTGTTGCTACCTGAATTGATCGATCCAATAAAAATCCGAAGAGGAAAATTAACAAATTACAGAGAAATGGAGATGAATTGATGGTGGATTGGAGATACCTTTTGGGGAGCCATTGTTGAGAAGCGATCGGTGGCTTAGGGAATTGAAGAAGAAAGAAGAAAGAAGAAGAAAAGGTTAGGTTGAAGAAATTTCATCAAAATTTCAAGCGATTGACGGTATCTTTGTTCAATTTCATAAAGGAATTGCAAGAAGAGTACATACGTCGTCGATCCTATATGATCTGAACAACGATCCTCCCCCGCACTGTCAATCCGAGCCTTTGCTGCATCCGCTTCAATGGCGGCCTCCGAGAGACGGTGCATCGTCGACGATCCTAGTGCTGTCATTATCCGCTTCCAATCTGCAGAGACGCGAAGGCGGAGGGTGAGGGGATGTCTTGCCCGAGGAATCTCCTCTAGCCGAGAAGAAGGAGCCTCATCAGAATCTGCAGCGGTAGAGGGAGAATGTGCCGATGACAGACCTGGAGACCGGATGCGAAGCCGAATCGGAGATCTGAAGCCAACGCCGGAGATCTGGCCGGAGATCTGAAGGAGGAGGAGATAGATAGATCAGAGAAAGGAGGAGAGGGAGAAAGGAGGAGACGGGTCGCCTGGGGCAGGAGAGAGAATTAGTTTATATTGCGGACATCTTACTCATTTGTCCAAAAAGTAGGACATTTCACTAATTGAGCCAAAAAAAGTTCCTTTTTCGCAAATTTTTTCCTTTTAGAATTCCCGTCAATTGAATTTCCCGAAAATTCAATTCCCATGAAGTAACTTCCCGGGAATTTCAATTCCCACATTGAACCAAACGAACCCTAACTTATCAATTGAACGCAATACCAACTACACTAACTTACCCCGCTTACCATATATATGACATCACAATATACTTCTTCTTGTAACACATATTCTTGTAACTACCCCTTCTTGTAACACATTACAATATATAGCATCACATTAATATACGACTTCTTGTAACCCAATACAACATTACAATAATAAATTACAATTTAGGTTCATTACATTACGTACGTACTCATAAATCTTCGGCCGAATTGATCGATCAATTCAATTAATATTCAGAAGTCAGATTGTCTACAATATAAAAACTTGCAAATATGTTAATTAACCTACAATATAATAACTTACTGTTGGAGTTAATGCATATAGAAGGTGGGTTTTAAGGAAAGTGCCCTTTGGACTTCCCACATCCCACATGGAAAGTTCAAGGGTACCCTAAAGGGTTTTTAAGGAGACTCTTCCACTACCTACATTGAGAGGTTGAGGAGGAGATGGGGCACCCACACGCGCGCCCGCCGCCGCCGTCCGTCCGGCTCGGCTCGTGCTCGTGCTCCGAAGATATTACGGATTAGCTTGTTCGTGCTTATCCGCGAATATCTATTTTTTCACTGGGTTCATCAACATTGATAGAAGCAGGTAAAGACAAAGATGCAGGTTCAGAAACAGCAGGAATACTATCATGATCTTTCTTCAAAGGAAAAATATGCTCAAAAAATTCAGCATCACGTTATTCACACATAGATCTATCATGCAAGCACATAAACCTATAGGCAGCACTGTTCTCAGCATAACCAACAAACATGGCATCAACAGTCTTAGATCCAAGGTTATCTCTCTTAAATGCAGGAATCCCAACTTTAGCTAAACACCCCCACACTCTCATCAACCCTAGGTTAGGAGGATGTCCTTTCCATAGTTCATAAGGGGTTTTGTCTAACTTCTTATGGGGTACCTTGTTAAGAATGTAGTTTGCAGAAAGAACAGCTTCACCCCACAAAGAGTCGGGTAACCCAGAACTCACAAGCATAGAAAGCATCATGTTTTTTAAAGTTCTGTTCTTTCTTTCTGCTACTCCATTCGATTGAGGGCTATAGGGTGCTGTACGTTCATGAATTATGCCATTATTCTCACAGAATTCTTTCAAAAACGTTGTCCCATATTCCCCACCTCTATCGGATCTAAGTCTTTTAACTTTTCTGTCAAGTTGGTTTTCTACCTCAGCTTTGTAGATTAAGAACATTTTCTCTGCCTCATCCTTAGATCTCAGCAAATACAACTTGGTGTATCTAGAATAATCATCTACAAATGTGATGTAATACCTTTTACCACCTCTGCTCTCAGAGTTCCTAAAATCAGCTAGATCGGTGTGAACTAATTCTAGCAATTCTGTGGACCTCTTTGTTACAGGTTTGAAAGGCTTCTTGGTGAACTTAGCTTCCACACAAATTTCACATTTTTTATGATCATTATTACCCAAGTTTGAGATTAGGCCCATTTTATGCAATTTGTTCACAGATTCAACATTCACATGACCTAATCTAGCATGCCAAAGATCAACATCAACAACGATATAAGCGGAAGTAGAAGCTATATTAGCAAAATCAACAACAGTTTGCAAAACAAACAATTCACCAAACTTATAAGCCTTCCCTAAAAACTTTCCATTCTTGGACAAGACTATAGAGTCACCTTCCATGACTCCCTTTAGCCCGGCTCGAGATAAGAGCCCTCCAGAGATCAGGTTCCGTCGCAGGGAAGGCACATAAAAGACATTCTGTAGGCTCAGGATGTTACCTGAGGTGAGCTTCAGCGAGACCTTCCCTTTGCCCAGCACCTCTGACTGGCTTGAGTTCCCCATGTAGACTTGCTCAGCTCCGCTTGCAGGTTCGAACTCATCAAACAGCTCTCTGTTGGCGCAGAAGTGCTTTGTGGCCCCAGTGTCCACAATCCATTCGGTCATGCTCCCAATGATGTTAGCTTCAATGACCACTGCAGCAATGATTTCAGGAGCAACACCTTCAACGACGTTTGCAATGCCTTTGTCCTGTTGTCCGTTGTTCTTTTGGATAGCATACTGAGCATCCTTCCTCTCACGGCACTGGAACGCCCTGTGGCCTTGTCGACCACACACATAGCAGCCTGTATTGTTCTGCTTCTCTCCATTGTTGTTTTTCTTGAACTTCGCAGGCTTGTTGTTTTGTCCTCCAGGGCCCTTCTTGTTCTTCTTGTTGAAAGGCGGCTTATTGCCTTTCTTGTTGACCTGCGGAGTTTCAACAATGTTAGCTTTTACCGTGTCAGCAGCAGTGTTGGAGGTCTCCTTCTCCTTCAGCCGGTTTGCTTCCTCAATCTTCAGATGGCTGACGAGTTCCTCCAAGGTAAGATCTTTCTTTTTGTGTTTGAGGTGATTGCGGCAGCGTGCCCATGACTCAGGCAATTTCTCAATCAGGACGTTCGCCTGAAGAACTTCACACATCTTCATCCCTTTAGCCAGTATATCCGCTACCAAATTCTCGTACTCATGCACCTGCTCCATGATAGGCTTGTCGTCCACCATCTTGAACTGGATCCACTGTCCAGTCACGTACTTGCGCTTCCCAGCATCGTCGGTGCCGTACTTCTTGTCTAGGGTTTCCCAGATAGTCTTAGCAGACTTCTGGATCAACAACAGGTCGAACAGAGCGTTCGTCATGTGGTTCAGCAGATAGCCTCTTGCGGTTTTGTTGTCGCGTTGGTACTTCACGAGCTCCGCAGAAGGCGCAGGCGGGTTGGGCGGCGCATCGCCATCAGCAACAGCAGCAGCCGCAGGGGCGGCGGGGGGGTCTTGCAGCAACACATAGTCAATCTCCAGTTGCTCAAAGAAGATCAGCATCTTCTGGGACCAGCGCTTGTAGTTCGAGCCATCCAAAGGCTCCAGCTTTGAGAGATCGAGCAATGGCTTCTTGTAGGAGATCTCGACGGCGGCCATGATCCTACTTTTTTAAAATACGTTTCTCACTGTAGGATGATGACCCTGCTGGAACCTGTTAATACAGCAACTAGCAAACGCGTTAGGGATGTAGGCCGAACTTGGTTTCTGTGAAGGGGCTGGGCTGCGGTGAAGCGTGGTATAGGAGCCACTGAATGAGAAACGTATTTGCCCCCGACAGAGGTGCAGATCGTATGCGAGGCAACGTCCCCCAAGGACTTCACCGTCTTCTCTCACAGGTGCACTCGAGGGAGAGAAGTTGGAACTGGAACAGGCGCTCAGAACGGGAAAAGGGTAGGAGAAAACAGGAGAGGGAGAGAAGGAGATGGGGCACCCACACGCGCGCCCGCCGCCGCCGTCCGTCCGGCTCGGCTCGGCTCGTGCTCGTGCTCGTGCTCCGAAGATATTACGGATTAGCTTGTTCGTGCTTATCCGCGAATATCTATTTTTTCACTGGAAAATTATCTTTTCCGAAATCTTTTGAAACCGTTTTTGGATGAGCTCATATCTTCTGTTGATAGACTCGAATCTCTCCTTTGCTTGCGGGCTAAGGAGGATTTCGGAGCCTATATAAGGAGGGTTAGGGCTCCGCTTTTCAACACACAACGAACACAATCGCCTCTCTCCCTCTCCTGTTTTCTCCTACCCTTTTCCCGTTCTGAGCGCCTGTTCCAGTTCCAACTTCTCTCCCTCGAGTGCACCTGTGAGAGAAGACGGTGAAGTCCTTGGGGGACGTTGCCTCGCATACGATCTGCACCTCTGTCGGGGGCAAATACGTTTCTCATTCAGTGGCTCCCATACCACGCTTCACCGCAGCCCAACCCCTTCACAAAAACCAAGTTCGGCCTACATCCCTAACCCGTTTGCTAGTTGTTGTATTAACAGGTTCCAGCAGGGTCATCATCCTACACTTACATTATCCCAATACTTGCCCTTAATGGTGAAAAGCTTCACTTTTTGAACCTCTGAACACACCTTTTTCACTCTTCAATGGAGTTTTTCCGTTTCAAAACCTCCTTGCTACTATGGGTATTAAATGTTATTAGCATAATGCCTTTTCTTCTATTAGTTTCCAATTATAAGAGATATGGTGGTTATTGAGATCTTCCATTAATTTTTTTTCCAAAATTAATTTTTAATGGATATCCAAAACAAGGGTATTTGTGCCATTACAAATTAAAAAGGTCTAAACTAAAATAAAAATAAGAAGATTGAAAAGAGTCTATATACCCCATTCTCTCAAATATATTTAAACAATAGTTAGGGGTAGAGTGGTACGTGTTTGATTAACGAAATCTTGTAATGGGCCGGTGGTTTTATGCACTTTTCATTTTAAGGAGTAGTTTGATGCAAATTACCCTGCTTAAAAGGTATGGTTGTCAACTATTTACCCTAAATAATATACATATATGGGTTAAATTTTAACTAAAGTAACTATAGGTGGTACAGGTCGGAGGTCGGCAGGGACACGAGACCATCTTTAAACATGGGAAATCTCTTACCCCTTTTCTTTTCCCTCTTTCCATCCTAATTTTACACCTCATTTATTTTTTGGGAAATTTACAGAAAACCACCCCTTAAATATTATTCTTTTCACTTAACCACCCATTAAATTTGAAATTACAATAAACCACCCCTTAAATGCTTTCCATTAACAAATCACCACCCTTGGTCTATTTTTGTTATTCCATACTTAGATATATTATATTTTAATATTTTTAAACTCAAAATTTATGTATAAATATATTTAAAATTTGAATTGAAGGGGTTGCATAGTTATAGATATCATTTTTAAAAAAAAACTTAGAAATATAACTTAGAAATATCTTCCAGTTTATGTCTTAAAATAATTTTGCAAACATTATTTAAATTATTTTTTAATTATAATATGATTATAAATAATAATTTCCATTTATATAGTTAAAAATAATATTAAAACTATTTATTTGTATTTTAAAAATTGTATTTCAATAATTAACATTAGGAGAAAAATTATAAATAACCTTTAAAAAATAGGTTATTACTCGCAATTAAAATAATTAAAAGCATATTTTAAGTTAAAAAATGTTTAAAATATAATTTATTAAACGAAAACATAATGTAAATTGGTGATGGGTGGTGATTTGTTAATGGAAAGCATTTAAGGGGTGGTTTACTGTAATTTCAAATTTAAGGGGTGGTTAAATGAAAAGACCAATATTTAAGGGGTGGTTTTCTGTAAATTTCCCTTATTTTTTTATTTAAACTTATTATCACTTTTTCTACCTTATCTATTTTTTTGTTCTACAAACATGAGAAAACCTCATACCCTTTTTCAAATTTATTTTCACTAATTGGGTGGTCCTACATTGATTAGAAAATGAATCCAATCCTTACATATAAGTCGGTGGGCTACACCACCTAACACCAATTGGTTTTAGGATGGAACCCCACTCGGCTTGTGTGCTCGACTTGGTTGGCGCGTGTGCGCTTGGCGTGCGTGCCCCCCACGTCGGATGACCCACCGTGATTTAACATGGTATCAGAGTCAAGGGGTGTGATGTGGTTTGGATTCCTGGTCTAATTGACTGGTCGACCTTAAGGCTTATCTCGTCAAGCGCAGCTGGCAGATATTGCGTGGCTAGGCAGTTGCGCTTGAGGGGTTGTGTGAGAATATGATTGTAGGTGATCTCACATTAATTAGAAAATGAATCCAAGCCTTGCATATACGCCTGTAGGCTACCCCATCTAACACCAATTAGTTATAGGATGGAACCCTACTCGGATTGTGTGTTCGATTTGATTGGCGCATGTGAACCCACGTCGGATGATTCACCGTGATTTAGCCGATGAAATTGAAATTGAAGTACAGCAACATCCCAAAAAGTTGAAACAGATCGTATACAATATAGTACAGTACTACATTATAATACAGTATATTACAGTATCGATCATCATCTTAATTCTTCTTCTTCCCCAATCATTACTCCACAGAAAACCAAACCCCAAATGATCGAATCCCACAAAGCATATTTCAAATCAAATGTATAGGAGCTTGATTGACAAAAGATACAGACACCACAACTGGGATTTATCCTATCATATCAGTATATTTTATAATATATATATATATATATTCTCCATTATTATATATATATAGTATAACTTAGCTAGGGTTAACAAACGGACGATACACGGTGTGATTTTAGGGGCGGCCGGCGGTAAAAATCAAGTTATGAAAAGCAAAAGGGCGCCGGCCAATTAAATAAAACCAGCAGCTAATAAAAAAAAAGGTTAATAAATTAAGACATATATTTATATATATTCAATTAATTGCGGTGATAAATATGAATAGTTACTTGCTAGTAAAAAAAACTAGCAAATAATTAGAATTAATTAAAAACTAAGTGTTAATTTCAAGTATGGATTAGGAAGATCTAGAATAATGAAGGAGCATGACATGATCCACCGTAGACGACTGCGGAAGGCATGCCATAAGCTGTTGTCCTCCGCCACCATCTCCTCCTCCCACCCTTCCGCTCCATATCTCGTCTCTTACTTGCTGCATTGTCAAGTTTGGCTCTAGTTGTCGACCTCTACATCTTATCTCTACCTGCATCATCCATCACCCATTTTTTTAAATATACATATATATATATATATATATATATATATATATATATATATATATATATATATATATATATATATATATATATATATACCTCTTATATCATATGGTCCATTTTACTACTCAAAAAGTGTGTATGTATATATTTCATGCATATACAACTACATAGATGGAGGAGATTAGTCAATGCAGATATTTGTGTTTATGTGTATGTACATATATCATCACATATACATTCAAGATGGACAATAAATTTCCCTTTCACTTCAAATCTACATCAAATCTTGAGGACCAATCATGTAATTATCAATCCAAAGAAAAGGGTTAGCATAAAATCCTCAAAAGGATTATATATTAATTAATCAAACTGCAGTGGGAAAATATATACCCACCTACTATTTTATACCTAATTAAAACAAAATCCTCCATTTCTCTATTCACCTTCCTCGTCAGTCGACATAACACATTAACACGCACTCGCCACTCGTGTAAATGCAATCAAAATTTAAAAAAAAAATAAAAATAAATAAGGGGGATATATCATATACTGTACAGTAGGAGTATAACTTTAGATAGTGATTTAATGACGTCATTCTTTCATCATGCTTACGCACGCCCCACAACATCCTACGGAGTTAAATTGAATTTGTAGCTGCTAAAAATATATATTCCCAGAAAATATAAATATACAAATATGTAATGGATTCAGCTTTCAAGTGTTAACGTCTACTTTACCCATCACCTTCTTTTTTATTCAATTTTTTCCCCCTCTTCTTTACTTTACTCGAAAGCGATCTTTAATTTATTAAATAAAATCTAAAAATGTGTATATATATAAAAATGGTCGTGGATTGTCAATTCCAGCAAAAAAGCAGCAAGATAGAGCATAAAACACACATTCTCTCTAAGGTTTTTAGTCTTCAATTCGTAGCGTAACTACGGTCAGGCCGGGCAGCATGCATGCTGCCCGTGTTCATCATTTATAAGGGCCCCCGCCATACTTTGTTCCTAAGCCACCATCGCTCGATCCTCACCCTTTGATTAGAAACTTAAAATTAAAAAAATAAAAATAAAAATCATACCCTCTTAGGCTCTTACAAGTCGTATTCTCACTGAAAATCTACGTATGTTGATCTAGTTAATTAATACCGTATGGTTTAAACCACACTATATGTGTACATAACTCTACGTTGCATAATTAATCTAGAATATATAAATAATAAATAAATTTGTTTTTTATAATCATAAGGCATATATTAAGCGTCCTTATCAAGAAATATTTTTCAAAGATTAATTGTTAGTTTTTTTATATAGTTTTTTTAGGATTTACTCAAATGAAATTTGAGAAAATTTTCCTAATTACTAACCGTGTGTTATGTGTACTTAACACATAGGTTAGAAACACGAAAATCAATAGTTTTACTTCATTGAAATGTTTTCAATGTTTATATATTTTGATTCAAATTCCCAATTATAGTGATTCTATTTATCACAGTCGTCTCTAGGATTTTCTTGCAGCGAACTCTCTCTCATCGTTGCGATACATCATCACCTGTTTCTTGAAACCAACCTTGCTTTGAGTTGCCAGTCAATCGTGGTGTTGATCACGGGTTGGTTCGAACTTCTATTAGAAGTAATCGTGCTCGTCATGTCCCTAATGTGCATCTGTCGAAACATTAATTTTCTAGATGTTTGTTGTAGCTAGGCGAGTGTGTCCTGCAGGGTTGTCCTCCTCTTGGCGACTTTTGTTGATGTGTGCCTTCATGGTTCTTTATGCAGGCGAGTATGTTCTGATGATCGCTTTTTGATGTTGTTGTTCTGATCTCCCCTAGCTATGTTCTTTTTGATTGACTGTTTGATTTCTCTAGCTTATTTCTTTTGTTGTGCTTGTTTTACAAGTTTAACGAGTACCGTCTTATATCGGTACTCTCGATCTACTAAACATGTCTAGTATATTTTAAATCACTTTCCGTTTCAAAAATAAATCGTGATTCTATTTGTACCCGGTTGTAGTTTCAAGTATAGCATTATTAAATATTAAAATTTTATTATTTATAAAAATACATAGATAAACTTATATTATTACTCCGTACTCAACCTAAACCCAAAGTGTCCCGACTTGCCATACACACACACACAAATTAAGATTTCAGCTCATTAATTATAATTAACTACATGCTATTTTTAATATTTACAATATAATATAATAAATTGATTGAATTATATATATATATATATATATATATATATATATATATATATATATATATATATATATATTTTTGATAAGATATTATGGTGTTTAAATTCGGAAATTATGTTTTTTTTAAAAAAAAAAATAGGTTTCTCTCGTCAAATTCATAAATCAGTTACAAAAATATCTATAAACTACTACTCCGTGTTTACTATCACCGTACACAATCTCACAATTAACTGTGAAAACTAATCACATACGAGAACATGGTTAGGGATGAGAATATGATGCAGTGGAGGAACAACATTCATATCAGAGAGGATTAGGTTGAGCCGCAAAGGATTTGGCAGAGATCATATTCATTCCCCACCCCGTTCTTACACCGTCCCATATATATGACTTGTTTTTCCTAATCTCTTTCACTTTATCGTTTGTTATACTTGTCTCCTTGATTTGTTACGTGTTCACGTCTGTATTTGGGTAACTCGAAAACACTCTTCCGACGTACTCGGGGAAAGAGTGATTACAAATTGACCTCCCAAACTCTATTTAATATTTTTTTTAAAGAATGCTCTAGAGATTTACGCTTTAATTATATAAGGGCTTCTCTAATGGTTTAATCTCTAGATCGAGTTTATGCACTCAATTTTACGGTTCTATTATATGAATTTCAATAAATTTAATTTTTATGCTTTTATATATATATATAGGTGACCATGTATAAGTACCGTTGACATCAATTATTCCATATTAATTCCATATACTTAAATATGATTAACCAAAGAATTAGTAGAGAAATTGTTTTTTTTTAATTGTAGAAAGCTAGCATAGAGAATTGAAAGGAACTTGGTCAAATATATGTCTACAATAATTAAACATATACAGGGTATATTTGTATGTATATATACAAGTATATATCACTGTCGATCAACAACTACAGGAATAATTTTAACATTTTTATAATATGCAATAATAAAATACATATTTGACATGTACGTGAATGTGACAATCGGCCGGTTGTTGCATGTAATGCAATACTTTTCTCCTACGTAAATTAATTAGTTTTTTTTTGGGTTGAAAAAATATAATAAGATGAAGAAAATTTTACAGCTATGCATTTTTATGGGTTATTGGGTTTTTCATATATATATATATATATATATATATATATATATATATATATATATATATATATATATATATATATATATATATATATTTAGGGATTGACTCCGGTGAAAACCTCAAATTGTGGTAAAAATCCGTGAGAACTACTTTATATCTCGGTTTTTTTGAAACCCGTGCTAAAAACCTCAATCACACGGTGACTTTACAACTCGGTTCAACCTAAAAACCGTGCTAAAAACTCCAATTTTAAAATAATTCATGACTTTATAGTTCGGTCAAACCGAAAAATCGTGCTAAAAAACTAATGTTTTAAAATTATATAGTGACTTTATAGCTCGATTTTATTCAAAACCGGGCTAAAATTTGTGACTTTATAGGTCGGTTCTATTTATAACCGGTCTATAAAGCAAGTGAACCGAGCTAAAAAGCCGGTCCTCACGGGTTTCTACCGCAATTTTGGTTTTCACCGGAGCGCATCCCTATATATATATATATATATATATATATATATATATATATATATATATATTGGTCCAGACCGGTGTAGAATGAATGAAGGTGTTGGGTTAGAGGAAATGATCAAAGTCAATTTTCAATAATTCGATTTCAAGTGCATGCACCACTCACCGTCTTTCACGTGCCTTTTCATTTCTTTATTTTTTACCCTACAAATCCACCATTTAGTTTTTTTTTCTTTATTACAAATATTATCTATTTACATAAACCTCGCTATTTTTATGCTTGTATAAATTTAGAATATACTATTAAAAGCATAATATATATATATTAATAGTACATTATTTGAAAAAAAAACCCTAAAAATATATAATCTTAAAAATATAAATTATAAAATCCAATAAAATCATTCTAAATAAAGAGGCTTAATCTATATCCTTAGGTATATATTGAAAACATATTTTCAAGTATTGTAATAATTAGAACAACATTTTTCTATATATATGTACACATTAATTTAGTCATTTTAAAAATACTTTTATATATAGGCTTGGACATTATAGTACTATTTTTTTTTAAAAAAAATTCAAATCAAATTCCTTAAACTATATTTATATGACATATGTTAAAACAAACCCATTTCACTAGAGTTTGGATCTGGTGCAATACGTACTGCACCATATATAAATATTCATCCCTTATCAAAGATTTTTTTTAGAAAAAATAATAATTTTGTTGACGTAGATCCTGGAGGCTGGAATATATTTTTTTATACCAAAAACATGGTTAAAATTTATTAAATTCCACCCTACAAGAATACCAATTCCATTTTACTCTTCCTTATAAATCATGGATGACAATATATGGCAATGATTCCGGCCCAATGGTTTCACACATCATTTTACATTTTTTAACACAAACATGTTATACTTTTATTTTGTTATATGGCAATTATGATTGGTTAAATATATATATATATATATATATATATATATATATATATATATATATAATTTTAAATATAACAATATTTATTTAATTTGAAAATTTATCAATTAATCACATCATTTCAATATATTCATATCACATTGTAATTAATTAATTTGCAAATTTGTCTAAATATCAAGTTTGTGGTACATAGATGCATATAGCTTCTAATTAAAGATCAAACCCTAAATTGCCAAACCTAAAAGTAAGTAAAATTAAAAAAGCAAGCGAAAATCCAACGAAAGCATGACGAAATAGATCATGCAAATGATCAAAGCAAGCATATATATAAGACATCGATAATGACATGCAGAATCCACGTGTAATGTAGCATCAATCTAATAAGCCAATGTTGAACTTACAAGTTCCAAAAAGGTAAAGTAAAGCAAGAAAAAAGCATTTCAAGTTAAGCAAATTGAAAAGTCAATTATATATATCAATGCACTAGTTACTTCACATACTACAAATGATTTCTTGCTAATAAAACAAAATCAACCTAGCTAACTACCTAGCTTCAAGGTACTTAAGTCACTCCATCAATTAATAAATTATAAATTGTAAAAACAGCAGCACCATTTTTTTTTTATTTAAATTATTATTATGAAAAACCTAAATAGCTGGTGAAGTTAAGTACTTCATCATCACATCAATAGTCTTATAATTAATTAGTAGTTTTTGTAATCTATAATTTAAAGAAATAGGTTTAAAAATAAGATTAGAGAGATTTCAATCTATAAACCATATATAGAAAAATCATTTTAAAAATGGTTAAAGGATTAAAATTTTAAAATATATGTTTTAAAATTTAAGTCCTCTTACACGTTACTATATATAAATAATATTATATAATTATGAATTTTATAATTAAAATCATATTATGCATTTACATGTTACTAATATTATTGATGACGCAATGATCGAATTAATATATAAGTACAGAAGGAGAATAAAAGGCATGAGAATGCACATTTCAATCAGATTAATTAAAGAAATTGAATAGATATATATTACAATTACAACTTTTAATTATTATATTTGACTTATTAATGATATATACTAGTACAACTTAATCTTGATGAAGACCGTGACACATGCATAATTAATTAATTTGTAAATTCGATAAGAGAATTTCAGAGAAGATAGAGTTTTGATAGTTTGATTGCTACGTTTCACAATCTATATATGAGGTCCTTTTAAATTATGTGAATGGGCCAATTTTGAATTATTCAAGGTATTGTATATTCTTCATGCAATCATGCAAAAGGAAATATTTGATTGTTGATTAATTTTAAATAAAAGAGTTATTTAATTTTAAATCAATCATATATAGTTCATGTTTACTTGACCCTCCCCCTATTCCCCTTGAATCATTAATTGATTTAGTGGTAGGTGTGTTAATTTCATAGGCAATATTACAGATATAAATAAATGTTTCAAGATTTCTTACAACTATTCCAGCCAAATACAAATGATTAATTATCTACCACTAAATAATGCACAATATTCAGTTTTAATCAATGCGTGTGTATTGTTATGAAACCATTATTGGTGGATGTTTCACCTCCTATAACTCCTACCTATATTGCCGATATAAGAGTTGTGACCTCACTTGAGAACAGACATAAATGAGAAATCTCCCTCGATCTACTCCATATTGCTCTTCATAGATTACACTAGTCTATATGGTAGTTTTCTGTAGGTGTCTCATTGTATCCAATCAAGAGACATTAGAGACTTTGCATTTACTCTCAATATAGATGGTCTTAGTGTTGATTTTGCCAAGATGATAGATCATATATGTTCGGTCACCCTTATTGAGGATCTTCAGGTCCTAGGATCTTCTGATTTTTCTTAGTGGGTGTCTATGTGAGTTTCAATGATCCCACACATCATCGATTCACATGATTGACCGAATGCCACAAAGAAAAAAATATTTTATCATTAACTAACTTCTGGTTAGTGATAAGTTTCAATGGGATAAATGAGTGTCAAATAAACCATATATATACATTCTCATTTTTGTAAGACTTGCTTCTGGCTAGTCATATGAGATATTAATGTTCAATATCATGTCAATTCATACATGTGTCACTGTTACTTAGATTTTGTTCCATTGAGTTTTTCTAGGCGAGGTTTTTAACGAGACATTTTGTAATATTAAAGATGTACATCCAAGGGGGAGTGTTATGAAACCATTATTGGTGGATGTTTCACCTCCTATAACTCCTACCTATATTGCCTATATAAGGGTTGTAATCTCACTTGAGAGAACATACATGAATGAGAAATCTCCTTCTACTCCATATTGCTCTTCATAGAAAGATTATTCTCGTTTGATATCCCTCGTTTTATAACATGTATACATATATCAAACTATTGTCATTCTTTACCCTATAATTCTTGTTTGATCATTTGCATTTTAAAAAAAACCTCATGATGAAGTATGTTATTTTAATTGGCGGATCCTGAAATCTCTTCTTAAAATAACATAAAATTATTGTTGGGAAATTGTTTGATGAGCCTATTTTTCTAATAAAAAATCATGGAGATCGAACATACAAAACAATAAAAGAATTCATAGAAAATAATCTTAAACATTATAAATGCATACTTAGAATTACAACATAAATTATACTTAATTTATTATATGATTGCCAAATATTTAAATATAATCTACTGATTTGAAACTCTCAAGTTTAATTATAGTATGAAGGTATAAAGATTAGTAACAGATAGAAGTATCATGGTTGTTAGATAGCATGAGAAGTGATTTGTGTCATTTCAATCTTCAAATGCTCATAAGTTTTTTACTTGAATATCGGATTTGAGCTTATAATATATAAAACTGAAGGTATCGATAAGGTTTGTTCTAGTAAGATATATTCATGGAATCTAATAAATTTTTTCAAAATGTGTAAAGTAGAACTACCTAAAAAAACTAGATAAGATTTCTTTTGCTTCTTTTCCACCAAAAAATCTCATATTTTTCTCACAATATATATATATATACACATATTTATATACATACATACATACATACATACATACATACATACATACATACATACATACATACATACATACATACATACATACATACATACATACATACATACATACATACATACATACATACATACATACATACATACATACATACATACATACATACATACATACATACATACATACATACATACATACATACATACATACATACATACATACATACATACATACATACATACATACATACATACATACATACATACATACATACATACATACATACATACATACATACATACATACATACATACATACATATATACATATATATATATATATATATATATATATATATATATATATATATATATATATATATATATATATATATATATATATATATATATATATATATATATAATATCGAATTTCTCTTTTTCATTTTCAAATTAACAAACATTTTTGAAATTTCAAAAAGTGTAATTCATAATAAGATCACTTCCTATAAATTAAACTAGTTAAGTACCCACAATTTTGTGGGTTGTTGAAATATTAATTCGTTTGATATGAAAAAACATATAAAATAACCTGTAATTAAGCATTAACACTAACTATCAATATAGTATATATTATTTTATTTTTAAATAAATTTAAATAAAGTTTGTATTAACACCCTTTTAACTAATCAATGTATGGCAATATGTTTAATTGACTTACCAATAAAAGAGATATGATATAATACTTAACAAACATGGGTAGAATCTTGTAAAAATATATCGATATCTAACGAAAATTAGTAAAATATTATCTTAAGCATATATTGCTATATTAATCTTCAAAAAATATATCGATATCTAACTTAATTTAATGCCATGGCTTTTAGTGTAGGGACTGGATAGTCCGTTTTATCCACATCTACAGAGAAGCAAACTTCTCAAACCGTGTTGTTGACGATCTTGCTAATCTTGCTCTTAGTTTTACCTTAGGCTTTCATGCTTCGGTTGATTCCCCGGGGTGTATTAGGCATTTGATTTTGGATGATGTTAGGGGTGTGGCTATCCCCCATTTGATTTATCTTTAGTCAACGTTGTCAACTTAATCAATGAGCGAGAGAGCTCCGCCCTCTCTTTCTACCAAAAAAAATATTATTTAACTCCAATATAATTTTGATATAGAGAAGAACGTACTACTTTTTCATGACAAGATTTTAATCTTATCATTCTCAATTCATGCTAATTAAATCCATGCTAGCAAATTTCTCTATGCAAAAATATTAATACATTTTTATCAATCTTTCTAACTTATTTAGCTTATCTACGTACTTTCAATTATGATTGTATATTTTTAGCTTATTGCAATGTCAATCGGAATCTTGAAGTTAACCTAATCTACATCTTCTATATCTAGCTGCAGTAGATGACTATTTTTAGATGCAGGATCAGGAAGCATATTATATGTGTTAACTATTTTTTCTCAATATATTTCTATATCCTTGATTAAATGTAAGTTTAATTTGATACTCTCTTGGACTTCTTTTTAATTTTGTTTAAACATATTTTTCAGTTTTGGTGATATTGTTAGCTCAACATATTTAGATACCCATGCAAAAAAGAAGCTAGTAAAAGATAGATTTTGTTATTTTATAAAGACTAATAATTGTAAATTAATATAGACGACTTAATTGGGAAATTTTCACTAGCTTAAAGCAAAATCCATGGGTGAACCCCTAAACTTCGCTATGTATATAGCAAGAAAAATGCACGTAGATGTCATTGCTTAATTTCATGAATAAATATATAAATACTAATTAAGAATGAGAAAATGGAATCAAAAACAAAACAAAAAAGAAGTGATATGCAAAGTGGTGACACCCACTTCAGAAGAGGGGAAACAAATTAAGAAGCACGTTTTGGGGTCATGGTGAAGGTGGGTAGGTAAGTCCTTACTCTTTAGGCTATTCATTATTAATTAATTATTGGGCCCTAAATATTCATAACATTAAGCCATGATACCACTTCCTTACCTACATCCACAACAAAGACATGCAACTTATGTTACATGACTAATTCCTATAACTATTACTCCGTATAGTTCACTGCGAGCGTGTTTGACACAGCGTTTAAAAACTTACTCCCTCCGTTCCAAAATATATGGGTTTTTATTTTTCAACACGTTTTTTAAGGAGCAAAAAACTCTATAATATATTATTTTTTAATTAATTTTTTTTATATAATTTGATACTTATTGCTAATAAAGTAATGAGTATCAAATCATATAAAAAAATTAATTAAAAAAATAATATTTTAAAGAGTTTTTCGCACCTTAACAAACGTGCCAAAAAGTAAAATTTCATGTATTATGGAACGGAGGTAGTATTAATTTTGTAAAATTGTGTTTGACGATAATTTAAAATAACGTTTTATCACTACTATTAAATACAAATAAAGCAATTTAAAACTCTACAACTATCACTACTACTACCCACAAAATTTTTATATATATTTTTAAAATTACACTCACTCACTACACATTGTATTACAAGCAAAAGCTAAAAAAAGAAAACTTGGATGTATATATATGTGTGTGTAGGTAGCTATCTAAAAACATACATGCCACCTAAATGCACCCCATTGAGATAGCCCATGCAGGAAACATCAGTAATTGAATAGCTACAAATCCAACATTTTAGCTGTGGTGTTCCTATCAAATACATATATATGGGTCTATATAGCTCCACAATATATATGTCACCAACCCATTTCCATTTATATGTGCATGCTATTTTGTGCTTCAAGATATACATTTACCTATTATGTATGATTGTTTTTTTTTTTTATTTCGGATTAGGAAAAAGTTTAATTAGTGAGTGAGTGTAACACAAATTAAATGGATCGAATCAGATATGAATAAAAGGGTGAAAGATTAAAGATTGGAAACTTTGAGATCGAGTACTTGCCTCGGATTCGCTTTCCAAACCCAGCTTGTTTACGAGGTACTTGATTAATAAGCGAACCGTCATCCTTCCGTCTCTGTGAATATGATGCAAAATAAACTCGGTCAAGAAGGGCGACGAATAAAAGAAAATATTTGAATTCGAACATATATATGACACAAATGGAAGAAGGAATGAACTTAATTACTTGATTCTGAGATAGCTCCTGGGGAGTTGAGGCAAAAAGGGCTCCTTCGGTCTACGTGACATATTAATTAGAAACCAAGTTAACAGAAATTTAATTTTGCACCAATACCAAATTGTTGAGAAGAACTTAATTAAGAGAGTCAAAATTAATAAATACTAAAATTATATATATATGAGATTAATGCTTACTGATTTAGGGAAGCTTGAAGCATAAACCAAATCCCGGAATGAGGCCGGCGAGGCGGATCGATTGGTCTAATTACATCAGGGATAGGAGGCGCCGCCCCGGCCCCGCCAAAGCCCGCCAGATGAAGCGGGCTCGGGCGGGGCTGCAAAAAGTAAGGAGCGGCGGCCGCGGACTGCATCAGTGAGGAGGAAGAGGAGGATGGCGAGGATGAGGATGAAGCTACGGCTAATAATCTGGGATTAGTCGCGGCTTGGCTCCGGCTCAGGTAGTTAGCCCAGCCGAGCTGATGCTGATCGGCTTGTTGCTGCTGCAGCTGATGATGATAGAACAAGATGGGTACTGATGGGCCTCCTGGGCCGCCGCCGGAAGGACGGCCCAGGAAGGTGGTGGTGGGCTGAGGTGGCGGTGGAAGCAAGGGCATCGATGCCCTTGCTACCGCCGCCTGCTGCTGCTGATGCAATAGTACGTGGCCGGTGGTGGTGGATGTGGCGCCGCCTGGGAGTAGGTTGAGCTCTAACATTACACCTGACGAAGGCGGTCTGATGAGATCCGAGGATTCGTTGTTGTTGTTATTGTTATGTGATGGGGATGGGGATGGGGCGGTGGGAGTACTCCCGCTCCCACCGCCTATCCCCAGTCTAAGCCATGATGCGCCTTCTTCTGCATCTTCGTTGGGAGGATGGGGACGGGGATAATGGTCTTTCTGGAAGGATGGCGTGTTAGAAGTGGATCCGGTCTCATTGGTGGTGCTGTTAGTGGCGGAATCTTCCTCGTCGGCCATGTTGATGACACCCGACGCTAGGCAATAGGTAGCAGTAGTAGTGGTGGCGTTGTTATAGTAAAGATGATGATCATACCCCGATTCTTGATCTCCGAATCGAACTCCTCCGAAGCTCAACAAGGTGTTGGAATCATGAAGATTGGTGATGCCACAAGCTCCGGCGTGGTAAACGTGTTGCTGCTGCTGTTGTTGCTGTTGTTGTAGATTGGAGGGAGGAACCATGGTCATACCCGCCCGCAAGCCCGGGAGGATCCGACCCGGAAGGAGGCGGTTGGGCTTCGAATCGAGGAGGCTGTGAGGTGCAGCTTGGCGGAGGAAGGAGGAGCAGAGCTGGCCATGGGATATGGAAATACACAGACTTTGTCAAAATGAAGGAAATTGCACATCAGCTACCTACAAGTGAGGTACCTATATATATACACATATATATAACACAAATTCGATCATCAAGGCAGCTGGGTTTGGGTTTAATTCAATTACAAACTCTATATCTTAACAGTACTAATTCTATACATATATATAGACAGATAAGATAAAGAAAGGGAAATACCTAATTAAAAGAGATGAAGTCCAGGGCAGGCCCCTTTTCAATTGATTCTCTCCCGTTCCCAAATTAACAAAGGAAGCTTGTGGAGGGAGAAGAGAAAGAGATGGCCGATGGATCTTTCACTTACAAGAAACCCCTAATTTCTGGGTTTTTCTTTTTCTTTTTCTGTATAGCTACAAAGAGAGAAGATGAGAGAGGAGATGGGGAAGAAGAAGATGTATGGATCAAGTTATAAATATATATATAGAGAAAGAGACAGAGAGAGAGAGAGCAAGAAATTATATATTCTTTTGACTTAAATTTAATGTGGAATTGTAAATGGGGATAAACAATACAGGAATACTAGTACAGGTAGTACTTTATATAAATATATAAAAAATACAGTAAGAAAGGTATTCAAAAGCGTGAAGAATATATGATTCCAACAGCAAGAGGAGATGAAAGAGAGAGGGAGAGTGATCCAACCGGGCAAGCTGAGATGAGCAGCTTTTAAAGGGGAGGACGACTCTCAAATGACTCATTAATTCATATGCACAAAATTAACGTTTCAACCACATAAATGCAAAAAAGTTCCATTCTTTTAACAATATTCACAAAAAGGCCCTTTTTGGTCACTCACTTCCTTTACCAATCCCCCTGCCTTCAAAAAGCTGCTTCTATTTTTCATTTCATCTTTATATTTAATACTACGTAGTAAATAATAAAAGTAAATTAAATAAATGTTTTTATCACACATAAATTCTTTTTTTTTTGACGCAAGATAAGAATTAGGTCGGGTCGGCCGCAGCAGAGACCCTTCCTAGTGCATCCTTCCGGACGAAAACTAGCAGTTCTGGATCATCCTCACAGCAAACGTCGGCATGGGATACATGGGCACTACGAGCAAGGTAGTCAGCCACAACATTCGATTCCCTGAAAATATGACGAATAGCAACATAAGTAAAGGACGAGATATCGGACAGTATATCAGCTTGTAGCATCGATCTCTATTGTCCAGGGGCATTTACAATCCCCCAGTAGAGCTTTTATCACTAGTAAGTTGTCTCCTTCGATCAGAAGTGTAGATAGTTGCAAATCCTTTGCCCGTAACAAACCCATTATGAGTCCGAGATTTTCGGCATAAATCACCAAGATATTTGTGCAAACAGATCTGCCAGCAGAGACAACTAAATCAGCAGAGCCACGGATGACAAAACCATAAGACGAGTTGCCACTCGGGAGTACCGAACCATCAAAATTGAGCTTATAACAATTCGGGGGGGTTGTTTATCCCACTTTTCGGACCGATTCTGAGCCCTGGCTTTCGTAGCACTACCCCTAATAGCCTGGTTGTGCGTACCGTTATGAATGCGATGATTGAGGATCAACGGTCCAGTCGGATCATCGTCTAAAAGCTTTGATTGTTTCCAAGAATGACTAGTTGTGCTGTGAAACAGCAATATTTCATTGATAGTTACCTTGTTAGTATGATCGAAAATGAGTTGGTTTCTAAAGAACCACATGGCCCACCAAGCTGAAGCTAAAACGACAAAAGTGTTGGTCCCAATTGCACATTTTATAGCAGTAAGTGGAAACACATTTCCCATGCCGACAGAAGCAGTGATAAACCCCGGAATGTGGATACGTAAAGCTTTAAGCAAAGCAGTAGCCATGAGACATCCAAGAAGAAGGTGATCACCCGATTCATTTATTGCCACAGAAAACACAACCAGCAGGTACAACCACGTGCGACTTCTGTAATCTGGTTTTAGTCGGGAGACCATCACGGGAGATTTTCCAGAGAAAGTGTCAAAACTTAGGGGGCACATCGAGACTCCAGATCCAATCGCAATCGAAATCTGGCGACCCGGTGTTTACTGATAGGAAGGAGTTGGCAGAGGCGGTTGAGAACCAGCCATTTTTGCTAGGGCCCCAATATAGACGATCCGTGATTGGGTTACTAAGCAAAGTTAAACCCATGATGTGGTCGATATCATCTTGTTTCAGAACATTTGTTAATGAGTCATTTATAAATGTTTTGTTCCACTGGCGGTTGGTGATGAAGTGAGCCACCAAAACTCCCTTGAGATTATCCGGGATGGGTCTCAGTGTTTTGGAACTCAACGGCCTCTCGAAGGTCCAGTTATGGGACCAGAAATCAATGGTTTCCCCATTTCCGACCCTCCACTTTAGAGCTGGGAGGAACTGAGGTCTGATGGACATAAGGCGGGACCATTGCCACGAGGTATTACCTTTTTTGTTATAACTGGAAAGGTCGTGGCCTTTAAGGTATTTTTGTGAGATGACACGAATCCAGATGTTGTCTGGTTCAGAAATTATTTTCCAAAGAAGCTTCATTTGAAGAGCCATATTCATAGACTCCGCCTTATGAATCCCCAAACCATCTTTCATTGTGTCCGAACAGATTTTGTCTCAACTAATCAACGGTGGAGCTTTAGAGGTTTTGTTCCAAAAAAATTGTCTATACACTTTGTCAAGTTCATGAAGAACATGAGAAGGTAGCAGGAAAGCTTGCATAAGAAAAATCGGTTGGCACTCAGATTTGCTTTGATAAGCACCCGTCGCCCTTCGGCAGAAAGATTCGATGCTTTCCATTTTGCATTGTGAGTTGGTTTTTGGTCTTGAGAACCACATCAGCGAATGTGTCCCTATTGGTCCTACCGTTAACGACAGGGCAACCCAAATATTTGTCAAAATTATTAGCCTGGGGAATGCCAAGTACTGCAATAGTAGACGCTATGGCGGTAGCAGTCGTGTTAGGAGATGCATGCTTGGAAGCTGGATTTATGCAGATTCACCTTTTGTCTCGAAATTAAATAGTATCTGTTTAAAATGAACAGTACAGAAATACATGCCGAATGGGAGGCTTTGTAGAAAATAAGAATATCATCAGCTAACGCTAGAAAAAGAACCTTGATACCCGGACTACCGAAAGAGATACCCAGGTCCTTACTAGCTAGCCCTTTGTTATGCAGTGTACGTGCTAATACCTCCGAGGCTAAGATAAAGAGAAAAGGGGAGAGGGGGTCTCTTTGTCTTAAACCTCTAGTGGGTTGAAATACTGTGGTTGGTTCATTATTAACGAGGACCGAGTAGGATACAGTTGAAACACATTCCTTTATTCTGTTAATAAAGAGGTCATTGAAACCATACTTAGATAAAATTCGGAACAGAAAAGACCATTCGATCCGATCGTATGCCTTTTCCATATATAACTTAAGAGCAACCATGCCCATTTTGCCTTTCTTCATCTGAAACAAATGCAAAGCCTCATGAGCAATCAGAATATTGTCCTGGATAGATCTCCCTTTTGTGAAAGCTCCCTTGAGGGGGTGTATAAGTTTGTCAAAAATCTTGGTTAACCGTGCTGAAATTACTTTAGCTATGATTTTATAAATTGTAGAGCATAAACTGATAGGTCTGTAGTGGTTTACTACAGTCAGGTCATCACATTTCGGTAGAAGCGTAATGAAAGTATGGTTTGTCTGACGAAGTAACCTACCACTGGTGAAGAAATCTTTGACGACTTTTGTTACAGAGGGGCCAACTGTAGGCTAGAACTTTTGGTAGAAACCAGCTGGGAAGCCATCAGGGCCCAGAGCCTTATCCGGGCTCATAGAAAATACGACCGCTTTTATCTCATTGTTTGTAACAGGAGCAGAGAGCATGTCGTTATCTGCTTGTGAAACTAAGGATGGGATGACCGCTAGGTCTGGAGACAGATCCGAAACAGGGGTCGAAGAGGCTCTGAAACGAGCTTTGAAGTCGCGGACAAATTCTTGTTGGATTGTGTGTAAATCAGCTGTGGACTCCCCACCGAGAAGTAGGATAGATTTGATCATTTTCCCGCCTCTTTTTGCAGTAGTGATCTTATGGAAATAGCCTGAATTGGAGTCATTAAGTTTGGTATGTTTAACTTTAGCCCGCTGGCTCCAATAGCGACGGTGAAAGTCGAGCATTTGTTCTCTCTTGTTGAGTAATTGTTTTAGGATTTGAACATCCTGATTGTTGTAATTTGAGATAAGAGATGTCTGTAAACTAAGGAGCTTTTGATCCGTTACTAGAATTTGGTTATGAATATTGCGTACTGTATTCTTATGCCAGGTTTTAGAAAGTTTTTTAAGAACTTTTGCCTTTTGAAGCAATTTAAACATCAAAGAACCTCTTGGGTTCGCTCTCCAAGCTTGCGAGACTAAGTTTCTGTAATCAGCCCTAGAGGCCCAAGCCAATTCGAACTTAAATGGTCTATTCTTAGGCTGAATGTTGTGACAAAAATCTGTGGAGATCGGAGCATGATCAGCTCTAGTAAAGGGATGGATCTGTGTACGAAGTGAGTAAAAAATGATTAGCATGTCCATGTGAATTAGTAGGCGATCAAGTTTTTCCAGACAAATGACCACATATATTCTTATTATGAACACACCTTAGAAAACTATTACAAAGAGTTTTCCTAATTTTTAAGGTTTTACCATATTAACACATTAGAAAACTTGATTTAACGAGTTACTATTAAAAAGGATTTTTAGAAATAAAACCATCCTTAAAGTTAAAAAAATATATAAAATAAACATAAATTTTTATTTTATTTAACAGAATCATAAGTAATATTTATAAAAGGTGCAATTTTACCAAAGTCAACTTTAACATAAAATAAATTGATTAATATACAATAGAAAAGTGAAAATAAAACATTTAAAGTAATAAATTTTACAAATGAAATAATTAAAAGATATATATATATATATATATATATATATATATATATATATATATATATATATATATATATATATATATATATATATATATATATATATATATATATATATATATACACGTATATAAAATGTTAATTGTTAAAAAATTTAGAACGAAAGATTAAGAAGATCAATCATGCATACAAATAATTTTCATATAATTTAATAATTAATACATATAAAAAATAATTATAATACATTGTACGAATAATCTATCAGGTTCATACCGTAAAAAGGAGTTCTCTCTCTCTACAATATTTTTATTTTTATGAGAATATATAATAGGTTTTAAGGTTACGTAATTCAAATAATTAATGTGATAATAATATGAATATAGATGCGTGGAATTAAATTAAAAGGGGTGCATAAGAGTATAAAAAGTAATAATTGTGGTAGCTAGCTAGCTGTGTAGGCTTAGGCTTGGTCCTCCTCACGTAACTTACAACAATAGCAATGTAACCACTCTAATTTGAACGTACATCGTGCATCATTCAATATATATATATATATATATATATATATATATATATATATTAATAATTATTTATATAAGAATATATGTGGGATGAATACAATATACTTGATAGATAATTACATATTTTTAACATATAGATAATAAATAAATGGAGATAGATATTTATAGTTTAATCCCCCACGGCCAATATATATATCTATGTTGAAATGATGATCAGGCCGCATAACATGCCACTGATAGCCCTTTGATTAGTTGTTGGTATATGTAGATATACTATAATTACTATAGCCATTCGATCACACGTTGAGCTTCTAATTTACTCTTTCATGCGGCTAAAAAAGTATTTATATATTTCATTTCCCATAATATTATGAAGCTTAATACGGAGGAGTAAAATTTTATTTTCATTTAATTATGATACTCTATAGTCTATACTAACTAGTAAAATTAAGATTTGCTAATTAATACAATTTTGTTAAATTTTAATTAATTGGCCCTTTTTGGTATTGATATTTTCATATATAAAAATCGCGATATCAAGATATATTATACGGATATCTAATAATAATATCTTGAAGTCAATATAAGATATCTTCGATGAAATTAGTATATCGAAATGAGATAAAAAAAAGTTCTGGTTTATCAAAATATTATATAGTATTGATACTGATATGGATATCAAAATATATGTATATTAAATATTAAATATATGCTAAGAGGTTGTTCAACGATCGAATTTTAGTGAATTAGAAGTTAACAAAGACCAATTTACAAAACTAGCAACTGCACAATTTAATTTAGTTGGTGATAAATATCGTTTGTCTGTACCCCTTAAGATTTTAATTTCTATGTAAATAAATTAGCGTTGAAACTAATCAATCAATTTGAGATCGGTTTATAATTGATATATTTTCCAATTTAAATTTTGGGTTATCTGACCCAATCAAATGTAAATATTTGTGGATAACCTTATTTTTAGGCCTTTTAATTGAGATTATTATAAATTGTACGCAGGATCCTGCAAGATGCTCCTCCAATAATACATTTTTTTTTTCCAAACAATACTTATGCCGGCCGGAGAATGATCGCCAAGTACGTATCTACGTAAACGTAACTATTGAATAAGTTTAGACCTCTTCTTAATATCCAAAAGCTTAATTTGAAAAATTCTCTTAATTAATGAGTGTCTTTTGTTTGGTAAACTTCGCTACATTTGTACGTAGTTAATTAATATGTCAATTGGCATGGGATGGTCCTGCTGCTGGAACTTGAGACAAATAATAACTAAACTGGTATTTGTAAAGCGTTAGTGGATGTAGACCAAACTCGATTCTATGAAGGGGTTGCAGGCTGTTGTGAAGCGTGGTTTGAAACTCACTGAATGAGAAATATATTTGTCCTAGGCAGAGGTGCAAATTGTATGGGAGACAACGTTCCCCAAGAATTTTACTGACTTCTCTCATAAGTGCACTGAAGGGAGAGAAAATGAAACTAGAACAGGCACTCAGACGGAAAAAGGGTAGGAGAAAACAAGAGAGGGAGAGAGGCAAAAGTTTTCAGTATGATTCAGTGGCGGCCGCAAGATCCTTTGAAAGGTGGGGCGAAATTTTTAGTCGGTACTGAGATATTGGTCTACCACTTTTATCTTAGTTGTGGCTTGTAGAAAAGTAGACTTACATTTGATTGCTATGGCCTAAGATAGTGGTTTCTCACAATTCATTGAAAATTCAAGTATTTGTCATATCTAGGATTTTAAACTTATCAAAATCTAGTCATGCTAAATCATGGCTTTTGTATTTATGATTGTAAACTCATCAAATTTATAACATCTTTTGGTTCTCAAAGACATTATAGAAATTGCGATTTGAATATGTAGGGTAGGAAAACACAAATATTGTATAAAGCTTCATAAATTCAATTCACAAACCCCAAATTCAATTCATAAACTCATAAATTTCATTCTCAATATCAAATATACACAATAATTAAAACACAAAATTTATTCCCAAAATCTCAAATCCTAATAAAAAATTCCACAAAATTGATTCTCATAATCAAACCCTAATTTCATCAATTTTATGGGGTTTAATTAGTTCTAGCTAGATAATTTGTATATAATCGAGAGGTCGGGAAGTGGGAAAATAATTAAATTAAATATGGGGGTAGAAACATATAGAGTGGGGCACAAGTTGAACAAAAATAAAGAAGTTTTTTTTTTTTGTTTTTGGAGGTGAAATATTTTCGTTTCGGCTATATACACCGCAAATCCACACGTCCTTGAAGACGTGCTTGCACGTCCTTAAGGACGTGTAAGTGGGTTTACAGCCACCCGAGCCCGGACGTGCAAGCACGTTTTTATTTTTTTTAAAAAACGTGCTTGCACGTCCTCAGGGACGTGCTGCATGTCCTTAAGGACGTGCAAAAGTGCACGTGCTTAAGCAGGTGCTGCACGTCCTTAAGGACGTGCAGGCCCGTCTACTAAAGACGAAGCGGACGTGCCTCTTTGTCTTCCATCTATTCCTCTTCGTCTTCGTCTTCGCCAGAGAGAGAGAAATCGAGAGAGAGAGATCGCCGGAGTGAGAGAGAGAGACTGCCGGGGAGAGAGAGAGAGAGAGAGAGAGAGAGAGAGAAACGCAGTGAGAGAGATGGAGACGGAAAGAGAGATCGAGGCGGCGGTGGCGGCGATGGAGGCGGAGCTGGTGGCGGCCAGGGAGGCGGGTGGTGGTGCGAAGCCGATGGAGGCGGAGGGTGGTGGTGGGGGTGGAGCATTGGGGGAGGCGGTGGTGGTGGAGCCGGTGGCTGAGGAGGGTGGTGGTGGTGGAGCAGCACCGGCGGCTGCGGCGTCTGGTGGTGGTGGTGGTGGTGGAGCAGTGGTGGAGGTGGAGGATCCCATATTACCGCCGCGGAAGCGGCGAACGATTGAGGTGTCTCCGGTCCCGACCTCACCGGTATGTTATTTGAATTCTTATTTTGTTTGATTTATTTTTATAGTTTTAAAATATAATTTGATAGATTATAATATAGTTTTATAATATAAGTTGATAGATTATAATTGATAATATATAGTGTTTATGATTTGTTATGTTTATAGTATATAGTTTGATAGAAAAGAATGTAGTTTTAATTTGATAGAATATAATAGATAGTATATATTAAAATACATAGAAAAAAATTACAATTGAAAGACAATAAAAAACATTAAAAGCGATTAATATATTAAAAGACATTAAAACATATTAAAATATATTACAATACATCAAAAGACATTAGAATAAATTAAAATAAAAACATTAAAATATATTAAAATATATTAAAATATATTAAAATATATTAAAATATATTAAAATATATTAAAATACATAAAAATAAATTAATATTGAAAGACAATAAAAAACATTCAAGGCCATTAAAAGACATTAAAACATTAAAACATATTTAATTAACATTAAAATATAATAAAAGACATTAAAACATATTAAAATACATCAAAAGACATTAGAATAACATTAAAATACATTAAAATATATTGAAAAGACATTAATAGCCAACTGGATCATAATAACAGGCAGGGAGGCTCATGAGGGGGGATGGTACCCTCCAGCCTATTAGGTTCGGCGACCGGGCAGTGGTCAGCCAGATACAGGAGGAGACGGTACCCCACGATCAGACAGCCACAATCGATGATTTTTTGATGTCTGTAGAGGGCTACCAGCAGTCGATGGGGACCCCCCGGCCGACGAGAGTGACAGCTTCTGGAAGGGTCTGCCATCTTGGGATCCTTCAGGCGATGTGACGGAGGGGTGACAGCCTTCTTTGGAGACCTCGGATGTGCTGAGCAGCTGCATTACTGACGTAGTCGTTGGTCGACGGGCCGACATGGGTAGACCGCCTGCTCGTGTACCAACCACCATCCCAGAGGCATCTACTTCAGCCGTTCCAGAGGCTTCTACGTCCGGCACCCACTACGCCGAGCCTTCGACCTCCCCCACACCAGCGGCGATCTCCTTGGCATCTGCGAATGACGTGATCCCTGACGTCGTTGAGGAGGATGACGATGGGCAGGAGGGGCGGGATGAGGGGCAGGGGGGCCAGAAGGGGCAGGCTGACCGTCAGGGGGGCCCATAGGAGGAGCCCGCGCCCATCCCTGCGCAGGCTGTCGCACCGGCTGTGCAGGTCGACCCTTTCTTACCGCCGGGAGAGCTGCTTGTGTCTTACAGGCATCACCGTGCTTATTAGGTGTGGAGGGACCCTACTGTAGAGCTGCCGCTGTTGAAGTTCCACCACCGGGCGACTCACCTGCACGACGTTACCTGCCTCATGGGACTTCCGATGGAGGGTCTGCCATGTACGTCACATCTGCCCGCGGGCGCGTTGATCCCCACCGTCGCTGATTACTACCAGCTCACCCAGCAGGCCCTGAAGTCATACAGACATGCTGGCGGTCCTCCAGTGACTTGGTTGACTGCTTTGTGGATCGCGAGACACGGGCCGCTCATCGACCCCGCCCCCACTGATGACCCAGAGGCCGCAGCTGATCCTGAGCAGATTCGGCTGCGCATGCATGTGGGAGGGGGGCAGCCCCAGGATGACCCTGCACAGCGTCGGTTTCTCCACATAGGGTACCTGGCCATCGCTCTCGCCGCGACTCTGTTTGTGGACAAGTCGCAGAGCCGGATCCCATAGAGGATCTTCGGCCTTATTTGGGACATCCCGCGTACGGCCACCCTTGCATGGGCTGCAGGTGCCCTCGTATGTCTGTACAGGGGCCTAGGCGAGGCTACCCGAGCAGGTGCGAAGGGTATAGATAGCTGCACGCCGATTCTACAGGTACGAGACCGTTGAATTATAGTTTTAGTTTACAAATATTTATATTATATGCTAACGACATTCTTTTTTGTGTCAATGCTTGAATATGGGCATACTTCCCTCGCTTCCGAGGTGATTTCTCCAGCGATCCGGCTAGGAAGGAGGACCCTCGCTTCTACGCGAAGTTCATCGGTCCGAAGGCGCCACAGTGCATGAAGGACGACGCAAAGCTGAAGAAGGTGCGGAAGATGCAGGACGAGGTGGACCGTCTTACCGTTGCCGATGTATGTATTCGAGACTTTATCTATATGACATATATTTCTTAACCGTGAATTACGCTTGATTTTTTTTAATTATAGGTGGAGTGGATGCCCTTTGGGCGTGGTCTGGACTTCGACGGCCAGTACCGTCAGTCCACCTATCGGGGCACCATCACATTCTGCGGGGAGGAGGAGCCGTATATGCCCGATAGGTGCCTCCGACAGTTCGAACGAGTCCAGGGGATCCCGCTGCCCGTCATCGCGCCGGATCAGGTCTTCTGCGACACCACCTTGAAGAACACGAGGTACATTGCCGTGTTTGCCCACAACCACAACAAGTGGCAGGACCTGTAGGGCGAGGGTCACTTCTACAGGCTGGCCGAGCACAGACGCACTAGCGAGGATTGTCAAGCCGGTGTCACTGCAGATTACCTGGCTTGGTACGCGTCGCAGAGCCGGCCGTACGTGCTGCCCACCACGCCACCCCATCCGGACCCTCCGGCGCCCGTCGACCCGATCGGCTTGGATCCATGGGTGGACCTGCCTCAGCCCTCTGTCATCCCTCCGGCGTTAGTGGCCCGCTTGCATGAGATGGAGAGCTATTACAGGGCCCTGGCTACCGACCCTCGCCTTGAGGAGCTGTTAGACGAGGTGACGGGTATTTTGCATCAGGCTGTCAGCAACCCAGTTGGACATTGATGTACATTTATCTTTATATTATACTTTTATGTTACGGATTTTGTATCTATCTGTATATTTATATCTCGAGTAGACTTCTCTCATTTCTTCTGAGTCATATTAAACGTAAACATCAAGAACGAAAACGAAAACGAAAACATTAAGCACGAAGTAAAGAGGTTTGGATGAGACACAACGCCCGAAACAAATCATGATTGTAATTGTAAGTAATATGCTGTAAGATAAGGTTGCCCGAAAATGAAAACGTGAAGAACGAAGACGTGGAAAGAACGAAAATGAACGTAAAGAACGAAAATGAACGTTAAGAACGAGTTAGGTTAGTTAGGGTTTAGGGTTTGGCTAGGGTTGTTAGGGTTTAGGGTTAGGGTTAGGGAAAATGCACGTGGTCAAAGACGTGTTTGCACGTCGTTGACGACATGCAAGCACGTTGTTGACCACGTGCAAGCACGTTCTTGACCACGTGCAAGCACGTCCTTTTGGACGTGCACCTCCGCGTACCTTTAACGCAACAATGCCTATTTTAAGCGAAGGGGGACAGCTTGATTCCGCACTCCAAAACAAAGTCCGACTTCTTTCGATATATTCCTTCACCGTTAGAATCGTTATGGCCGAGCCGCAAAGCAATCGTCGTCTCCAAGTTTTCCAGGTACGGATACGTTTCGTATAGTGAATATATTTCGTATGCCTTCCGTTTTGTTCATATTTCCACTAATGTTATTACAGTTTCGAGACTTCACGTCTGAGTTCTCGGACCCAAGGGTTTGGAATGACCGTGACGAAATGGTTACGCATTTCAAGGACTTGGGTCGGAGACACTGCATGATTTTAGTAATCAAGCGGGGGCGTCGAACCGTCCAGGCGGGGTTCTCCTTGCTTGCGAGCAGTATGGGGAGTACCGACCACGCGGGAGGAAGCTCCGAAGCACGCAATCGAAGATAAACAATTGTCCATTCTCTCTACACGGGCACGAAGCTCCGCCGGGTCACTGGGTTATGACGGTAACCCACGGTGTTCATAACCACGGGCTTTCCAAGAGCTTGAAGGGTCACGCCATCGCCGGACAGATGACAGAGGGGGAAAAGAAGATGGCCAAGTGGATGAAGGAAATTGGCACTCCTCCAAAATCCATTGGGTACGGATTGAGGCAGTTGGATGAGACAAGCGTCACGTCAAGGAAGACCCTTACCAACACGCTCAACATGATGGTCGCCGAAGAAAGAGGTAGTCGGACGATGACCCAAGATACCTTGCACCATCTGCGGGAAAGAGGGTACTACTACGACTTCAGACGACATCCGGATGACGACAACGTCTTGAGCGACCTCTTCCTGGCGCATCCTGACGGGATACGGCTTCTCCGAAGGTTCCATTACGTCATCGTATCGGACAGCACATACAAAACAAATGCGTAAGTTACTTAATTACGATTACATTATTACGCATATAGTCAATTATAAAGTATTTTACATGTAACACATTTACACTTGCAGATATGGGATTCCATTGTGCGAGGTGGTTGGGTTCACACCCTCAGGCAATACTTACTGCATCGCCTATGCCTTCATGTCGAAAGAGAACGAAGACACATACGCCTGGGTGTTGCGTCAGCTTCAGATCTTGCTTGGGACGGTTCAGCCTCAATATCATGATTGATCGGGAGCTAGGTCTCTTGGCGGCGCTGAATGTTGTCTTCCCCGACGTCCAACATCTTCTTTGCTGGTTTCACGTGACGAGAAGATGCGAGGAAGCTACTCTGAAGATCACAAAGAATTTAAACCACGCTGGCATCTTTAAGGGCAACTGTTGGGGGTTGTTCGAATCGAGGTCGGAGGAATCATTCAACCGACGTCATCGGGCGCTACACGCTGCATGGCACCCATTCCCAGGTGTGGTGGCGTATTTAGAGGAGGTGTGGCTTCCATACAGCAGGAGCATCGTACGATGCTACGTAGATAATGTCTTCCATCTCGGCACCCGTACGACAAACAGGTACAACCTTACTTCATATCTCCCATTACAATATGATATAACATCGAATATTTAGTGGTATGCACTTTAATGTGTACAGAGTTGAGGGTCAACACAAGATTCTGAAGGTGGCACTTCACTCATCGACTGGTGATTTTCGCATCGTGATCGATGCAATCCATAGAGTCAACGATTGTCAACTACATGATCTGCAAACTGCTTTGGAGATCGACCGCTTCAAATGGCCAACAGCGGCGTATAAAGTCAACCTTTTCGATGAGGTAAAGACTTTAATCTCCAAAAAGTGCTTCGATTATCTATACAAGATGTGGCAGGATGTCGTGAACCAAAAGGTTCCTCCGGTATGCACGGACCGACATTAGAGGGTTTGTTACGGGATCCATTGTGTCCATGAGATCCAGGCATACGTCAACTCTGGTACTCCGATACCCGCCGAGGAAATTCACCCGTTCTGGATGGATTTGTCATGGACTGACATCGACGACACCCCACTACCGTATGAGCTGTCATCTTCACACACGGCTTCCAATGATGTATGCGACGATGAGATGCACCCACCCTCATCAGCAAGCGTCCGAAGGAAGGGGAGGCCTCAGGGGTCGAAGAATGCCTGCAGAACCAACCTGTTGCCATACGAGGAGGTAAGTGAAAGATTTGAGAGAGAAGAAGCACGTGCTGCTCGAAATGCTGCTCGACATCGTCCACAAGCGACCTCATCTCGACGTGGACGTGATGATGTGTTCGGAGGGTTCAACTGAGGTCGAAACAATGTTGATCCCTTCATGCTCGGTCATATTGAGATGGTGAGGGACACTGTCGGAGATGGTCATTGTGGCTACCGTGCTTTGGCGTCATTGACATCTCCGATCGGCGAGTCTGCTTTCCCAGAACTCAAAACGTTATTATGCAATCACTTGGAGGATCACACCGATCTCTACGCCGATTGTTATACGGGAGAGTACCCATTCCAACAGTTCGTTGACTACCAGAGATGGGCGGGAGCTGTGCATGGTGATAGGAGACGGTGGATAGAGCTACCCAATATGGGTTTAGTATTTGCAACGGTATATCAGATTCCTCTCGTTGTTCTAGCTTGGCATCATCCGTTCACATGTCTCCCCATGACCTCACCGACACCTGCTAACAACCCTCAATCAGCAACCCTTGGTGTAGCCTACATCGGAAACCAAGACCATTTTGCCGCTGTACGACTTCAAACGTCTTTTTTTATTACCTATTCTTGCTTTTCATATATATATATATATATATATATATATATATATATATATATATATATATATATATATATATATATATATATATATATATATCAATACTCTAACTCTAATTTTCCGTTCTCATACATCTGGTTGCGTCCTAATGCTCCTATTCCACCGCCTCCGCCAGAATGGGTCGCACATCATCAACCGAGCGTCGAAGGATGGGATGCTCCGTTTCAAGCTCAGTTTGAGAGATTTTGAGCCTTACGTGTCGAGTCCGGTCACCCTTTACTATTTTCCTAGATTTTATTCCAGCAGTTTATTAAAATTATGGATGTAAACCTTTTTTCCGTTCCTTGTAACATTATTCGCATATTATCCGAATGAAAACCTTAACAATTATTGCTTTCCATTTAATTAGAACCTAAATCCTTCGACTCCACTAGCTAAACACTTCAATTTTTTCAATTAACAATACAAAATCCTCGAAAACCCTAAACCCTAAACGCGAAACCGTTACTAGGGTTTGCACGTCCTTAACAACGTGCATATATTGCCCGTCCTTAAGGAGGTGCATGCACGTTGTTAAGGACGTGCAAAGGGTCTGTTAATCGACGTGCACAGTCCCACACTTGCACGCCCTTAAGGACGTGCAAATCCTTAATCTGGATTTGCGGTGTATATATCAACACCCAATATTTTTTACCCTAATTTCACCAATTTTATGGGGTTTAATTAGTTCATAGCTTAATAATTTGTATATAATAGGGAGGTCGGGAAGTGGAAAAATAATTAAACACGGTGGGAGAAACATAAGAGTGGGCACAAGTTGAACACAAATAGAGAAGCTTTTTGTTTTTGGAGGTGATTTTTTTTTTTGAAAAATTGAGTCCGATGGGGATTGAACCCTAACCTTTAAGTTTTATTTCTCTTTCCTTCCTCCCCATTAACCAACTAAGCTATGAGGATTAGTTGATTCAATGTCCACTCTAGCTAGTTTTACTTATTACAACAATGCTATATATAAATAAATTATTATTTTTTCTCAAAACTCTGGGGGCGCGTGGGTCGAAGAGTGTGGTGGCCGCCTACGCCCGCCACACCCTAGGGCTGCCCCTGGCATGATTAAAACCCTAGCCTGTGTTGGGATAGCGACACAACTTAAGTCTCGCCGGTGGACCCTTCTCCAAGTGTGGAACGCGGCTCTCTCGGCCGCCTGGGACCACACCGAGACTCTGAGACCGGCAATCACAGACTTTCCTTAGGGAGAGGTGAATAATCTCCTAAAGTCTAGCACACAAGCAAATGAGGTTCCAACCCAAAACAAATTGGCATTGAGTGGAGTAGCCCACCTACTTATATGCTAGCTTGGAACCCTCCTAACTTCCGATGTGGGATTTCGTTGTTTCACATGTGCACACCCAACATCTTGCGATCTCCTTTTATGGCTATAGAGATCGACTCCTTCATCCACAAGAAAGAATCTGCGGAAGAAGATCTCTTCCTATCCGCTAGAGATCATGCCTTACAAAAAACGAAAAGATAAGTTTTTAGTGAAAAATGGATATTCACGGATAAACAATAAAACACTTATCTGCAATATCTTCGGCCTTACGAAAAGATTTTTCCGCAAAAAATTCACTCCAACTCCCATCTCGGAGCACAAGCACGAGTCAAGCCAGACGTGCGCCATCTCCTCTTCTACCACTAAATGAAGGTAGGTGTAGAGCATAAAATATGCACTTCTACTTCCCGTCGATCGATCTTCCTACACAGATTAGAAGGAGAAGAAGAGGCGGGGCTCGCTCCCCCGAAGGAGCCTCCGACGCTCAAGTCAGCATGTGTCGGCTGAAAGAAGCCTCCCCCAAACCCTAGTAGATCGATCATATATATAATGAGAGTTAGGGTTTGTGATTAGGGTTTACTGTGTAAATGACGATTATGCCCATGGATCTTTTATTGAATTACTTTTGCTATATCGATTTCCCCTCGGGTTTCCTTATCACAATCTAGTGATGAGGGAAGACGAATAATCTGATACTCTTCACTTGTTATGATCAAAGATCACTAGTAATGCTTGCCCCCTGTCTTCGTTCCATCCTGCAAGCTTTAGCATTCCCAACCGAATAACATAATATAGTGTAGTACTGTAGTGGGTGCATTATTAACTGATCAACTGAAAGTTACTGCTCAAAATGATTAGAAAGATTTTTTGCCATAAATTAATGAGAGACAGTGTTAGTTGATGTCATTCTTGCTTGAATTTTACTTATGATTGACAATTTGATTGTTTTCATCGAGGATGAGCATTTCGCCTTAAATGATACTCTTATTGCTTGATTTCGATTTTTTCTGGCCCTTAACGGGGTTATTATGGCTTAAAACTGGCTTTAAGTGGTCGTAAGTGACGATTCTTTGGCCATAAGCGGCGCCCGATTGGCCTTGAGTGGCGCTCTGTTGGCCTGAAATTGGCGATCTTTTGACCTCAAGTGGCGCTCTGTTGGCCTGAAATTGGCGATCTTTTGGCCTTAAGTGGCGCTCTGTTGGCCTAAAATCGGCGATCAATTGGCCTTAAGTGGCGTTCTCGTGGCCTGAAATCGGCGTTCTTTTGGCCTTAAGTGGCGTTCTATTGGCCATGAGTGGCGATCACTTGGCCTTGAGTGACGATCTATTGGCCTTGAGTGGCGATCCGTTGGCCATGAGTGGCGATCATTTGGCTTTGAGTGGTGATCTTGTTGGCCATGAGTGGCGATTTATTGGCCTTGAGTGGCGATTTTGTTGGCCATGAGTGGCGATAATTTATTGGCCTTGAGTGGCGATTTTTTTGTCTTTTTTGAACGATTGTTCTAGCTTCAAAGACGTCATTCCATTACATCTATAGTTGAGTAATAGGAGGCTTAGAGGGCTTCATTGCCCCCAATTTTGCTATAGTGCTATTCTTGACACGGCTAGGAGCTGGCTTTGGGTAAAATACCAAACCTCCAACTTGCTTTTTGTTTCTTTATAGCTCTTGATGGCTCAAATCATTTTGGTTGCCCCAGCGTGCTCTGTAGTATTGACTCTTGCCCCGACATCGGTTGCGAGATTAGAATTCATGCTTTGCAAGGTAGAATTCCTCCATCTCCACATATTAGCACATACAAGTCATACTCAAGTGTACTAACCAACACAAAAATCAGTGTTTAAACAGATCACATATTAGCACAAAAAAGGAGTCTAATTTCACTTCTATCTCAACCGATCATTGAAGGTTATGAAGTTTATGAAGAGTGAGTGATCGATAATACGTAATCTAGCATACATGGACATCAAAGACTTGTATTGACAGCAAACCCCATTTCCAAATGACGGACTTCTGAACCGAACACCAATAGCCTCAAAACTGCCGATTTGGAATTTCAATTTGGCAAGTGAGAGCTCCAATGAGCCCCTAGGTCCTTTGCGATGGAAGTAGGGTGCATCCAATGACCAGATCGGTGGCCATGCTCATAAGTACCACATCTAGGCAGGTTTTCGGCGCGATGTAGTGGTACTGCGAGGCTCGGATGTGGCTCTATGGGTCGCTCGAGCAACAACTCTAGCCAGTACGAATCAATAACAAGGGCCGACATCGGTATCGTTCTCGCACATGAGGGGGCTTGGGTCTGGCGGTTATCGATGGAGAAGGCGACGGGGAGGAAGTCCCTGGTGTGATCGACGAAGCGACGGACGGTGGTGCCGGTGCTCTCCTCGACGACACTGGGAGAGAGACAGAGAGAGGGAACGACGGAGGAACGCTGGCCGCAGAGAGCAGGCGGAGCCGCTGACTATTGGATCCAGAAGCATGTCTCCCGCGGCCGCTAACAGTTGTTGAGCGAGCAGCCTGGGGCTTGTGGCCTTAGATCCTCCGGCGGCACCCTCTCCTAGGGTTTGTGGGCGGAGGCAGAACAACCACCGCTTCATTGTGCCCACCATCAGTCAACTTCTTGCTTGAAAGATCCGATCTAGTAGCTTTTTGATCGATTTCCCACAGACGGCGCCAAATGTAGAGCATAAAATCTGCACTTTTCCTTCCCGTCGATCGATCTTCCTGCATAGATTAGAAGGAGAAGAAGAGGCGGGGCTCGCTCCCCCTGAGGAGCCTCCGATGCTCAAGTCAGCATGTGTCGGCTGAAAGAAGCCTCCCCCAAACCCTAGTAGATCGATCATATATATAATGAGAGCTAGGGTTTGTGATTAGGGTTTACCGTGTAAATGACGATTATACCCCTGGATCTTTTATTGAATTACTTTTGCTATATCAGTAGGTGAAGAGTTTCCCTAGAAACATCTTTAGGATACCTTGAACTTTCAATGTGTGATTAGAGTCCAAGAGACACCTTAAAAAATCATACTCTAGGATTATCTCCAACAGGTCACATCGAATTATAAGACCTCTTAAAAAAGAGACATTAGTATGGGAATTTATTCATCTTCTTCAATCATTGGCGGATCTAAGAGGGTCTCGGGGTGGCTGAAGCCCCCCTAACCTGGAAAAAAAACATGGGAATTTTTTTTTTGGATATTTGGGTAATTTTTACTAAATTTATAGATAAATTAAAGAGTTTGAAATGAATAATGAATCATAAATATAACTCAACTTTGTTGCGAAGGATGAGCATTTATTACCATAATTAAGGTTGATGTGATCTAAACCAGCACAAGAATAGTGTAGCCTGAACCAACCTCGTAAGAATACGAGATCAATTGCAGTATACTAGTATCGATCACGGGGAATATATATGTATCAATTGTTAACTAGAGCTAATAAACTACGCCAAGAAAGAGGGATCTAATTTTAAGCTAAACTAAGAAAAACAAGCAAATATTATGAAGAAATTATATATGAGAAGTAATTTCAGGGTTAAGGATTCTCACGACAATGCCACAACGAATTCAACCCGATATTCACTTGAACTTCATCTTCTTAATCTGTCAAATTGAAGGTAAATTATCTAAAGTCATCACTACTCGGCTGTCGCATGTTGTAGTAATTGTGTCTAAATTAACCAAATCTAGACCCTTTAAGTTCTTTATAGACCTTAGGTGAAAATCAATTAAACTTCCGCTGTCTCGTTCCACCTAACCGATTCACACCTAAGAATCTACAATAATTTATTAATCCTCAAGAGTCTTCAACAATTATTTAAATGTCACAATAACAATTGCTGATTCCTCAATTTCAATCCTAGGGTTCCAATGGACACAATCCCCCTTTCAAGTTCTTGAATTCAATCAAAGTATTCAATTTCAATTCGAAGTGGTAGTATCTTGATTCTAAAAAGGATTCTAATCGATTCAAATCAATTAGGTTAAGCAACGAGGATCAAATCAATTCATAAAATTCAGACTAAGTTCTAGCAAACATCGAAATCAAACAATTCACGACATTGTCGGGTTCACCCTAACCCTAGAACGGAGAATTTAGCCAAGCATGGAAGAATTCATTATCGAATCAATAAATTGACACATGGAAGTTAAAAGAAAAGAAAAGACTAAAGGGGAAATACCAATATTGAATTGAAACAATGAAAATATCCAAGCAAATCTTTATAAAGTTCCCAAATCCAACTCCACAAAAGGTCTTGAAATTGAACGTCCAGACTAGGGTTTCCGAGAAAGCCTCACATATGTGTTCCCCTCACCCCCCTTATATAGTCTAGGACAACACAATAATATAATAATATTGAATCCCTAAAGTAATAATAAAATAATGTCAAAAGCATCCGGGTCAAAAATCGCGAATGAGGGATTATGAAGCTTTCCACCCACGTTCAATTCTTTACCCAGTTCACTACTTTTTCGAGAGGCATCTCAAGAAGTTGGAGAAGTGCGAGATGTAGTACCAGGTCTAGGGCTACTTGCTCCGCTTTGCGATCAGAGAATTTGCCTTGGTCGGTATGAACTGCAAAAACGCCACAATCATGACATCGCGGAGGTTGCTGACAAGGGTGCAATTCGGGACTTCTTCAACACTGAAAAGGTAAGGCTTCAAAACTTTGAAGTGGCGTGGAGGGTTGCTAAGGAGTCGGAGAAGAGGAATGCGAGGAAGTTAGAAATTGCCCTCCTCCTCATCGTGGAGGGAATCCTCCTTCGCAGGGAGATGCGGAGGCACATCCAAGGGTGGGTGGTGCACATGCTAGATGACGTCGACCAATTCTTGCAGTACTCGTGGGCAAGGATCATTTACGAGGTTGCACACAAGAACCTCAAAGGCGTCTTGAGCAGAAGGATAGAGCAGGGGTTTAACCCCAAAGTTGAAAGAGCTGGATATATTCTATTCAGATTCCCCCTTGCATTCCAGGTATGAGTAAAACACATATCTCTACCACATAATAGGCGGTTCCTGAAACAGTAGATAAGTTTGGGTAGAAGATAAAGGAGGTGAACTATCATCGCTGTGCGAAGTTGTCAGCGGAGGATGCGTGGGTCCCCTATAATAGGGTGTCAAAACTACTGGATGAAGCAAACAAGGACGATATCAAGCTCACAGATGCAAGGGCAATTCTCCTACCCGACGAGAGGGAGGAGTGACTGATGTTTGGTGCTCCGTACACCCATGAAGCCTCTGTTCGACAAGCTCACATGTGACTACTAGCATAACCGGTGATCGCAGCAGGAGTGTGATAATGCATATTTCAATAGGTATTATAGAGTAGATTTAGTTGCACTTCATGGGTATTTGGTTATATTTTATAGTTAATTTCATATTTTGTTCTTTTGGTGGTGATGTTCGGAAACTACGCTATTTCGGTTATTTTATGCAGATTCGTAGTTCCGACATGTGATGAGCTTCGGAGAGATCATAATGGAGTAATGATGAGGAAGAAAGCAAAAGAAAAGAAGAAATAGAGAACAAAGGCTGAGAGCAATAGAAACTAGAATACATTTGAGTCCCGCCCGCGAGATGGGACTCGCCAACGCGAGTTTTCCCATCTTGCCTTGGTGAAAGGAAGCAGCGTGCAACACTAAGGCAACGTATGAGTCGCGGCCGCGAGACATCAAGTCGCGGATGCGAGATCCTTATTTCTGCCATGGAGAAGTGCCCTCGTGAAGCCAGTGTTGAACGCCAAATATTATCTTTTCGGAAGGAATTTCGATCCAATCTTTTTAGTACTTATTCCTTATGGTTTAAGGAAGTGAGATTAAGACTTATTTATATATTATTGTTAGTTTTAATATTTTTAGGATATTTTATACTCCGTATTATTTTAGGATATTTCTGCATTATCTTTAAGGAAAGTATCTAGGTTTTTGGGGTCTCTTTCTCCTCTATAGAGGGAGGCACGAAATTATTGAACAACACAACTATTATTCTCAAACTTTCAATCATAATTTACAATAGGTTATTATTCCATTCAAGTTTGCTTAATTTCTGTCAATTTGAAGAAGATTTAGGTAAGCCGTGAGTGGCTAAATCCATTAATTGCTTAACTTGTGTTTTGGAGACTTGGTTGGTGATTTCTGAGGCTTAAATTCAGTTGTTTCCTACAGTCCTTTCAATTTCTCTTGCAATTATTGATGATGTTATTGTGATTCGCGACCATCATAGTATCTTGCTAGGTTTTTGTTCTCTCATCATTGAATGAATTCCGTAGTATCATGCTTAGGATTGTGAGAACCTTCGTTTGATCGTGACTAAGTATGGATTTTGACATATGTCTTAAACATCGGTTACCCTGTCTACTTGGTTTATTCATATGCTTAGATTCTTAGGAATTTATGCTATATTTATGTTAAATCTCTGCCGTGCTTAGGTTACATAAAGGTGTAAGGGGTTAATTGTGCTCTTTGTGCTTTAATCTATTCAAACTAAGATGAGAGGAATGTATGTGAAAGGGAATATACAATTTGAGTTTATGTCTAGGACCAATTAAGCCAACCAATGTCGATGAATGCGTAGGTGGAACTATTTTCTCTATTGAATTGATATCTAAACCGTCATCTTTATGCTTAGTTATTTCATTTGCAATCTTGATCATTAGTTTTATTCCTCATATTTATTTGCTTATTTCCCACTTCTTGATAAAGTAGCGTTTAGATTGTTGATCTTAGATTTCTCTGTGGGTTCGACCCTACACTTATCGCTATACTAGTTATTTGTATGGGAATTTCTTTGGTGAGGTTTACACACGACGGTTTGCCTCTGACCAGAGAGATGTCGTTGTTTCATGTCCTAGATGCAAATAATATCCTAACTCACGCTAAACAAAGGATTAGTATAGCAGACAAGTAGGAGTCGATCCCACAGAGAAGACTGATTCGTTATTCTTATGATGAAAGCAAAGAAAAATAAAGTTGTAGTGAATAAAGCAAACAAATAAACAAAAGTAACAATGGTTGCAAAGTAACAATAATAGAGGGAAAATGCTTCACCTGCAATTCTTGACAATGGTTGGGGTTCATGATCATTGGAATGATTTCATTGTTATTCTCAATCAATACAAAGCAATTGACATCAATAGTTATTTCGACTTTGTTTCAATAGATCGATACCCTTCACAAGCATACCAATCACTTACATTCCATGAAATACAACATAGAACAACATGACTTACCAAAGTACATTTGCAATTAGCAATACCAAATCACAATGCAATTAGAATGTCAAAAGGTTACAAGACTCTTAACCCTAATTACATAGAAATCAATATTTGACCGACAATCATTATCCTACATATTCAATTGATGCTTGCAAGGGATCAATTACCTATTGCTTACTACCATGGATTATCGATCTCATGAAAGGAATCACTAGCAAAGATGCAATTTCTATCTAGATGATCAGTCATAGAGAGAACACGTGCAAATACTCAACAATAGAGAACAAGGATAATGAAATAACTTATGAATCTCAATATGAAATCAAATCTTCACAATTCAGCCAACCACGTCTTTAAATCACAGGTGAAACTATGAGTTTAGCAACTCATAGGCAAAAAGTATCTCTCTCTCAATGTTCCACAATACGTTTGCCTCTCTCTCTCTCTCTCTCTCTCTCTCTCTCTCTCTCTCTCTCTCTATCTCTCAATACGACTGAAAACAATAGTATTATAACCTAAAAGTGACGACTCAAAACCCTATTGAATAAAATGATAATAAACTAATTAAAATAGATCCAGACAAAATCGGATTTGCTGAAGACTGTGTAACCGGCGGGCGCCGCTACTCTGCCTCCACGATTCTTCTTTTTCTTCGACTTTGAACTCTTTAGCTCCCTTGATGATCTTTCCTTAGCATCTTTTATGCTCCAAAACTAGCTTTTCCAGGTCTCTCAAGCCTCCCTTCAAGCTCCGATTGTAAAACTGCAGAATAAACATAAAATAGCGTAGATTCCGAACTCGAATACTCAAATGCAAAACAATGTAAATTAGACAAAACACATGCAATATGAACACTTTAATGAAACTAAAACTAGATATATTGGCTATCTAAAATATGCATTATCAGTAACCACCCCCGTGTATCCCTATTGGAAGTTGAATGTTGTGGTTCAAATCCCTAAATAGTAATACCCAACCTTATCAGCTAACTAATAGCAGTATAGCGAACAAGTACGGGGTCGATCCCACAGAGAGCGTATATGACTTCTAAATGTGATTGCAAGCAAAGGGAAAAAGTAGTAATGCAAAAGTATGAAAAGCAATAAAGACCTAAACTAGCAATGATTGATTGATGAATAATAATGATGATTAATATAGTTTCATTAACATTCGCAACAATGGTAATTTCATGTTCATTGGGTTGTTATGCAAATTGGTTATGCAGATTACTCTAGGGTCGGTTTAAGCACAAAATTAGATAGGCCGACGTCTCCGATACACCCTCTAACTCCCTATACTCTAGCATGGAGGGTGAGTAGCAATGATCCCTAACACTTAGCAAATAAACATTATCCCTCCCATCTCGTCGACTTCTCACTTGGTTGTCAACCCAAACATCGCTTCCATTAAAAGAGATAACCTTTACCCTTCAATTCTCCAATAACATCAAGAGTCCCTACCCGTTTTCTACATGAAGTGCTGGATACTACAATGGATTAACGCCCACAATAGTAGAATGAAGCTATAACCCTTAGCATGATGCAAATCTATCCTAGTGGCCAAGTAAGATAAATCAACAACACAAACCATATCAGAATAAAGAGAATTGACATAATCATGGTCCATAACTCATGAAATAGCAAAAGAACAGCCCCTCACATATCCTTAACCATATCTTTAAATGTAAGCAAAACTATAGCGAGATTAGCCGAGCATGGTTTACCTCAGAAAACCTAGAAAAGATGAAACTATGCTATTGAATTGTCTTTTCAATTGTGTCTTTCATGGATGAAAACCCTATAATAGATGGATATTTATAGAACTCAAAATGGGTGAAAACCTTAGCCTTGGCGTGCAAGCATCGACTAAAGTATAGGATCAAATCTTCCTCGGATAAGCATCCAAATATTCGAGTTTATCTGCATCGGCGGGTGCCGCTCCTTATCGGCGAGCACCTCTCTCAGCGGGCGCCTATGAAGTATCCACAAGCGCCAGTACGGGAGGGCATCGCTTATCTACCCGCAGGCGCCGCCTCTGTGTTATTCGTGTTTTATTCATTTCTTGTATTCTCTTAGCTCCTTCTTGGATTTTTCTTCTCTTCTTCTTTAAGCCATCCTAAGTGTTTCCAGTAGCTTTAGGGCTCTAGCATCGCCCTCTTGCACCATCTCTCAAATCGGGATTCATGAATCTACATAATTAACCATAAAAAGCGTAGATTTCAAACTTTGAATATAGAATGATAAAGATACGACTTAGCTATGAAAACATATGAAATGTAACCTAAAACTACCCTAAAACTACCTAAAATGTGTGTAAAAAATATGATTATCAACCCTAACTCCAAGCGAGACTTGGATACATCCTACCCCCTCCCAAAAGGATGGGGGCGTGGATGAGATGGTTATCACCATGCTCTGGCAAATCCTCGATCGACTGTCGGGTCTAGAGAAAGTTGTGGATTATATGAGGAATGAGATTTCCCTGCTATGAAAAGTCGGACTAAGAAAGAGGATGAGGTGTACCTCACTTTATTCTCCAGAACTTGTTTCACAGTAACAATGTGGCATTATCTATCATGAGATATTGGACTAACGGTATGAACATCTCAAATACTGGAACTGATGTAGGAATGTATTTCGTTGGGAACTTTTAATGAAGCAAAGAAGAGTGATGGGATGGGGGTAAAGACTATCGATGGCACAAAGGAGGCTGATGCTAAACTTGAGCGGATCGTGTCTCCAACCACACAGCTGCTTGGTGGCCCATTGACGGAAGAGGTATGTTTGTGATTGAATAAGTTGGTTTGGGATTACTTTAGACAGCAAGTAAGTTTCAAAAACTCTCACAGTACATTGTCATTGTGTCTACCACAATAATGTGGCTCAATGTTGTGGACAGTTGGGTTTGCCTAATTAAAATGACCCCTGGGTATGGTCATCACTGCAGGTGGCAAAGGTGGTTGCTTCTCACTAGATGAGTGCCACGTCTCCGCGGTGATGAAGAAGGCTCATCCCTCGAAGGTGGAAAAAAAACAACCCGACACTCCCTCTTTTGTAGTGAATCTGGGACTTGTGTCAGGGGAAGAGAAGGAAGCATTCGATGGGGGGATGGCCAGGTGAGCACCTCCTTTTTGGTCGTGGTACATAGTAATTCTCAATTGCTAACTTGTTCTCCATTTTTATTCTTTCTTTAGCGGGGCTTCGACATTGAGCGACGTCGATAGGACAGAAATTGGACATGCATTCTTTGTAGAGCTGATGACTCCCACCTATTAGCTAGGCACTGAGGGATGTTCCATTCGTACATCCTCCATGCGTGCTCCATTTCCCGTTGTGATTAGTATTGTAACCCATTTATTCATTAACACAACATTTGGAGCATCACTTAGCTCTCCTCAGGGCGAACGTTCATGCCAATGCCAGAGGGTTAAGTCATGTCATTGTCATGGATAGTTTTTAGCTTTGCTCGCTAGAAAAGGAATGTGCCATTCCCAAGGCTAACCCATTGCGTACACACTCGAGCAGTCCATGCTTGCCTACCTTGATGGTGCTTCCCCGTGTTGATTTGGAAGTCTTGGGTAGAAGCACAGGCCATCTTGGCTCCAATCATCCTCCGAAAGAAGCACTGGGTCGTGATAGAAATCTGTCTTGACAAATGGATAGTAAAACTTTACCACTTTGACGTACACATCGTCAGTGAACGCTAGCTCCCCGGTGAACTACAATACGTCACTGATATGCTCCCCCTCATCATGAAAGCCCACCAATAGTAAAAAAGGTTTGCGGACAAGCTAGCCAACCCCTTTGCCTTGCAACTCATCACGGGAGTGCCCCTAAGGAGTCGTAAGCACCTCCCCCTTTTCATGAACAATTCTTAATCATCTCCCCCTTGTCGTGATATGCATGTATTGAGGTTTTTGTATGCATGGGTTGATTATGGTGTGTATACGCTATGGTTCATCCAACAAGGATGTGAGGGCACCACAGAGTTCACCGACATCGACGACACATTCATCGGGGCTTTTTGCTTGATGCTTACTATCCACATCTTCAGTCGCTGCTCCCGCACTGCATCAAAACCCCTTATCATCTCTTGTCTCCTCTTGAAGGCCAAACCATCTACTTGTTGGACATAGTTGCACTTTGTTATGCATGGACTTTGTTGGATTTCGTTGTGGACTTTGCTCATTGTTTTTGGTTTTAGGACTGCAGTTTGTTATCTTTAGGCTTTGGCCCTATCACTTTTGTTGGTTTTAAGACTTGTACCTTTGTTTGATTTAGTCATGGACTTTATGGATTTCTTAGTAATTTGTAGGCATCAAAACATCATTGGCATGAGAATTTCGTTTGATGTCACGTGTTTAGTCGTTGATGTCATGGAACACATCTTACCTCTCATGCATTTGATGTATCTTTTTATGGTTGGACTTAGATACATTTCATTGAAGTCCCAATCAGTATTGACACGTGAATTTAATTTGACGCCATGCATATACACGTTGGAGTCACGTAAAACACCTACCTTGTCATACATTTTCAATGATCCTACGGATGTGTTTTTGATTGGCACTTTGCTGAAAGTCTGGGGTGTCTCCACCCCGTGTCATTTCCACACAATTGTTTTCGATTGTCACGTTCCTTTACATGTTTGACTCGTGGAAACCTCTACCATGTCATGTGGGCACATCTGAACACTGATGTTAGCTCCTTTGTGGTTCACCTTTTCCTAAGCACTCGACCAATTATCAAAATAGAGCCTGAATTTGCATATTACGAAGAGAATTACTAGTCTGCCTTTACACATAGTCACACCAAGGACCAAAACTTCGGAGAAACACACGAACTACGATATATAGAGTTAGTTTGCGTACGATGAACCGATTATATAATTTAAAGCAAAATGTCATGATCAACATAACATTCAAAATAGCCGACTATGGGGTGCCCTATAGGCCGGGTCTATAACATGGGTGGATTAATTACGTCCCCCGACGCTTCTAGTGAAGATACTCTTCTCAACAGGACATACCTTGATGACTTCATCCACCCAAGTCTTCGCTTCACAGGCGGAGGTTGCAAACTTAGTTGAGCAATATGTGCGGGAAAAATCCACGTATCCGGGGGGGGGGGGGGGGGCAGGGAATACAACACCTCCTCGTAACAAGCTACCTTCAACTAATACACTAGTATCAATAGTAAGTAAAGAACGATCCCATAGAGAGTGCGTGCGACTTGGCTAAGTGTAGTGTGTAAGCAAGAGAACAAGAACAATAGAAAACGATTGTAAAGTGAACAAAGTAAATAAAAGGTAGAAATAATTAGAAACTAAAACAATATGATGATGAGAATATAGATTCACTTATACTCACAACATTGGTAACTTCATGATCATCGAGCTGTTTGGTTATGCTTGATTAACCTAGTGTTGGTTTGTGTACAGAGTTGCATAGCTTCCTATTCTATCACTATTCAACTCCCTAAACTCTTGCACGGGGTTCGAGAAGCAATAATTCCCCAACACTTAAACATGTAATTCATGTATCCCTCGCTTATTCGATATGTCACCAGGTTGTCAATCCAGCTATCGCTTCCGCTAAATGAAACACTAATCACCTGTCAATATTCTCACATATGCATGATTCTCAACCTATTCCTCAAGATATGTTAGCTATTATATAAGACTAAGGCACGAAATAACAGAAATAACTATAATCCCTAACACGTTGCTTATCTATCCTAATGGTCAGTTAAGACGAATAAACAACATAAACATATGCAGAACAAAAAGTAAGGAATTAACAAAAATGCATAAACCATATATAAACTACGAAATAGTATGCCCTCACATGTCCTAAACCAATGCAGTGAATGTAAGCAAAACTGTATAAAAGGTTTAGCCGAGCATGGCTTACCGAAAACTAAAAACGATGAAAGAAAAAGTGTTGTGTGAGAGATGTGGTGTGTGAGAATGATGTCAAATGGCTGAAAGGAGAGATTTATTTATAGTGCTAAAGAACCCTAAGAATTAGCATTCTTCGTGTGCAAACAGAGCCCAATGGGCCGGATTAGGCTGCCGAAGAAATCTGCTGAGATATGGGATCGGCGGGCACCGACTCTAGTGGTTGCTCAGGATCTTCCGTTGGGCGGTGAGGATCGGCAGGCGTCACTTGTGGGCTACGAGCGCCGCTCTTGCAAAACTTCTTTTCTCTTCGTTTCTCTTCGTCTTGGCTTCTTGGATTCACCTCTTCTCTTGATTCTTGACTCTTCTAGACTCTTCCATAGCTTCAGAGTGTAGCATCATTCCTCTCCTTATGTTTGGTTCCAAGAATATGCATAAATAGACATAAAATGTGTATATTTTGAACTTTGCAAATAAAAGACAACGAATGCACTTTATGCTTAAAACATATAAATATGCAACCTAAACTACTTTAAAACTACCTCATATGCCTATACAAAACATGCATTATCAAGTGTATACATGTTCAACCCTTTGACCTTCGCAGATGCAATGACATGCAAGCAGGGTATTGATCGACGACACATCCATGCCCGATCGCTTAGGTTGAGAAGCCACCTCTCCGTTCTCCTCCTCAGATCAAATTCGTGATTGCTTAAAGAGCGAGTGACCATACAAATGGAGGCATTGTGGTTAGCGACAATGGTGGCTGCAACCCAATCACTAACAACCTTCCCGGGTTTGTTGCTGGTCTCCCTCCTCTTAATGAACCACTTGGAGATGGTCTCAATGATACAATCAAAAAGTTCGACGACGGACAAATCTTGTGACTCCCGGAATACACCGTTGAGGCATTTTGAGTTGTTCGTTGTGTTTATGTTGTATCGGTTGGCCAGAAAATGCGCCCTCGCCCAATTTTGGAATTCTGCTTCACAAAGGTATTGTCTGGCTTCCGAAAAATAGGCAGAGAAGTCGGCAAACATTTTGTTGAACTCAGCGTGGGTGTAGAGCTAGCTTGGCCATCTTCACGAAGAGGTGCTAGAGGGTGTTGCACTTGTAGTGGTGCTATGAATTATGGAATAGATACCAGGTGCAAAATCCCTGCTTGGCAAAGATGTAACTATCACGGATACCGGCCTTTATGATACTCATGACAGTCCAACACCTACATCAAGTTGGGGCTGCCCGGGACAACTCTAGTCATATGTCGGAGCCTAAGATGGGTCATTTTGACCATTGACAACTACAAAAGCAATTGGATAGATTTTATGGTCAGCATCCTACGCGGTTGCAAAAAGCATCCCCTTGTAGTTTCCCTTTAGGAAGCTCCCGTCGATGGAGATAACATGTGTACGCGAGACACAAAAAATAACAACCTTGTCCCGCAAATGAATGTACGTGACACGTAAAACGTATGATCTGTCACGTATTATTACTTAGGGTCATGGGAGGTATCTTCCGTAAGTGGGGGATATCCTTTCTCCATACCCCGAAATCGACAAACGCATACTTGAACTAGTGGTTGGCGCCCCATTCAACCCAACTGTGTGTCCTTGAGTTCACTTGCTCCAGCATGTACAAATACGATGACATTATCATGTACGCATTTTCGTATGTGCCATATATAGAGGGTGTCCCTTGCACTCAATTTCGCATGACGCGCCTTATAAATGAGGTTATTTGCGACAAATTGGGAGTGGATAATAGGCCCAATATCAAGGATATATATTCTCCGTTAGTCGAGACTTCGATGGTCTAGGAACATACAGAAGAGAGACCCAATTGTAAATGTCTGTAGATGTGACAATATTGAAATAGAGAATGTTGTGCATTGCAAGGGAAGATCTGGGAAGAGTGGGAGGGAAAGTTATTAGACAGGACCTTACTCAATCTATTGGCCATCTCACAGATATGGAAAGGGAACGGGTAAGGTGAAGGAGTGCGATTCGAATTAAGGAGAGTTAGCTTGGGTGAAAGTTTGTTCTCGAGAAGCACATCCTTTTGTTTTCTGCTTAAGTTTTCACGTTTCGATCGTCTACTTTCCATCCTCTCTCGTTATTGATTTTTTAGCTCTCCAACAACAACAACAACCCAGTCAATCCCGTGATAAAGCAGGGTCTGGGGGGGTCAGGATGTACGCACTCTTTCCCCGAACAAGTCGGGAGAGTGTTTCCGAAAGACCCAAAATAAAAAGTCACAGAAATCACAGTGAGCAAGATAGACACTAGAAAAGGAGGCAAGAGGTAACAGCAAGACACAACACCCTGACACCAACTACTAAACATCAGAAACCCGGATGCGCCTCCTCCAGTGGTCTCTATCCAAAGTCATATCTTCCGAGAGGTTCAGCAAATTGAGGTCCTGACGGATAACCTCAATCCAGCTCTTTTTAGGCCTACCTCTCCCCCTATGAATAGCCCCAAGCTCCAAGCTCTCGCACCTACGCACAGCCGCTGAAATAGGTCTCCTACTAACGTGCCCAAACCACCGTAACCTGGACTCCCGCAACTTGTCAGCAATACTTGCAACTCCAACATTGCTCCTAATATCTCCCATTTTTGGTAATTCATGTCTCTCAATGTTTTGCTTTCTTATTTGTAGGTAATATTTTAGATCACTCGAAAATACTCTCTCAACATTGTCAACAAAATAGAGTATATAACTCAATCCTCCAAACCTTGCATTGAGCAATATTTATTTGGATTTACTGTTGTGGTTGTTCCTTCTACATAGCTCGCAAACCTTGTAAAAAATCTAATTAAATTTAATAAAATTCCATAACCGTAAAAAATTAGAATGTAAACTCAATAAAAAGTCATAATTGAAGTGTTAATAGTTGTAGATGAGTTTTAGCAAGATAAAAAATTAAATTTAAAATTGTGTATATATAAATGATTTATTGGCAACAGGCCAGGGAGACCTATAAAAGATTAATCATGAGCACTAATTAAATTGGTACGATAATAAGACCTCATCTACGAACAGCTAATCATATTGTATTGTAATTACCGAGTACTCCGTATTTTGTATGCCAATAGATTAGGAGTTGACAACATTATTTATCACACCCGCCCATTTGCATACTTGATGTATGTAACGTTGTTTAATTAATTAGCGATTTATTTTCTTAATTCTTTTCTTTTCTTTTCTTTTTAAGGAAAAATTAAGGCATATATACTTTTAGTTTTATGGATCTTTTTTTATGTGAAGCCAACGGGCTACGCTGATCTTGTCGACTGCGACGTGATCGATCTTATTAAAAGGGGTCGACCAAATGAAACATTCATCTTCAATATATTTACATAAGGCAATTTTCAATATATCGTTCGACTTTGCATGGTAACGTAAATTTGGCATTTGATTGTGCATTTTGTGCAACTAAAAAACTAGTTTATATTTCATCAATTTGCCAGGAAAATAAAATTTTGACTTGTTTTAATTTGTACTATTTTTGCCTCTTACGTTTTTCATAAACTCAAAAGATCGAGTATTTTCTGAAAATAATTTTAAAATTTTTTTTGTTATGTTTTCAATTTTGATGTGAAACTAAGCCACCCAATTAATTAATTTATAGAAAATTTTAAACATAAAATATCTTTAATATTGAATTAAATTACTATTTATGAAATAAATTTAGTGGAATATTATTTCATTTATGGACTATTTCTCCCTATAACTTCCCTCTTTTGATATTTTCCACCAATTTTTGTAATGAATTAAATTAAACTAAAATAGGCAGTACGGAATATTCAAATTAAACTAAATTAATATATAGTGACGTAAAATTGGACCACCCAAAAAAGTCGAGACATATATATTTTATATTTGAATTTTGGGAAATAGAAAAATGGAATTGTGGGTTAATTAATGTACAAATATTGAATTAATTAGAGCCGGCTTCATAAAATCTGAAGGTAGATACGCATGGAAATGTCAATATAATTCAAACTTCAACCCTATTCGTTCACTAAAACTTTAAACTGGGACAAATTAAGAATACACAAATCACAGATATATTGAAACATTCTCTGTTGGATGACGAGCAAGCATGTACGTACTTTAATTTATAGTACTGTCTTTATTTATTTGGTCGATCTAATATATATATATATATATATATATATATATATATATGAAATGCCCTTTAGATATCATAGATTGGCATGCATTTTATATTTCTATATAAATACAATGATTTGAAATTAATATATTATTAGCATATATAGTTAATATTAATTACACGGGCGGCTAGATGCACCATTTGATTAATAAATTCCTTTAATCAATAAATAATTTTGGGGCAGGGCTGCATCGGTCCTCATCAGTCCTATGTAAAACATGATCCACAAACAGAGACACGAGAATTTTAGGGGTTCAGGATGACCGAAGGCTATGTGTGTGATCATAGGCAGATTCAAACAGGGGCGGGGCAAGTGTTCCCACCCTCATCCGACGAACCCCATATATATAATCTCCTCCTCGATAGTTTCGTTTTAATATATAATATGTCTTAATCTGATATTTGAGTAAAAAGTTAGGAGCATTTATACATATAGGCCACGAAATTGGGCTATATTAGGAATCCGTCTCCCACCCTCTCCATATTTGAGATTTGTCCACCGAATTTTTCATCATGCTAAAACCGAAACACACAGAAAACCTTGCCACACACGCATTCTCCTCTTCATCCTTGTTGCTGTAAATTCATCGATCGATAAAGTAACGTTGAATTGCTGCTGTAAATTGCTGAATTGCTTCTACTACGTAAGCATATCGACAAAGTAAGCGATCACAGCAGAAAGTAAGCGTTATCGCTCGTTTTTTCCTGTAATTTTGGACTATTCTTCAGCAATGTTCTTCGAAATTTTGATTATGCTATTAATTGATTACAGATCTGGTCTGATGTGATCGAAACTAACAGATTTTCGGTTTGCTGAAACACGGATTTTCGATTTTTCTGCTACAAGTAACGTTCCAACAGATCTGTTATGATCGTTTATATTGTTTCTGTTGTGATCTCTTATAGATCAATACTTTCTATCAATTTATTATAGTTCAATACTTTCTGCTGTGATCTGTTTTGAGGGCGCAAAGTTTCTACGAGATCTGCTGAAACTAACAGAATTCCTGTTTTTTTAATTGCTACTAAAAGTGTTTTTGCAAGTATATGTTTCGATTTTCTATATAAAATTAGCATGTGGAATGAAACTATCATTTTCGATTGCTGAAATTGTGGAATATTGATCTCATGTGGATTGTAGTTATCTGTTTTTTAGTTGTTTCCAACAGCTCTGTTTTTTAGTGTTTCTGCAGGTATATGTTCGTTTTTGCGGAAATGCATTCCAATTATATTTCAAGTACTTTAATACTGTCAAACAATCAATTGCAGGGGTAGAAATGTCATCAAACATTGTAACTCTTGTGTATGGGGGAAAGTGGAGAGTTGCTGAAACAGGATTACTGTTCGATGGAAACACTACTTCAAAGGCTTTTGTGCTAGAGGATAAAATTAGTTTATTAACCTTGAGGGACAAGGTTTGCAGCAGATTCAATGTTGATGAATCAGTTGAATTGGAATTCAGCCATTTGCACCCCTTCAAGACATTGAAAGCACCACTTAAGGTAGATTCTGATGCTGATTTAAAAGAATTCTTGTTGTTGAGTAAGCTGGATGGAGTGAATTTTTCTGTAGAGTTGTGTGTCACAAACACCTTGCCATTGGATATTGTTGTCCATGAGTTTCAATTTACTGCTGAAACTGTTGAGCTTCCTGAAACTGATGAGAGATATAGCACCAATTTGGATATAATAGAAAATGTCTCTATTTTTGATGAGATTCAGGATGTGTCACAAGACGATATGGATGCTGACAGATTTTCAGGAAGCTCTAATGCTGAAAGTAGTGAATCATTTTCAGATAACTCCAATGATGGGTATTGGAATGAGCGCTATGAAATGATGAATAGAAAAGGGAACACAGTTGATGAAAGGGGTGCTGGAAGCTCTATCACGGACAGTATTGTCAACCGTGTCACTCAATGCCCAAGGGTTATGTATGTTGGAAAAACATTTGAATCTAGATAGGCAGTAAAGGATGCTCTATACATTATGTCTATGACAGACATATTTGGATTTGAGGTTAAAAAATCAACACCAAAATATTATAGAGCAGCATGCATAGACAAAAATTGTGGTTGGAAATTGCATACAAAGAGAATTTCAGCTATTTGTCATGAGGTGATATTGTATAGAGATATACACACATGCACATGGGATACAAGAACAAGACACTCCAGGCCTGCACCATCCAATGTTATTGCCAGCCTCATACAGTCAAGGTGTATACTGTTTCAGCAGTTAGTTTCAGCATTTTAGTTTCAGCTTTCATTTCAGCACTATATTTATTGTTACTGATTTCTGTGTTTTCAACAGTGGATACACCCCAAAACAAATTATTGATAAGATGAGAACAGACCACAAGATCTCAATTACTTATTGGAAGGCATGGAAGTCAGCACGAATAGCTCAAGTGAGGGAAAAAGGGTCACCGGAATCAAATTTTGCTGCCTTGCCGTCATATTGTCACATTCTTATGGAGAAAAATCCAGGAACAGTAGCTCTCATTAAAACAGACAGTGCTGAAAGGTTCGAATACTTATTCCTGTCTTATGGACAATCCAATAGAGCATTTCCCATCTTAAAAAAGGTATGTATATGTACATAATCATTTATAATTTAGCAAAATTATGGTGATTTCAGTATTTAAATTGTTCCCGTCTTATTTGTAGGTTGTTGTAGTAGATGGCACATTCTTAACAGGGGAATATAAGGGTACATTGCTTGGAGCAGTTACCCAAGATGCAAATATGAACTTATACCCGCTTGCTATTGGGATTGTTGACACAGAAAATAATGCATCTTGGGAGTGGTTTTTCCAACAACTCAGTAAAGTTATACAACCTACAGATGATTTGGTGTTTGTTTCTGATAGGCATTCCAGCATTTCTAAGGCCATCAAAAAGATATACCCTAATGCTACCCATTGCGTATGCATGTGGCATTTGAAGCAGAACATCCAAGCAACTTTCAAGAAAAGGTATCTTGCAGACATGTTCCAACAGGCTGCTGAAACCTACACTGTTGGTGATTTTGCACACCAATTTGACCGTATAAAAGAAGAATGCCCAAGCCTAGCAACATATTTGATATCCGCGGGGCTGGAGAGGTGGGCAAGAGCACATGCAAAGGGTAATCGGTATAACATGATGACATCCAACAACGCTGAAAGCTTAAACTCTGTTTTGAGTGGTAAAAAAAATTTGCCCATTGTTGCACTGTTGGAGTTTTTTAGAGATAAGTTCACAGAGTGGTCTCAAGATAGAAGGAAGTCTGCAGCACTGAATACACAGAGAGTCGCCCCTGCAATAATGAAAATGATCCAGGAATTGCAAAAGGATGTCGGTGCATACATTGTAAAACACTTGAATGAGTCTGTATTTGAGGTTACTGGAGAAGGTACGCGGACTGTTGTTGATCTTTCAGCAAAACAATGCACCTATAGGGTGTTTGACATTCAAAAAATCCCATGCATACATGCTCTGTCGGTGATAGTGTCTAAAAGGCTTGATGTTTCAGATTTTGTTGCTGGTTTCTACACAAATGAAGCTTGGATTTTAGCACATGCTGAAACCATATATCCAGTCCTCCCTGATGATGAAATAAACCTTCCTGAATATATTAAACAGATTAAGTGTTACCCCCCCCCCCCCCCCCCAATGTAAGGAAGAGATGTGGTCGACCTCCTCAGAAAAGGAAACTTTCCAAGGGAGAGTTTGTGAGAAGAGCAAAATACAGTAAGGAATGGCTTCAAAGGGAGCACGGGAAGAATTCAAAAGCTCAACACCAATGAAGCTGGCTACAGAAAAATGTGCTGATTTTAATTTTTAGTTCAGTTTTACACTGTTTCAGCAATTTGATATGAATTTTACGAGATGCTTTGTGTTTTTTTAATCAGTTGTACTCTGTGTCATTGCTTTGCTATATCATATTGTTTTTAGTTCATTATGTTTACCATTTATTGCTATGCTTAAGCTTTGTTCTAGGCAATCATCTCTGTTTCAGCATGAAAAATGTGCTGAAAACAAATGTCCTGGCGGAAAATGCTGAAAACATAACTTGAACAACTATGGCACCTTGACAGACCCAATAAGTACCCTCTTTGGAGATTATATTTTTGTGTTTCTCTAACATATGGCAACTTAACATTGTATGTTGGTGTCGACTTGAAAACATAACTTGTTGAAACAACATGCTGAAACAGGAAAACTAAAAAATCTGCATTATACCATTAACTAAATGTCTATTTAATAAGCTCAACACCAGATAGATACAGAAAAATAATGATGATTTTTGATTTTTGGTTGACTTATAAACTGTTTCAGCAAACAGATATGGTGAAGTATTTTGCTGAAATCCTTGCTGGAACATTTGCTGAAACAAACTAGCAGAAAACAATGCTGAACCAGAAATGCACACACAATTTACATTAAAACATTAGATAAAATGTCAATTCCAATGGCTTCAAAGAGTGCCACTGAAAACGCATCCAAAATGATACAAAATACCAACAGTTGTCCAGAATATCCCACGGAAATACATCTAAACCACAGCTACGTTAGAATGTCTTGAAATCCCTAAATCTGATAGACGGTGTTACACACAAGATGCTATTAACTAGAATTTAAAGCTCCATTTCTCTTGAATCAAGTCTGAGACCATAAGTTGTCGGTATCGAAAGATTCTTTCATTGGTAAACTTCCTGACATCTCCCCCAAACACCAGCGCCTCGATTGCTTTCAGTACAAAGACCCCACAAGATGCGCTGCAAAAAATGAAACAAAACATATTGATAACAAGCACAACAACATAATGCTTCTAAAAGACTTTAAAAACATTGTAAATGTAGGTTTCCATACCCTGTTGTATCGTGCACTAGATCGGGGACCTTGTTAATGTGGAATGTAGACGGTTGAAAGTTTGGGATCACACCAGCCTTATCCAAATGAATTAGCAACCACTCAGCCATCCCGCGCAGATGATCAACAAGCTTTTCAGCAGACAGAATGTAGTGGTTGAAGTCATATGCATTTATAACCTTTTCAGCAAGATTTATCTCCAATGCAATCCAGTGCTCATTGTTTATGTTGAAAGGGGTGTAGACCATTTTTGCAGACTCCCAACTCTTGGGATAATCACTAGGATATAAGCCCAGGAAGTAGCTAGCAGTGAATTGTTGAACAGGTGTTGTTTCTTCGTAAGATGGCGTGCATTCTGGAAGATATTTCTGATGAAAAATAGGATCCATCACGACAATGCCTTCAAATCTGCTAGGATCTTCACTGACTCTCTTCCTCATGTGAACCAGTCCAGCTTCAAGGTGCTGAAACAGTAGACAGTGTAAGGTGCTGAAATTCATATAAACAGAAATACATACATAGTTACATTTACTCGAAAAGATGCTGAAAAGAAAAACAGTTTCAGCATACTTACATCTATATCAAGCCAACCATCCTTCCTAACAATGTTCTTAAAAAATGACTTCTCTTTTATGGATCCCATTAAAAGTACTGAAAAATCCCTGCACATATTATTACAAGATTTAAAAATCGGGTCAGAGCACTCGAAATATATATATATATTGCTAGAGCACTAGAAAACACACATGAAAATTTAAGATGGACATACCTTGAGCTTTTAACACATTGATACATGAAGTCATGGTCAACCTTGCTGAGCAATGATTTTTTTTTTCAACATGCTTCGGGATCCTTAACTTTTCAGCAACAAACGGGATCACCAGAAAACTACTTGCTTTTGGAAGACGCTTTGAACGCCTGAAGTTTTCAATTTCTTCAACACATTTAGGATCTTTGGAAATTGTATCCCACTGAGTGCATGGCTTCTTCACCAAGTCTTCATCGTCACTTTCACCATCACTTAAATGTATTGTTTTTCCAGGGGGTGGGGTCATTAAGTCACCAGCAGCATCTTTGCTTGCATCATCTTTTGTTGCTTCAGCATCACCCATTTCAGCATCTTTGTCTAGTTGCCCATGAGGTGATGCAGCTTCAGCATCAACCATCTCAGCATCTTCTATTCCATCAGCTTTGGGTTCAGCATTTTCTGTTGCATTAACCTTGGTTTCAGCAACTTCATTTTCAGCATCCTTCGTTTCAGCAACCATACTTTCAGCAACCTTTGTTTCAACAACTTTAGTTCCAACAGCCTTGACTTCAGGACCACCAACCACATTCCTCAACCCAACAGAAACTCCATCATCTAAGCACTGTTCCCCACCCTTCACCTCAAAATCAGAGTCACGCCCTAAGTCAACAGCATATACATGCCCTGAAGATGAGTCTAATGACTTCTGCCCTTCAACAAGGGTAACAGGTATGATCTCATTCACAGATGCTGAAACATTTGTACCAATTGGTTGACCTAGAATCTCAGTAGGTACCTCTTTCCGAATTTCATCCAACACCTCATTCACAGCCTTTGAAATTGCTGGATCACAAGTTGCAACATTGGATGACTGGGTCTTAAACTGCATTGACTCTTGCATTGTTAACTTATTTTCTAAGGAATCTACCTTCTTCAGCAGATTATCAACAACATTCACCAACTTTAAACATCCTGACAAACGTTCCTCAAGCATCTCCACCCTCGCAGATAAATCAGAGACTCTTTGAGGCAACTCTTCAAGCTTATCTAACCTCATCTGTATTTCTTTCAACCAGCTAGGATGTCCCCCTTGTTTGCTGAAATCATCAGTCTGAGCACCACCCACATTCTTCCCCGCTCCTTCCAAGTGATCATCTCTGGCAACGTTCTCAGTGCCTTCATTGTTTATGTAGTCATCAGTTTCAACATTCATTGCATCGTCCCCTCCTTGAGCCACACCCCCCTGGGGACCCTCTGCTACTCTATCATTAGCATCATCGTTCCCATCCTTAAATAATAAAGGATCCTTTGCAGGTGCAGCTTCGATGGCCGGCCTCAATGCAGTTTCAGCAACTCGATGAAAGGATGGACATGCAACTTCAATTGGCATAAACAAATCACTGGAATCTTCAGAAACAGATTTACCTCTCTTACGAAATACAAACCTAGGTTTCGCAATTGCATCTTCAACAGTTGGTGGTTTCTTTGTAGCTGACATTTTCTTACCCCTTGTCTTTTTTTTTTCTAGTAGAACCAATTTCATCAACTTGTTTTGCTGAAACTAAACCAGCAGACCGACCTCTTCGCGTTGGGGTAGGTTTGCTTGTTTCAATCTTCTGTTTCTTCACCAATGGCGGCGCTTTACTCGCAGTCTTTCGCTTCTTCGAACCTGCAGCACCTCCACTTTCATTGCCACCTAACTCTTCATTGACTTCTTGTTGTTCTTCGCCTTGGGTTTCAGCAGAAGGTATATCCAATGATAAATCACCATCTGCATAGCAATTGAACCGTCTCCAGTATGCTCTTGTCCTAAGTCTCCAACAATCATACAGCTTATCTGCCTCAGGTTGGGAAAATACAGGTTCAGTCATGTGATCAAGAATGGGGTGAGCAACTTCATCTTCAAATACCATTCCTAGGGACCTTGCAAACTCTCCAAAGGTTGGGAACATGGGTGCCTAAACAACCAACAATATTAACACACAATAAGACAACTGAAATTATAAAAATGAAATTAATAAAAAAAGAAGATTGTATGAAGATAGATCTGAGACAAGAATAATACCACATCGCCATCAAACAACTCTTGCGCTTCAATGTAAGTATGTCGTAACTTACACTCCCACCGAAGAGAATATGGATCACCCACACGAACTTTGAAATCGCAAAGAAACTTATCAGAAATCACCGGGAAAGCCTCCAGTATCCAAGCCTACAAATATAACCAAACAAGCAGATGCTGAAACATACAAATGCTGAAACACAAATATTGCTGAAACATAAATGCTGAAACAAACAGATGCTGAAACATATATGCATGAAGTTAAATTAATTGAAAAGCATAAATATATCCAAACAATTCATATGATGGTCTCGGATCAGATCGATCACAAACCAGAACCTTCTTTAAATACTTCACAACCAAAGAATAAGACAACCTCCCCCATGGATACAGTTCACATTTCGCTGGATTGCATACAAGAGCAGCATGATCTTTCTTAACACTTTTAGAACGCTTGAACAATAACATCTTCTCGATAATCAACAACTTTGCCATCTGACGCTTCTTTGTAGACGATTTTCTACATGTTTTAAATGCCTCCAACAACTCATCACAGGTACACTTTGACTGCTTCTGCCCCAGAAAATGAGACCATGCAAATTTCGCAGGCGGTTTAACTTTAGTATCAATGACAGGAAGCCCTGTAATTGCATGAAACTCTACCGGAGAGAACCGAGCAACTAGACCATCAACCTTGAACCACAATTCATGCAGCTTATCACTCTTAATCAAACGTAGCATCATTTGATGAATCAGCTGAAAATTAAGTTTCATTTTATGTCTTTGAACAAAAACCCATCCAAAGCAGCTTCTCCTCAGCAACTCAAAATCAGATTTGGACAGATGTTCCTCTATAACATTACAGACATTTGGGGCGCAGTAAACATTGGATTTTGCACAAAATCTATCCTTTACAGGAATGCAATACTGCAATCTCTGTTAAAAACACACATTCATAAACATTCATAAACATAAAAACACACACAAAGGGGGATAAGGTATGGAAAAAAAATATACTCACATCGAATTGACATTTATATTCTTGAAGATCACTTGCAGAGGCATTAACATCTAAAAAACACAGACAAAGAATACACAACAACCGTTTCAGCATGAATAGGAACAACTGCTGAAATAGGTCTTTTACAGATTATGCTGAAATATGCATTTATGCTAAAATCAAAGACAAAGTACCACATGCATGTATACATTTCAGACCAAAACACAACAAAGGCCTGGAAAAGCATAAATACAAAACTTTAGAACAAAAACGACACACCTCTGCTTGAAGGATCGGATGAACTGCTACCTTCAACTGAAAGAACCTTCTCAGAAGAGCTTTTCTTCACTGCAAATCGGATACATTCGATATCAAACACAGTAATAAGGGGGAAAAACGACAAACATGCATAAACGACATAAACACAGAATACAAACCGTCATATGCCGAATCACTTCCAGTTTTACTGTCAACCGTGGCAACATCAACTCCTTCCCTCTCATCAGAGTCCTTGTTCTCTAAAAATCGACAAAAATTGAAAAGAAATGTCGGTTTCAACTTCAAAACAAGAACAAAATTAAAAGCACAGATAACACACCGCCATTTGAAGGATCGCTTGAATGTTTATGCTCGATTGCACCAACAGCAGGTCCCTCGAGGTCGCCGGCGACTTTGTTCTCTGACATTGGAGCAGAATCGAAGAAGAATCGCCGGTTTCAACCGCAAAAGTCGCTTGGGAGAGGATGGAGAAAATAGAGCGAATCGTACGACAGAAGCGAAGAGACAAACAGAGTGAGGAGAGAGAGGGCGGTTTCCAGCAAAAACCCTTATATATGGGAGGGCAATTTTGTCCAAAAAAATTTACGTGGCCAAAAGCCCAATTTGACGGAGCTGGGGGACAATAGCTAAATTGGGGAGAAAATTGAAGGTATATTAATTACTTTAATCTTATTTTAATAATCTTCAATGCTTTTATATTTCATTTAGATTGACATTTAAATACTACAATTTATCTTACTTCCAAAGGGTATTCTTAATCAAACTGATCAAATCAACAGAACCTTTTTCTGGAATAAATATCAATCAGATAGATACATCCCTCTCATCAGCTGGGATCACATTTGTAAACGTAAATCTCAGGGAGGTCTGGGACTTAGAAAAGAAGAAGATCTCAATTTTTTTTTACAGATGAAACTCCTTTGGAAATATATAACAATGAGGATAGTATTTGGGTAAGAGTCATAAAAGAAAAATACCTTCAACATGAAAATATAAGGAGCTATAGCAACAGGGAAACCTCTTGTCAATTTGGTAGAATTCTCTCGCTTAGGAAGAAGTTTGAAGAAGGCCTTCTCTGGCTGGTTGGAGATGGCACAAACATAAATATTTGGAATGACCCTTGGATTCCAACACTCAACCTGAAGAACTATATGGGCTCCAACGACCCGTCAATGAAAGTTAAAGATCTTATCACTAATAGAAACCATTGGAATGAAGATCTCCTGAAACACTTGTTTCCTCAAGAGGTAATTCAAAAGATTCGATCTATTAAAATTCCCTCCTCTCAAGTTCAGGACAAGTTGATTTGGAAGCCTGATCCAGCAGGGAATTTCACCACAAAATCAGCAATGGACATTCTAGCACCACCTTCGTATGAACCAGATGCACACACCTGGATATGGAAGCTAAAACTACCCCCTCCCCCAGAATCAAAAACTTCATGTGGAAAAGAAAAATAGATGGACTCCCGACGGCTGCTCGACTCAACAGGTATGTTAACAGGGTACCAAGTCAATGCTCTCTCTACAATCAGTCAGGCGAAGATGCGACTCATCTTTTTACAAGGTGCACTTTTGCTAGAGAAGTAATAGCCCAATATGAGCAACAAGCAGGTATGTTTTCTCTGAACTTAATAATCCAGGTCCGCTCCATGTAAATTTAGAAAATATTAAAAAGCAAATAGCAGATTCGAAGATCTTGCCTGCATCTGGCAAGTTATTTGGGAAATTAGGAATTAGCAAATCTTCAAGTAGAAGAGTTCGAATGACGTAGCCCAAGTAGTCCAAAGAATTAGACAGACTCTCCTTGATTGGGACGAGGGGTATGGTAGCACTTTACCAGCCAATAAACTAAGAAGCAGAAGGGCTAATGCCAAGTGGAGTAGACCACCCAGAACTATCTACAAAATTAATGTAGATGGTTCTATCGCCCTTTCTGGCAAGTGCCAGATTAGAGGAATCATTCGGGATTCCGATGGCCAGATTATTGATGTATTTCATAAGGAAATAAGCGAAGGCTCAAACTTCCAAAAGAAGGCTTCATCAATCCTTTTTGGACTGCAACGTGCAAAGGAGAAAGGTATTACGAAGATCATCCTTGAGAGTGATAACCAAGTACTGGTTAAGTCTATTAAGCGACTACAACAACCAAGATGGGATGTTATGCGACAAGTTGAAGACATTATCAAGCTTCTATCAGAATTCATGATGGCAGATATCCGCCATGTCTATAGAGAGTCAAACATGTCAGGGGATTATATAGCTAGAAAATGAATTATCTATAATTTGCAGTCTATCCCCTATCATAGGGATTTTTGTAACATCATCCTTCAGGATGATCCTGGAGTTAGGCTACTATCTTAGGTAGCAGCTCCTAATGTTTGCCTACTGTAAAAAAAAATTCTACAATTTTTCTCAAGAGTTTCAAACAAAAGGTTATATTACTTATTTCGACAATTAGATAGTTACGAAAGTTCAAATGAAGGGAAATGCCAGATTTTCTATTTTGCAAGATATTAGTGATGCATATTTCTAAAAAGATGACCGAAGTAAGAATTCACAAAGCTTTTAACTTGGAATATCATCACATTGAGTTGTTTTTAGTGTTACTAGGCCAGTTGCAACCACTACAGTGCAAATAACTTTCTTTGCTATGGGTATTATCAAGACATATTTGTACAACAAGATGAAGAAAGACTTTATCTCTTAAAGTCTGGCCTGCTTTGTTGAAAAAGATGTTTTCAAGCGTATCGATAATGAAGTTATACTTTACCATTGTCAGGGTATTAAAACCCGTAAAATGAATTTACTCCATTTGTAGTAAAGTTCAAATTTTCAGTATATAACTCTAATTAACAATTGACAGTTTGTACTATTAAATTCTTTTATTATTTTTAACGCTATTTTGTAGTATTGAAAACATTGTGTGTTATACGAATTCGTGTTATTCATTTTCATTTAATTGTCACCATTGTGCCCCCACTCTCATTGAGTTCTGGCTCCGCCACCGTGTACGATATGAGTGTAATATGTGTAAATTTGGAAGGGTAGTTTAGTAATTGTACATAGGCAGTTTGAAGTTTAACAACTATTTAAACCATAGATGACTATTAGTGAAACCACTTCGCTTCGTATACAGACAATATAGAAATCATGTTCTTCCTCCGCTCATTTCTTGTTTTTCCACAAGTTACATTTGATCATGGTATTAGACCCAATGGTATTAATCGATCGGTTTGAGGTTCGGTCATAGTTTTATGTCCTTCCATATACCTTACTGTAAATTTCATGACTTTCTTAGCTTTCTTGAGGTTTTGTGTTTGTGTTTTTTTTTTTTTGGTGTTATTTCTTCTTATTTGCTACGGATTTCATAGCGAACTATATGGACTTTGTCAATCTTGAATGCCCTATGGAAATGGCGTCCAGTGATTGTTCGAATGATCCTATTGTTCTCTCAAATTTGGATAATCTAGGATCGAGCATAGTTGATCCTTGTTCGATTTGGGGGCAATAATTTTCTTGGCTAGAGTTGAGCTATTCCACTTGCGCTAGGAGCCAAAAATAAGTTGGGATTTCTGAGTTGAGGACTATTGGTTGTTTAAGTTATATATGCATTATTGCTTGGTTATAAACATGATAAATTTGTTGTTAAAACTAGAAAGTTTATTATGATTGGGTATCCCTTTGCTAAAAAATGCCTATAAATTGTATGATTTGGACAATGAAAAGTTTGTCATAAGTAGAGATGTCATTTTTCTGCAAGATAAATTTCCATTTAAAACAGGAGAGATGACTTTCGGCAATACACATATAGTTGCTCCATTTCTACCTCTTGTTAATCCTACTGAGTAGGGCTGGGCATCCGGTCTGGACCGGATCGAACCGGACCGGACATTCCGGTCCCGGTCCGATCCGATGGACCGGAATTTTTTGAAACTCGGACCGTGGATCGGACCGGGACCGGAATTTATGGTCCCAGGTTTTCCGGTCCATAGACCGGTTAGACCATTTGGACCGGGTTTATTAGCAGCCCTCCCAATTGAAATTTCCGATTTCTCAACAGCCCTCCGAATTGAAATTTTCGATTTCTCCAAATCTGAAATTGGGACTAAATAGATCTGGAATCGAACTAAAATCTAGGCTAAAAGTAAGATTTCTCCACATCTACACCACCAAGTTCTGACGGGAGAAGGCGGCGGTGTCAGGGCTGATTGGGTGGCCAAGTACCGGCGGGAGAAGACGCTGCTCGGGAGGGCGTCTTTCGGGGACATACTCAGCGTTGAATGCGGTGTCGAAACATATAAGATTCAGGCCAACGGCGCCGACTCCGACCAATGGAGGGTGAGGGTCTTGGAGGAGATGGACACCGCTGCAACTGGAGAGGACGAGAGACTCAGGTGCCGGCGGTGGCGACTGACGAGGAGCGAGACTGGGGGACTCTGCGACATTGAAGATTGGAGATGAAGAGACACATGAAAATGAAGGTCGGCGGTGAAGATGAAGTTGAAGAGGGAGGCACATGAAGAGAGAGAAACGAAATTGAAAAGCTGAATTGAAATTTGGAAGGAGTAGGTAGTATAGGAGTATAGTCTGTATGTATAGCTACCCTCTTTTTTAATCAAAACAAGAGAGACAGACACCTAGTAGTCCATTACCCCTCTTTTCTTCTTCTTCTTTTTTTTTTAATAAAACCGGTCCAATTCCGGTCCGACCCGGAATTTCCGGTCTGGTCCCGGGTTTGGACCGGAACCCGGATTCTAGTTTTTCTTGGACCATGGACCAGACCGTAATACTTCCGGTCCGATCTAAGACCGTAATTTCCGGTCTGGTCCCGGTCCGATTCCGGTCCGATCCAACTTTTGCCCAGCCCTACTGCTGAGAGCTTAGATGAAAATGTTCCCCACAGAATATTACCATCTAGCGCATTTGGTCCTAACATGTTTGCAGGTTCTAACAATGGTGATTTAGCAAGGGTTGATGATACATCTTCTCATCTGTCACACCATCAAATTATTATTCCTGAAACTTTCTCTTCTTATTCACCTGCTAATTATATCCTTACTGAAGTTAGAAGGCCTTCTAGACTCCTCCAGTCCAGTTACGGGACTTTGTTTGTCCAACCTTGAGTGATTCATAATCTATTTCTCATGCTTTTGTACCTACTGTTTTCGGAGACCAACTTCTTTTTCTCAATCCTTCATATAGTCTTTTGTTACCTCAGTAAGAAAGATTAGAAATGGATGAAGCTATACAAGCTAAGTTTGCAGCAGTACTTATAAAAAAATCAGACTTGGGTGATCATAGACTTGCCTAAAGACAAGGTTGTTATTAGATCTAAATGAGTTTTTAAGTTGAAGCATAAACCTGATGGATCCATTGAAAGATATAAAGCTAGATTGGTGGCAAAATAATACAATCAAGTCAAAGAGAAGGATTACAAGCACGTCTTTTCTACCACTATTAGAAGTTCATTGGCACTTGCGACCATTAAGAGATGGACTATACACTAGTTAGACATCACAATGCATTTCTTCATGGAAATTTAGATGAAGAAATTTAAATGTTACCTCCTGAGGGATACATCAAGGCTTTACCTGGGCAAATCAGCATGCTACCTTCCGAGGGATATTTAGATGAAGACATCTACATGCTATCTTAGTTCATTAGTCCACCTAAATTTGCATGCTACCAAGGAGCAATTCACGTGCTTAGATATTTAAAAGGCACAATAGAAGTATTTTACTCTGAATGATCATCCCTATAGATATTAGGATTTAGTGATGCTGAATGGGCATCATGTTCCTTCACTGGAAGATCCTTATCAGGCCGGTTAGGGTATGTTACTTGGTAAATCTTTGGTCTCCTTGCCAGAAGACAAAATAGAAGCCACTGTGTCTAAATCATTTGTTGAACCAGAGTATATATCATTATCTTGGATTGTTCCATGATCTCAAAGTTCACGTTACACTCCCTATTCCTCTCCATTGCGACAATATATATAGTTGCACAACATCTTGCTAGTAAAACAATTTTCAATGAGAAGACAATGCACTTGTATATTGATTGTCATTTTGTTCGAGAATAACAACGAGTATTCCTTCAAACCTATCATTTCCCTACAAATTTACAACTCGTAGACATCATGACCAAGGCACTCACAGAGTAGCAACATCAATTTCTTTCTCTCAAGTTGGGTTTGGTCTTTACAACCCCTTATTCAACTTGAGGGGGGATATTAGAGTTTATATGTACGATATGAGTGTAATATTCATAAATTAGGAAGGGTAGTTTAGTAATTATACCTAGGTGGTTAGAAACTTAACAGGTATTTTAAAAAATTTAAGTTGTACCCACATAGCTTAGCTCTGCCATAGGTGCAACAAAAGCTTTAGGGGAAGAAATTTTGTTTAATGTGTTGGACTAGTTTTGGTTTGTATATTCATAATGATACCATGAGAAGCTGGTGGATCACACAACATACACAAACACATACAGAGGACACAATTCGAGGAAGAACACACACATACACAGCACACACAGAATATAGTTTTTCTTTTAATTGCCTTACCCCTTGATTGATTGAATAACCTTCTACTAAACACATTACAAAACCAAGTAACTGCAGCAAGTAAACCGTCCACCACTTCCCCACTAAAATCATTCCTAGGAAGTGATTCTATACAAAAAAAACTAACACCACTAACTAACTTACAACTCTAACTGTATTCTATGACCAACTGTCATTCGACATCGACTGACTTGGTAGCTCTCACTCGATATCTACTGACATTACACTAACCCATTGCCTAAACCTTGAATTGCATACTAACATTTAACACCTTCCCTTATTCAAGGTTTCTCATGCCAATTTTCTCCATAAAGTACCGATGCTTAGCTCCATTCAGTGCCTTAGTAAACAGATCAACATCTTGCTCATTTGTACCACAGAATCTCAACACAATTCTCTCTTTTGCCACCAATTCTCAAATAAAATGGTGTTGCACATCAATGTGCTATGGCAGATTTGTTGTCACATGAAATCTCCACAGCTCCACTCTGCTTGCACCCAAAATCAGACAGTAGTTTCTCTAGCCATAAGGCCGGCTTGTCTTGCAGTTGCAGCTGCTGCTACATATTCTGCCTCTGAGGAAGATAGAGCCACAATGTCTTGCTTCTTTGAGCTTCATGTAATTGCTCCTGATCCAAACCCAAACACAAAACCGGATGTACTTTTTCCGTCATCTATACACCCTGCCTAGTCACTGTCTGTGTGACTTGTTAGCCTGAAATCTTTCACATTTTCATACCAAATTCCAAGCTTTAAGGTACCTGCTACATAACTCAATATCCTCTTGGCAGCTCCCATGTGTTGCTTAGTTGGTTCATGCATATAACGAGACACCACACTCACACAATAGGCTATGTCAGGCCTTGTGTGAGTGAGATAATTCAAACCTCCTGATAATGCATATTTCATATAGGCATTATAGGTATTTTTTATTGCATTTAGATAGGAGTTTTGCATATGTTTTAGTCTAGTTTCATATATTGCTTGTGAAGTATTCGAGTTCGGAATCTACGCCTTTTTAGTGTTTATTCTGCAGAGTTACATTCCGACCTTGGATGGATCTTGCAAGAGCTTAAGAGACATGTTTTGGAGCATATGAAGGTTGAGGAAGAGGCTATAGAGGAGCAAGGAAGCACAACATTGAACACAATCGAGGAAAAGAAGAAATTTCGTCATTGAGTATGGCGGCACCCGCCGTGTTTCAGGCGGCGCCCACCGTGGGCCGGTTTCTAGCGATTGCGATTTCGGATCCGAAGATTCTATTTCCTATTATTATATTATTATATTTCTAGGTTTTCACGACTCTTTATTAGGTTATTTCTATTAGTTCCAGCTGTGTTTGGCATATGGATTGTGAGACGAAGAACACAATTAGAGAGAGAGAGAGAGAGTTTTGGGCTATGAGTTGCTAAACTCATAGTTTCATATGTGATTCGAAAACATGATTAATTTTGATTGTGATGATTTGATTCTATTTAGTTATTCATATTCATATTTATCATCTTGTACTTATTGATTATATTTGTGTTCATTTCTATGATTGATATATCATCATGTTAGGAATTGCATCTTAGCTATGAATCCGTTGTTGTATTCTTTATAGCAAACAAAGGTATTGAAGTAGTGATATTTCTTTATCTTTGTAGTGGATGATTTCAGTTGATCTATGTTGAGGAGTGTCGATTAGGGTTGATCTAGGGTTGTTCCGGTTTGTCTTAATTGCATTGAATCAATATGCCAATTGGTCTAATTACTTGAATCCTTAATGCTATTCTCTAGGGATATTGAATAAGGTGATTGTATCTATGCGGATCTCTCAACTTTAGTCAAGTAGACATATGTTTATGAGTAAGTAATGAATCAATCATAGGACCATGAATCTCAACCATTATCAGAGAATTACAGGTGAAATATCTTCTCTATCTTATTATCAATTTACTTTGCAATCATAAAGTTGGTTACTTTACATATCTTGGTTATTTGTCATAAATCATTGTTTAATTATAAGAGTTCTTGTTAAGAGTTATTGAGTAGTAAATCGCTTCTTCATGTGGGTTCGATTCCAGACTTCATCGCTATACTAGTAGTTATTTGGTTTATCAAGTCATTAATTTGCTAATCTATTGGTTTTGTGTTTGAGTTTAGATTTTATTACTATTTGGCAAAGGGCGAAAGTGCCAACGACGTTCGCTCCGCACCAAATTCTTGGCGTCGTTGCCTAAATCTTGAATTTTGACTAACCCATTGCCTAAACCTTGAATTACACACTAACATTTAACATAATGTTGATAAGAACAAAACAAAACAAAATAAAAATTAATTGGAAAATGCCATAAAATTATAGTTTAAAAAACACATAATTATTATTTTTTAAATAACAAAAGCTTGAAGACAATGATCGCGATTTTTAGACCAATTATTTATGATTTCCCATTTTTACTACTATGTATCTACATTTATAATTACCTATATTTTTTTATACAAAAATGCTGTGTGTGTGTGTGTGTTATATAAGAATTGAGAGTATGAATTAGATTGAAGCAATGATGAAAGAAGAGATAGCTAGCTAGGTCGTCCTCCATATGATATCCCCACATACATGAAATAGAACAAAAAGAGAAAGAGCAATGAATTGAATCTTGAAGGGGCATTCCATTAAAGTATATAAATAAGTAAGTAGCAAGTATTATAATTGCCTATATATATAGTACGTACGTATAAAGGCGGATTGATCGAGTAGTATATCATATCATATGATTTATATATATCCTATCGATGGTAACATATATGATTCAAATATATGATCAAGTTATGAGTTGAAATCAACTATCATAATTTGGCTACTTACAAATTATGATAGCCGTTTTGCTAATTAATTATATCATTTTTTTGTGGTATTAATCAGTATTAATAATTGCAAAAACAAAAGCTTAACGTGAAAGGGTGTAATTGGCTTTCACGTAAGTAACAATGATGCATGGAAAAATTAATAGGAATTATATATTATGCTTTTATTCTTTTCCTCGTGTTGTGGGTGGGGCTACCCAGCTAAAGACAGATGGTAGGATTTTTTTTAAATAAAAATTTAAAAATAAAAAAATAATTTTTTTAATTAGAAAAAAGAGAATTGAGTGGGGATGTCCACCTTAATTAATAAATAATTTAGAGATGGAAAGTGGATTTTAGGCTTCATCGAGATGTCCAATATCATGTTTCATGTCTAGTGCATGTACATATAATATTAATGAAATGAAAAGGGGAATATTGAATTATATATGAGAGAAAAGGCTTTTTTTTTCTATATGTATAGTGATTAACCCTCACAAATAATTTTTAAAATAAATAAATAATGGAGGAACACTATACAAAATGGACCAAAATTAGAGTATCACCAGTGGAAAGCGAGTTTATAGGAGACAAGAGAAGATGCACTAAGATTAGTTTCAATGATTTTGTGTAAATGTGTATATTTTTAAATATTTTTTGGCTTAATTAGTTGAGCTTAGAGTGTTCAAATATACACGTTTGTGTTTTTTTTTAATAGGTATGCACTAAACTCATCACAATATAAAAAAAAAAGGGGGATTCAAACTTATAATCTATCGACGACACCATACCATTCTTAGTAAGTAGTGATAAATTTAAATGTGTTATGCAAATTTGAGTATATACCTCCAATGTGTATAAACTTTTACAAATGTAATTACATTTGACTAATAGGGAAAAACACCAAAAGTTGTGTATATTTTTATATATATTTTGTGCAGATGTATATATTTTATTCAAAAAAATTTTGGATGATGTAATTAATTTGAATTGAAAAAGGGTAAAAGAAAAGAAAAGAAAGGAAAAGGGAAAATGGGCCGGGCCAGTGGAGGCAATGGGGCCTTGGGAAATGCAATAGTGTTTGTTGGGACCTCGAATTGTGCGCGTCATTAGGGCATCATCAATTTCATCATAAGATTAATACTTAAATATTACTGGGTATTAGTAGTAATTAATTAATTAATTAATCAGGAGTTTATTAATCAAAATCAAGCGATCGAGCATCTTTTTCCCGCTTTTGTATATTTGGACGTGAATTAAGAAAGAGTGGCACTTTGAGGAACCCCATGTCCCCATGCAGCATATTCAATATAGAATAATATATAATCATATACAACTATCATTGTTGTTTGTTCATTAGATAATTACTCGGTTTACATTATGATTAAATTTCTTATAATGATGCTATCAGTACATGTTAATCGATTTAAGGAGGGTCAATTCGATCTGATCTTAAACTAGTACTGATAGTGTGTGAACCGATAGTGTGTGAACCGGTTCAGTGTTTTTATTTATATCCGAACCGGGTTTATTCCCATTGTTTGTTAATGATATCACGTGACTAGCACGTGACATCTTCGGCTATAAGAGGCGTCGTCTTCCTCTTTGCCCAAACCACTTCTTCACTTTCTGTTACAACAAACTTCCAGAAATTCAATTCAAGTTGTTCGTTCATGGATTCCGCTCGTTCTTGATTGTGTTCTAGCATTCAATTGACGAATTCTGAAATGGTATCAGAGCTCGTGTAGCTTGTTCGATTCGGCGCTAAGGTTTTTTTTCTCTCATTCATTACTGTGATTTTCTTTGAGTTTCTTTGATCATGGATGGTCAAGATGCGATTCAAGTTGATGCCGATGATGTTCTGTTTTTGCATCACTCGGATCATCCGAGTTACAATCTGTCAACTCACTTGCTAAACGAAACGAATTACGACCATTGGAGGCGAGCTGTTGAAGTTTCTTTGGTTGCTAAGAACAAAATTGGTTTAGTGGATGGCACGTTTCAGATTCCGGCTGAAACGACGCCGAGGTATGCGCTATGGAGAAGATGCAACGGGATGGTAGTCGCTTGGTTGCTGCACTCAGTAGAGAAAGAAATTGCTGAAACATTGCTGTACTTTCGAACTGCGAAAGAAATTTGGGATAAGCTAAAGATGCGATTTGGTTCTCCAAATAGCACTCGGTTGTATCAGGTGCAGAAGGAGATGTTCAACCTTTCTTTGAATGGTTCTTCTATTACCTCTTATTTTTCGAAATTCAAGAAACTGTGGGATGAATACATGGATTTGATTGATGCTCCTGTCTGTATTTCTTGTGGAACTGCAAATCCAGTATCTCGTTCTTTTGCTAATCAACAGGTTATTCAGTTTCTTGTGGGTTTGCCTGACACTTATAACAGTGTTCGGACAAATATTTTGTTGATCAAGCCTCCTCCTAACATTGCCGATGTGTATGGAATGTTGATTGATGAAGAAGCTCAGAGAGGATTGAACAATTCAAGTGTGATTGGAGATAGCACTGCTACTTTTAATGCTTTTCAAAGGTCTGGAAATCAGAATGGGTCTCAAACTGGCAATTCTCAGTTTGGAAAGAACAATGGCCATAAGTGGAATTCAGGCAATCAGAGTGGCAGTCAGCAATCTCAGGCTGGTGGCCAGCAATCTCAGGGTGGTCCTAAAGGAAAAGGGAATTATTTTTGTGAGCATTGCAAGATGTCTGGACATTCTATGAGTAGGTGTTTCAAACTGAATGGTTATCCTCCCAATTTCAAGGGAGACAAGTCCAAAAGGTTTGCTTCTAATGTGACTGTTGAGGGAGATGCTCAAGAACCTGTTCCCACATTAACTAAGGGTCAATATGATCAGATTCTTGCTTTCCTGAGCAAGCAAAGTTCTGGTGATGATAACAATATGGTGGCAGGTACTACACTGTGTTTTAGTGTTCTTGGTAATGATCATAGTTGGGTCATAGATAGTGGGGCAACTCATCATATTTGTCCTACTTTATCCATGTTTCATTCTCATAAATCCTTTACTTTGCCAAGCTATATTACAGTACCCAATGGTCAGCAGTCAAAGATATGCAATATTGGTTCTATTATGTTGCAAAATAAGATAGTTTTGCATAATGTATTACATGTTCCTGAGTTTGCATATAATTTGTTGTCTGTGAAAAAGTTTGTGAGTGATTTAAATGCTTATATGTTATTTACTCCATCTCAATGTTTGATACAGGACCCTTCAATGAACAAGCCACTGGTGCTTGGTGAAGTGTCAAAGGGCCTGTATCTCACATCTATAGGGAGCAATGTTGATATTGACAAAGATGCATCTGCTGTTCTGTCTTCTGCTTTACATGATACCAAGTTTATGAACTGTAATAGTGCTCGTGCTGTATCTTTAGAACTTTGGCATTGTAGACTTGGACATGTTCCATTTGATCAGTTGTTTCATTTTCAGTTTTTGCAGAATCTTGTAAGACATAAGAAACACCATGTTTGTAAAGTCTGTCCCAAGGCTAGACAGCACAGGTGTTCATTTCCTGATAGTTCAATAAAGTCTTTGGTTTGCTTTGAAATGATTCATGTGGACATATGTGGACCTTACAGTGTTCCTACTCATAATGGTTACAGATATTTTTTGACTATTGTAGATGATTATTCTCGAGCCACTTGGACTCATCTCATTGCTTCTAAGTGTAATGCCTTTACTGTTTTAAGATCTTTTATTGCATTTGTGACTAACCAGTTTGGTGCAAAGATTAAAGTTATAAGATCTGACAATGGAATGGAGTTTTGCAGCAATGAGGCTCAAAAGTTTTATCTTGACAGTGGGATTATTCATCAAACTACATGTGCATATACTCCACAACAGAATGGTGTTGTTGAAAGGAAGCATAAACATCTTCTTGTAGTAAGGTATGCTATATATCAATAGTATAGTTTTTTAGCATTCTAAAAAAATGTGTGTAAATAGTAAAAGACTTATAAAATTAAAATTGAACAGAGAGTATTTTTTAATTATCACTACACATTTTAACCCGTTAAAATCTTTTAAAAATTAGTTAACAACATATAAATCAGTACAAATCATTCCAGTCATCTATGATCTACCTAAAAAAAACATAAAAACTAACACATAAAAATCCATCAATTTTTATACGGATGAATTATTATGTTATAGTGGAGGTTTAATTAATGCTTATGACAAGTTCAAATGATATATTACGCATAAGTTATAGTTGCTAAGACAAGCTGAAATTATAGGAATTTAACTTTGATTATAAGCAAAAAAAAAAAATACAAGTTTGCTTCAGCACTCTTTATAGTTTTTGCTTGGGTTAATTAATAGACACAAGGTTGTAGTTTTTGCTTGGGCAAGGGGAAAAGTATAGATATGTCCTACTCCTACTTACTAGAGAGAGAAAGAGAGAGGAAAATGAAAATATGGGAAATGCATGGTGAATGTGGGTGCAATGAGTAAGGATGTCAGTAGATGCATGTGAGTGTGGGCATTATTATTATTTTAGAAATAGAAATTGGGTCAAATTTGTAAGAGTATATATATATAAGTAATTAATACAATTAGTTAATTAAGTTATGAAATGGCAGAGTTTATACCCACACTCACACTCACACCCACACACATACAGAGACAGAGAAGCGTGCAGCGTGTGCCGGAGCCTGTCAGTTTTGTTAACCACCATCCCTCCATCCATCCATCCATCCATTCAATCAAGGATTATTATATACACACACTTTGCAGATGCAGATTGCTGTATATATATATAAAAGAAGATGCAGGTTGTGTACTGGTAAGGTTGTGCACGCTGTACGTCCAGTCTTAAGTCGTACGTGTGGATTAATGTTCATCGATCTCTTGCAACAAAAACCACTTAATTTGGTTCAACAAATTGACATATTGGTTTCAACCCTTGACATTAATTAGGTGGTCGTCCAAACCCGAACAGGCCGGGTTGGGTACGTTTATATTATATGATTCGGAGTTGTTGAGAGAATGAGATGTGAAGAGAACCAAAAAGAGTCTCATATCGACAATATAAACAAAGAAGTCTTTGTATATAAGACCAATTGGTTTTATGATGGAACCCCGCTCGGCTTATGTGCTAGGCTATTAGCGCATGGGTGCACGTGTGCACACGACCCCCGATCCCGAGTCCCAACGGACTTCAGTATGGTATCAGAGCGGAAAAGCGAAACGGGCCGACTCTCGATCCTGGGCTAGCTAAAACGCGGGGGTCAACGCAAGCCAAGCGCAAACGCGCTAACCAAGCCGAACACACAAGTCGAGTGGGGTTCCACCCTAAAACCAATTGGTGTTAGGTGGAGTAGCACACCGGCTTATATGCAAGGCTTGGATTCATTTTATAAGCAGTGTGGGTCACTCCCAAATCATATTCTCCACAGAAGTTATCGACTAATCTTCCCTAATTAAGAAACCCTAAGTTTGTATGCTTAATTAAAAAGAAACAATGGGAGGAGGTGATAGCAAAAAAGGAGGAGGACATGGAGGGGCAAGGCTAGAGAGGAGGGATTATAGACTAAGCCTGTTGAGTTGATAGTGAGGTGAGTTGATAGTGAGGTAGACTTGCCCATTTTACACTGCAGTTAAAAAAAGAGAATGCTAATTTGACAGCAGTAAATGATTGCTATTATATGCCATGCCATGATTCACCATTTCAACATATATGCATGCAGTTTCAACTTTGCCTACTTCACTTTTTCTGCCTTGTTTTTTTTTTGGATGAGTAGCTCTATAGTAGTATAGTAGTGGGTATATTTAACCTAGCTACCTTCGCATTAATTGAGGCAATGGGATGGAAAGACCTTACACTTTTGGTAAAGCTACCATCCTCAATTGACAATTCATCTTTCCACCCCACTCACTATACATATATGTATCATTTGTATGTGCTTGTTCAAATTACAATCAATCACCCATAATTTAGGATAATTGCATAAAACTGCTCTAATTTTCAAAGGTTGTGTATACATCGACTATGGATGTCGATATATAGTTGTTAATTAAATACTCGAACAAACATCGATGGCAACAAGTTTTTCCAAAAAAGAAAACACATGTAATGTCATTGATTATGTGTAACGATCAACTGTCAGTTGGGTTAAATTATCGTTATTGGCAATCTTACATGAACTCTTAAGATGAAAACTATTCGATGATTGACAATGCTTGGACCATATATAGTCGACTCTGATCGAATTGTACGTTGTCGCTAGTAGCTTTAAAAGTTAGGGTTATTTTATGCAATTATATGGATTAATGTAACCACATTAGGAGACGTATATGGATTATGCATGATGTAAGCAGCTTGATTTCTTTGCAAATACTGTAGTACATAACTAAGGGAGGATTAATTGGAATGTACGTATGAGATAGTAATGATAGAAGTTGGAACGTGATTAAAATTTGGAAGCAATGTCAACTCAGTCATGAGAAGCAATTATTTGATTCAGAGATTGATGGGTCGATCGATTGTTTTCTTCTATACTTACATACATACATGATCAATTTAATATATGTTGATATATATCATCATATCATATATCAATTTTTCAACACTCAACAATCAACATGTATATGCAACTCGTGCCAGTGACGTCATATATACGTACTGACGGTACTGGCATGGATAAGTAGGGTTTAACAATTATACGCATACTACATATCTCTACCGTCTCTCCCTCTCCTCATGATTAACCCTAGTTCATTCCCTTCAACTGCAATCAGAGGCAAGGGGGGGCCTGGGGGAGCACGTGCCCCTCCCCTCATCCGGCAAATTACTTAGGTGTAAGCCTTTTTACAAATCAGATTGTGTGGAAGCCTTTTTACAAATTAGTACTAAAATCGGGTTTTCTTAAACGGTTTCCTTAAGGGAAAAATGCACCGACAACAAAATTAAACCTGAAAAAACGAAATTGATTCAACCAAGCAACTAATCCGGTCAAAATTGCCTCAAATTAACACAACACGACTATTCCTAACACCAAACTGACAACAAAAAACTAAACCGAAAACAACAGCAACAACAAAGAGGGAAAAAAAACTTATTCGGCTAAGTCCGTGAACGAATCAAAGAGGAAGAAGATGTGAGAGAGACAGCTCAAGAGGCGATCACGAAAGAAGATAGGAGGGAGGAAAATGCGTGGTGTATGAAGCCGGTCCAACTTTTTATTTTTTTCCTAAGGAAACCGTTCAAAAAAACCCTTGTAAAAAATCAATGTAGGATGTCTTGTCATCATTTTTTACCAGTGAGAAAACCCGTGGTAATATATTACCACTACTATCAAAGGTCGAGATATTCTTATTACTTTTGAAAGTTGAGAATATATTTTTACCATACCCCCAAAGGTGGGGGTATTTTAATTAGTTTTTCCTATATAATATATATTATTATGCTACTTTAATCTAAAACGACACTGTATATATACAATCGTGCCCCGCTAAAAAATTCATGGCTCCGTCCCTGCAATCCCTCAATTAATTTACTTTCTTGAGTGTAATGTGTTGTCAATAAGCTTGAGAGCCACCCAAATTAATAATTACAGTAATGAAGATGATGCATATGGTTACTTGAATGACTTGCCTACTGTAAGCTAAGATTGTTTCACAAGATGTGTTGAAACTCATGGATTGTATTAGTGCAATACTCATGGAACTCATGGAGTATTAATTAGAGGGGATTATTATTTACATAGTCAAAATCTCAACAATGGAATATTGGGATGTTCACGGTTTTAGAAATTATGGAGAGCTCCACTGGCTGCGATTTCATAAATTTTGAGAGGGTTCTTGAAATTTAGGCCTAAAAAACCACATCCTTTTGTCAAACTGGGATTAAAAATCTTGGAAGTTGAATTCGCGGTCTCTATGGTTTTCATAACCATTGTCGATCTAGAGCTGTTATTCGAGACAAACGAATCAAGTATCGCTAGTTCATATATAATTAAGGTTCATTTCGAAATAAGTTGAGTTCAAGCCGAACCTAAATTAATTTGAACTCAAGCTTAAAACTGTGTTCAAGCTTGGCTTGTTTAGTAGACGAACAAGCTCAAGCTTAATTTTTTTGGAGTATTAAGCAACCATTCTTACTCATAACATAGTAAATTGAAGAAAATTTTGTAAATTTCACAGAATTCGAGCTAGAATCGAGCGCGGGCCAATCTTTGTTTTGAGCTTTAAAATGTGTTAATACTCATTTAGTAAATGAACAATCTTAAACCGAAATTTTATCGAGATTAATCTTAGTTGAGCTTGAGTTACTTGATTCATATATATAACAACTCTAGTCGACTGAGGTAATTTTCCAACTTTTGACCCAAAAGCTGAAAGAGTTTGTAGGGTTTGTTGAGTTTTAATTTGGGATAAAATTAAATGCCCATGGTTTCTGTTAGGGGGAAGGTCTTGTTGGGCCCGACCAGAAAGCCCAACATGTAAGCCGGACCGGGGCACCATCCCAAAACCAATTGGCATTAGGTGGAGTAGCCCATCCACTTATATGTTAGGTTCAGAATCATCCCACTTCCGATGTGGGATTCACAAGTGTCCCAACAAATCCCTCTCTCACTTGCGAATCCATCACAAGTCTAGCCCGGTTGGAATCGAGACCTCCACGCAACGGATTCGACTAACCCGTCATCGATACAGATGTGGAGTCCATCTCAATCATCGGTGCAACCGGCCCACCCGCCGAACCCGGCTCTGATACCAGTTTGTTAGGGGGAAGTGTTGTTGGGCCCGACCAGAAAGCCCAACATATAAGCCGGACCGGGGCACCATCCCAAAACCAGTTGGCGTTAGGTGGAGTAGCCCATCCACTTATATGTTAGGTTCAGAATCCTCCCACTTCCGATGTGGGATTTCACAAGTGTCCCAACAATCCCCCTCTCACTTGTGAATCTATCACGACTCACAAGTCTAGCCCGGTTGGAATTGAGACCTCCACGCAACGGGTTTGACTAACCCGTCATCGATACAGATGTGGAGTCCATCTCAATCTTCGGTGCAACCGGCCCACCCGCCGAACCCGGCTCTGATACCAGTTTGTTAGGGGGAAAGTCTTGTTGGGCCCGACCAGAAAGCCCAACATATAAGCCGGACCGGGGCACCATGCCAAAACCAATTGGCATTAGGTGGAGTAGCCCATCCACTTATATGTTGGGTTCAGAATCATCCCACTTCCGATGTGGGATTCACAAGTGTCCCAACAGTTTCTAAAACCATGACCACCTAATCTCTCATAGTTTCTAAAACTATTGCCACCATATATAATCTCACATAGATTCTGAAACTGTGATCGTCCTTGTGTAATTGGCAAAGATTTTTACCATCAATCTTGTCTTAGATAACTTAATGCAAAAAAGAACTTAAAGACATGCAGAGCAAGCTATTTTCCTGTGGAAATTATTTGGTAACCAACAAGCTAGTCAGCTAAGATGAAAATCACCACCTCGCATTTGACTTGGAGAGAATTTTCGAGATCATCTATTTCTTTTATTGATTTGTTTAATTTTTTTACAAAGTGTACCATAGGAATGCAAATTATCTAAGCTATATCAATATCTACATAAACCAACATAAGCATATATTTCTATGGGTTCATGTGGTCTAAGTGGTCTAAGGGCAAATCTGTAATTTTGGTAAGGTTGTGTTACAACCGAAACCAAACAGCTCAAATAGAGCTTGTCGCCAATTTCTGTTAGATGTAACAAACTCATTTTTGTGTGTGAACACATATCTCAGCTTTAACTCTCTCTTCCCTTCATGTGAGAACACTTTGAATACAGAATTCCATTTTTCTTCAATTTGTGTTTGTCAAAATGGTATCAGAGCATGGATTCGATCTGGTTTGATTGCGCTTGAGTTCTGTATCTTCGATTCAAATTGATCTAAGAAGATACTGGTTGTTTGTGAGTTTTTTTTTTGTTTCAACGACAATGGTGGGACGAGGTTCCAATTCTCAGCAAGGACAAGGTTCTGGCGATGGAGCAGGAGCTGGCCGGGGATTTGAGAATGGAGCTGGTAGAGGATTCGTTTCTGTCACTCCTCCTGCACCTGGAAGCACAGGAATCGGGCATGGATGGAATTTCGGAAATCCGAATGTGCAATTTGGAGATCTTACGCAAGGTATGAACACCGTGCACATAAATCCTTACTTCTTATCAAATTCAGATCATCCTGGGATGAATTTGGTTTATGCTTTGTTCAATGGCACAAACTTTGTGAGTTGGAGTAGAAATGTTCGAATGGCTTTGGGTGCCAAGGCCAAATTGGGGTTTATTACTGGTAGTTGTGTGCGTCCTAATGAGGATAGTGAGGATTTTGAGAAATGGTTAAGGGCTGACTACATGGTTTGATGATGGCTGGTGAACTCTATGAATAGCGAGATTGGGGAGAGCCTCACCTATGTGCAGTCATCTAGAGAACTTTGGGATGAGATTAAAGATAGGTATTATGAGTCCAATGATACTTTGGTGTATCAATTGAAGAGAGATTTAAGCAAACTAAAGCAGGAGAACATGTCTGTTGGGGCATACTTTATGAAATCAAAGAAGATTTGGGATGAGTTACAGATGCTGGATCCAATTCCGACTTGCAGCTGTGGTGGATTGAATCAGTGCTCTTGCAGTTTATTAAAGAAATTTGTTGAAAGGGATGAGAAAGCTAAAGTCATGCAGTTTCTACTGGGATTGAACGATGTGTTTGAGCACTTACGAGGCAATGTGCGGTCAAAGGATCCACCTCCTGGTTTGCACAAGGTATATCAGATGGTTGTTCAGATAGAGAGATCTAAAGGCATGACCTCTTTTGTTCAAGGAGAGAACAGTGTACTGCTGGCAAATAGGGATGATAATTTTGATAGTGAAGCAAATGCTTTAGCAAAGCAAAGATTTAATGATCAGAGTAGGTTTGGTGATCAAGGGAAACAGTTTGAACAGGCAAGAAGGGACTATAAGAGAGCTAAGCTTGACAGGAAATGTGATCACTGTGGTGAGGGTGGCCATACTAAGGATTACTGTTTTAAGTTGATTGGGTACCCAGAGTGGTTTAGAGGACCAAGAGAGGAAGACAAGCCTAAGTATGGTGGGAGATTTGCTGCTCAGTTTGACAGTAGTCAACAAGATAGTCCTTTTGATCAACACTTTGAGCATGGTCAGAGTGTTGGGAAACCAGACCAAGGCATGGTCAATGCAGTGTTTAATGAGATAATGAAGATGATGAAAGGGAAAGCTCCCTTGGAGTCAGTGGATAGCTCAGTTAACCAGGCTATGACTCACTTTGCAGGTACCTTAAATGTCTCTTTTCTTATTAGTGTTAACAAGGGTGACAATGATACATGGATTGTGGATTCTGGTGCTACAAACCACATTGCCTTTGACACAAATATTTTCATAGAAGTTCATGATTTGCATACAAGTGTGAATCTTGGATTACCTGATGGAAGTAGTATTGTGGTCAACAAGAGTGGTACAGTGGCATTAAGTGATAGCTTTGTTTTGAAAAATGTTTTACTGGTGCCTCAGTTTAGGCACAATTTGCTTTCTGTTTCTAAAATTGCTTCTGATCAGAGGCTGAGGGTTACATTTGATGATGTATCAGGTTGGCTACAGGACCCTATAACTAAGAAGGTGTTGGCTACTGGATATGAGAAGAGAGGTTTATACATGTTGAAGGCTTCAACTTACCTTAGTGGTTGTAAGGGTTTCTCTCATTCTCTCAGTCAAGTTGTTTCTGGTTGTAATAAGCTTGATAGAGCACATTTGATTCATGCCAGACTTGGGCACATGTCCTTTGCAAATTTACATCACTTGCCAGAGATTCATTGTAGTGATCTCAGAAACATGCATTGTGATACATGCTCTTTGACCAAGTCTCACAAGTTAAGTTTTGACAGAAGTGATTCTCTTGCTGAATTTCCTTTTAAGTTGGTTCATATGGATGTTTGGGGACCCTACAGGACCCCTGCTTTGTGTGGTGCTAGGTATTTTCTTACTATAGTTGATGATCATACTAAATCCACTTCGGTCTATCTGATGCAAGATAAACTGCAGGTGTTAAGGAACATTACTGGGTTCCTTAACATGGTTGATACTCACTTTCAAACTTCAGTTCATTTCATTAGATCAAATAATGGGACTGAATTTACTCAAAGAGGATGCACAGATTTGTTCAGTTCTAGGGGTATCATTCATCAAAGATCAGCTCCAGGAGTTCATGAGCAAAATGGGCGTGTGGAAAGGAAACACAGGCACCTAATTGAAACTGCTAGAGCAATCAGAATTCATGCTGGTTTGCCTATCAAGTTTTGGGGAGAATGTGTCCTGAGTGCTACTCATATCATTAACAAATTACCATCTGCTGTCCTTCATTGGAAATCTCCATTTGAGATGCTTTATAGATCTCCTCCTAGGTATGATCAGCTTAGAGTAGTTGGATGTATATGCTATGCAGTCCAACCTAATGATCATAGGGACAAATGGGGAATGGTGTCTAGGAAATGTATATTCCTTGGCTATCCAGTTGCTCAGAAAGCCTACAAACTGTATGATCTAGCCAGTCACACTATTATTATCAGCCGTCATGTAAAGTTTGAAGAGCACATCTTCCCCTTCAAAACTCCTGGCATTGCTACAGATCCTCACAAGGGTGCTGATGTTCATTCTTTGGTGTCTTTTGATGATGATTATACTGCTTTTCTAAACAACCAACCACTCCCTCCTCACACAGATCCTATAGGATCTCCCACTCATATCCAGACCCCACATCCTTCTTCACCTGACATTGCTAAACACAGGAACTTACCTCCAATTCCAAGTCAGGTTTCAGATTCTCTTAGCTCAGGTTTCAGATGCTCTCACCAGCAATCACACTTGACAAGTTCTTCCTCTCCCAAGTGGCAAGAAGGCTATAGGATGTAAGTGGGTATTCAAGATCAAGTACAAGCCAGATGGAAATATTGAAAGGTATAAGGCTAGACTGGTAGCAAAAGGGTATAATCAGGTGAAGGACAAGGACTACAAACAAACATTTTCTCCAGTGGCCAAGTTGTCTACAATCAGGATTATTCTTGCTCTTGCAGCTAGTAGGGGATGGTCTCTTCACCAATTGGATGTGAACAATGTCTTTCTACATGGGTATTTAGATGAGGAGGTTTACATGCACCCTCCTCCTGGCTCCTCAGTTCCTGTTGGGCATGTATGCAAGCTCACTAGATCTCTATATGGTCTCAAACAGGCTAGCAGGCAGTGGAGCTCTGAGCTTACAAAGTTCATGGTCAGGATGGGATTCACTAAATCAAGTCATGACTACTCCTTATTTGTCAAAGCAACAGGGTCCTTTATGACCATTGCTTTGGTTTATGTAGATGATATGCTGTTACTAGGAAATTCTTCAGAAGAAATTGCTTCCACAAAGCATGCCCTACACAAGGCCTTCACCATCAAAGACTTGGGAATTGCTAGATACTTCTTAGGGATGGAAATTTCCAGATCTTCTCATGGTATTCTCCTTAACCAAAGGAAGTACATTCTTGATATTCTCAGGGATGCAAACATGGAAAATTGCAAATCCATTGACTTCCCTATGCAGAATGGAACAAAGCTTTCTCTTCATGATGGGGATCCAATCTCAAGGCCTGAAGATTACAGAAGATTGGTGGGCAGGTTGCTGTATCTCACTCTTACTCGTCCTGACATAGCCTTTGCTGTTCAACAATTGAGTCAATTCCTCCTTAACCCCCTGCAACCTCACTGGAATGCTATGATATACTTGCTTAGATATCTCAAAGGGTCCTTCAATTTAGCACTCTCTTACCCAGCTTCTTCCTCTCTAGCAGTTCATGCCTATACAGATGCAGATTGGGGCAATTGTGTGGATGCAGGGAGGTCTCTATCTGGTTACTGTGTGTTTCTAGGGTCATCACTCATCTCCTGGAAAGCCAAGAAGCAAAAGGTTGTGTCTAAGTCCTCCACAGAAAGTGAATATAGAGCCATGTCTATAGCTGCCAGTGAACTAGTATGGGTTCAGGGTATTCTAGCTGATCTTGGCATATCTGTTTCTCTTCCTATTACCTTGTTCTGGGATAACAAGAGTGCACAACAACTTGCTCTCAATCCTGTCTTCCATGGGAGGACAAAACACGTCAGGATTGACTCTCATTTCATTAGAGAGATGGTGGCTCAAGGGTTTATCACCACCAAACATGTTGCTTCATCCCTGCAACTTGCTGACATTTTGACCAAGGTCTTGGGAGATCATCAGCACACATTCCTTCGTGCCAAGCTTGGTCTAGTGGTCCCTATGGCTAGTCCAGCTTGAGGGGGGCCTATGGGTTCATGTGGTCTAAGTGGTCTAAGGGAAAATCTGTAATTTTGGTAAGGTTGTGTTACAACCGAAACCAAACAGCTCAAATAGAGCTTGGCGCCAATTTCTGTTAGATGTAACAAACTCATTTTTGTGTGTGAACACAGATCTCAGCTTTAACTCTCTCTTCCCTTCATGTGAGAACACTTTGAATACATAATTCCATTTTTCTTCAATTTGTGTTTGTCAAAAATTTCTAACCCTAATATCAACTTCAATAAAAACAAACACAATCACACCTTACTCTTGATTTTAGTGTCTTTAAAGACACTAATTAAAATCAAGAAAATAAGTCACAATGTAGTGCTTCTTATTCTTCAGTATTCGAGCTTCTATGAATTCTCCTATATATATATATATATATATATATATATATATATATATATATATATGAATTAATAGTTACAACTCTACATGAAGAATCCATGCAAAATTTGACTCTCCATGAATATGGAAGATTTCCATGTAGAACATCTTCTAGGCAACTTATGTGTTGTAAACATACACGCATCTTTACTACGCAAACTTCTCTACAGTTCAGCACATCTTTAAAAAAAAAAAACTTTAATTTCATTTTCCCTTTGAGGAGTAGATCTGTCTAGACACACAAACATTTTAACAAATATATCAAATGTTAGAGTTTACCATCACCGAAACATACAAATTAAATCTTCGATGTAGATCGGGTCCTGATGAATTATGTCTTCAAAATTAAGTGATCGAGGCTATCCTCGGGATACCTCTCTCTCTCTCTCTCTCTCTCTCTCTCTCTATATATATATATATATATATATATATATATATATATATATATATATATATATATATATATAACCATATGTCGTTGGAGATAATTGAAGGGGTCACGGGACTAATGGACCGCTATGCTATGTCACTCATTTGTATATATGCATGGGAAGGAATTTTTTAGGGTGGGCATGCATGTGGGCCGCCCATATATCCTCAAAATTCAACCCAAGGATTTTTTTTTTTTTGAATAGGAAAACATTCGAGGTGAGACAAATCTGTACCTCGATGGCCGATAAGTCGGCAGACGGATGACCGTCAAAGCAAACATAAAAATACAGAGATGGTGCAAAGTAAAGGCAAGAACTATCCAAAAGCGAAACTGAATACAACTAAACTGAACAAAAAGGAAACATGCAATTAATTAAGTGATTATATAAGGGTGATGTTAGATACACCGCAAATAATTCTTTTAAAATGCACGTTCAATCCAAAGTGCAAACTTTTTTAATTAATTAACAGACTTTCTTAATTAATTAGCCCACAACAAACTTGCACGTCCATTCCGATGTGTAAATTTAGGGTGTATTTATCCGGACCGTTATATAATTAGCTAATTCACCGTACAAATTAATGCATACCTGATTGGTTTGCCCTAGTTTTGAATGTCAAGTCTCTCTCTCTCCCCCCTATATGATGATATCTTAGCTCTCGTAGTGTCAAGTGTCAACCCACCCATAGTCATAGAGAAGGGAAAAAGGAAGAAAAAGGGTGCGCATAGATCCAGAAATCCTTTCCCGGCCTGCTGTACGTGATCGATGTATGATTTGACTTGTTTCAGAAAGATAGGATTCATTGTTTCCCCCAATACCCACTCTCTTCTTTTTTTTTTTTCTTTTTTTTTAATAAGGAAAGAATTCGGGGGCTACCCGATAGCATTAATATTCAAGCATATATCAATGAAGTCTCGAAGATCTAAATCATTTTAATTAGGGGTGGGCACGGGACGGGACTCGTCCCGCGTAATTTTTACGGGACGAAATCGGAACGGGATTAACATTTTTTTTTCGGGATGGGATGGTGTCTGGACGGGACGGGACGGGCCTTGTCCCGCAAATAAAAATAATAAAATATTATATAAATTTGCAAAGTGAAAAATGCTTTCAGAATTGATTAATTTGTATAATATGTTGAATACGGTATTCTTCTCAACTATATTATTCAATAATAATAATATTATTATTATTATTAATAATATTAATATTATAATACTATTATTAATTCATACAATGATTATATAATTAATTATAACATTCAACATATTTGGCTACATTATCTTACTAGATCAGGACGGAAAAGGATTGAGACGAGATTCATCAGATACTGTCTCATTATCGATTGATAGTTGGAAAGAATACCGTATTTAGCTATTTTCCTCTTGTGGCTCTAAATATGTATAATAGTAATAATAATAATAATAATAATAATAATAATAATAATAATAATAATAATAATAATAATAATAATAACAACAACAACAACAATAATAATCATAATAATAATAATAATAAAATGAAAAAAAAATAATAAAAAATAATAATAATGCCACGTTATAATTAAAAATATTATTATTCTTATTATTATTACTTATTTTTATTGTTAATATTATAAAATAATATAATATAACAATAATAATAATTTTATTATAAAGTAATATTATTATTATTAAATTATATTATAATATTATATAATAATAATATTATTATTATATAATAATAATATTATTATTATAATAAATTATTATTATAAATTGAAAAATATTATTATAATTATAAATAATATTTGCTCAAATAATAATAATATTATTATTATAAACAAATATTATGATTATTATAAATGGAAGATTATGATTATAATTATAATATTTGCTCAAAATAATAATACCTGATAATATATTATTATTATTCTATAATATTATAATAATATTATTATTATAAAATTATTATTATTATTATTATTATAAAAATTATTATTATTATTATTATATGCGGCACGAGACGGGATTTGCGGGATCCCGTCCCGCGTTTCGTCCCGCATAATTTTTGCGGAACGGGATTCGCTATTTTGTCCTAAATCCCACCGGGATCGGGACGGTATCGGGACGGGACCGGGACGGGATCGGGATATGCGGGATTAGTGCCCACCCCTAATTTTAATACTCTCATCGATCCAAAATAAGTGTTGTTTTACCTTTTGTCACAATTTTTTAGTAAAATATCAATTATAATTGGTTTTATACATTTTTTTTTCTAAATCTTATCATTTATTAAATTCTTACCAACTTTTCAACCAATAAATGAAGAGTTTGAAAGAAAAAGTAGTCAACAAATACAATTTTCAATAACATTTTTTATTAATCAATCTATTAAATTGCCTAGAAAACATAAAACGACACATATTTAGGATCAAATTCAAAAGTCTAAAACGACACTTGTTTTTTGGATCGGAGGGAGTACATTATTTCATGGCTAAATTGCATAAAATCACCCTTTAAATAACCCAATTTGCTCAAAACCACCCCTTAAACACATAATTGCAGTAAATCATCCATTAAAACCTACAAGTTTGCATATATGGAATCACTCATCCGTAAGACATAGTATCGTTTCAATTAAAAAATGCAAAGTCGGGGATGAATTTAAAGTCTTCGAGTGGGGAAATCAAACCAAAACAACGACATAAGAGGAAGGTGCACAAATCACAACTGCTATCATGATTTTAACAAACCGGATTGCAAGGAAGAGCAAAAAAGAATGAGATGGATGCTGATGAATGGCATACAAAAGAAATTCGATGTTTTAATTAGGATATTGTTGTCATTTTTTGCATTTTTAATTGAAAGGGTACTACATCTAAGGATGGGTGGTTCAATGCAAACTTTTGGATTTTAATGGGTTGTTTACTGCACTTATGTGTTTAAGGGGCGGTTTTGAGCAAATTGGGCTATTTAAGAGGTGGTTTTCTGCAATTTTGCCTTATTTCATCTATGTATTATGGATCTATGTATTATGAAATAAATTATTTGTAAACACCTATATTATGGTGAATTTTTAAATAAATATAAAATGTTGGATTAAAAAGATCAACGCTTGATATTTACATAAAAAAATTTTAAGAAAAACTATTCATCTATAACAACATGATTATTCATACATAACTGATACAGATAAGTACTAATAATCATATTGCAAAAGATGACTAATTTTCGTATGAAGAAATTATTAACACATATGAATAATTATATTACATCAAACAAATAATTATGGTGTTACATATGAATAATCAGTTCGTTTATAGTTCACATTGGATTCATCCTAGGTCTATATTAACGGAGCCAAAAAAATTTCGAAGGGAGGTGGAATTATGTGCGATGTCGTTTTATACTAAAATGATATCACTTTATTTATTTAAATAGAAAAAAAAATCTTTGTATTGCGATAATAAATAGTATATTTCCCGCGCCGATGACGCGTAACATAATCATAAAATATTCAAATTTGAAAGACATCATAACAATCATAATTTATTATTTTATTTGTATTGATCATAATTTCTTATTAGTACATGATTGTTTATATCTTACTATACGTATATCAATTCATTTCACATATATATGTGAATGTGTGTGCGCGCGTGTGCGAGTATGTAATGACATTTTGTCTGATCAGATGCATATAAGTATTGAAATTATTAAATTGTGGAATTTATTTCATTATCAAAACTTCCTTTGATAAATTGTAAGATAACAACGACTCATAATGAGTATTAATTTTGATCTTAGGTATATTAGAATTCACATCAACATTTGTAAATGTTTTTGCAAATAATATTTAAAATATGTTCTCATAAGCAGAGAATGATATAGATACTAAGAAATGCTTCTCTTTGAATATATATTTATAAAAAAAACATGTAAAGTTTAATGAGTTACTATGTTACATGTGGAGGAAAATATTGATTTTCCAATAGAATATTGCGACAATATTGCTTTTTTATTTTAGAATATTGTTTTTTGTTATAAGAAAGAAAAATGGATAAATAAATGAAATAATCAAAGAAAAACTAACATATATAATAAGAATAATATAAACATTATAATGAACATTGAACATCGAAATAATCATATTGTTGATCACACAAAAAAGTGAAGCGTTATGAGTCAATGGGTAACTTGTTGCATTATTAACCTAGGTAATAATTAATGTACATGTAACAAAGTGTAAAAACTTTGAATTTGTTTAACTTCTTATCTAATTATCTAAATGATAACGTACCCCTCATTTCAAAACTTTCGAACCGAATTATAGTTAGAGAATATATATGTAAAATATAAAGATATTCTAATTTATTGAAATACGATTAAACAAATCAATGTGCATATGATTTTCAAATTAATGCTCATAACTTTCTATTTAAATGTCAAATTAGGATGTATATAATATATCAAAACGAAGCTATTGAAGATATATGTATGGGTGGGTGGAGGGCAATGGAGATGGTTTTAAGGGGCTATTCACATCATTTCAAAGGTTCTAAAAGAAAAAGGGTGCTCACTTTCTACATAGTTGTTCTTCCCTTCATTTACTTTTGCTTCCCTTTTGGCTTAATTAATTGTGATGAAATACTGTAAATGGTTTAGAATTTTAATTGTATTCGCTAATCACTAGTCCGTGAAAATGATGGTAATGCCAGGCTCTCTTTGAAATTTGAACTGCGAAAGTGAAAAAACGCTTTATTTGTATAGGTAGCCCGGCCTGTAAATAACGATATGTAAATATCTTTCCTTTGTTTTTTCAGTCCCCTTTTCAAGTTCAACGCTTTGCTGAACCTGAACCGAGAATTTCAAAAAACATCTCCCTTTACATTATTTTTCCTTTTACTGATACCTCATGATTGAATTCAGATTGAACATAGGAGTGGAGTATATATAGGCCAATTCAATTAATTGAAAAAAGATGCAAGAGTTTATTTGTGAAATTCGATCTGGGAATTTTTTTTGTTTGTGATTAAGTTTGGCAATGACTTAGATTTTAAAGTTTTCATTCGTGTACGAATATGCATGCTTTAGCAAATTAGCATGATAAAATCTACCCATTTTCTTTAAAGAAAGAGATTCGGTGATCACAAGGGCCGGACCTGAGATTTGTAATGCCTGGGGTGAGATTTCAAAATAGGACCTCTACTATTTTCAATAACAACAAAGCGAATATCAAACCTCAAATTCACAAATTTATTTCTCAAAATCACAACCATAACACAATTCCAAATCATATACCACAAATTTATTTCTGAAAACCACAGAATCTAATCACAATTTCTCAAAATTTATTATCAAAATCACCAAGCCTAATCGAAATTCCCCGCAAATTGATTATCAAATCCACAACATCTAATCTAAATTGGTTTTAATCTCAACCAATTCAACTTAAAAACATTTAAATTAAAAGTAGAGGAACAAAAACTAACCTTAAAAAACATGTGTCTGGTGGTTTTAATCTCAACCAATTCAACTTAAAAACATTTAAATTAAAAGTAGAGGAACAAAAACTAACCTTGAAAAACACGTGCTCTGGTGGGTTTTGATGTTAAAAAAAACAAAAAAAATGTGAGAAGGAGGACTCAAACCTCAGATCTTTACCATCTCTATTAAATTGCTTTCGTCCCTTACCACTGGGCCAAGATAACATTTTCTTTCATTATTCACTTTCCTTCTACTTATTATAAAAATACATTCTATGGGCCCCTTAGGCTGATTGGGCCCGAGGCGAGGGCCTGTTGGGCCTCACCTCAGGTCCGGCCCTGGTGTATGCAGCGGTGGGTGGTGATGTGTACAAAAACCCATCGTTGTATTGTGCGGTGGGGTTCTTCGTTCCGTTTCAACCCCACCGTATCAGTTAACGGTGGACCTGAGATCAAACCGGACCGGTTGTCGCATATGAGTTGTTAGGAACCTTCGTTGGTTAGGCTAAATAACAAGAGAGAGAGAATGAGAATGAATCTCAATTTGTATTTCATTATTAATGAACAATTCATTACAAGATCCATCCTTTATAACCTAAGAGCATCTACATCAGCACTAGTTAGAGGGGTTTTAAGAAACAAAAGTCAGAAAAAGTAGGAGAGAGGGGAGGGGTGAAATTAAAAACCCAATGGAGAGTTTATAACTTCCAAACTCGACTAAAAACCCATTAAATGGGTCCCTCCTACCTATTTTGCTAGCTTTTGCATTTTTTTTTATTTTTTTTGCATGGGCCCCACTATCTAGTTTATATCTAAAATAGTTTTTAAATAGTACCGAAAATGGTTAAAAAAATTAATTTTTGTATTCTTTTATATTCATTTTAGCTAGTTTTTAGTCATTAAATATAAGAAGTAAAACAAAATCTTTTATTAAAATTCATAATTTATTTTAAGTTATATATGAAGTTGTTTGCATTAAATGTTATTATCTATTTTTACGTTTTGGATTTTTAAAAAAAAATTATTATATACTATTATTATATTAATTAATGCAAAATATAACATATTATTATTATGTATATTTAAATATATAATAGATAATAGTTGGTGAAAAGTAAATTAAGAAACTCCAAAAACTCATATGGATGTGGATGAAAAAGTAAGTTGGAGTTTTTAAGGAGAGAGAAAGTGATAAAGTGGTATTAAGAAACTCTAGAAACCCGCATCGATGCGGATGGTCTAAGCTCCCACGTGACAAGCACGTGTCTCGGCTTAGCCATCAATCTCCTAACAGATGTCCCCTCCCTAAGAAGAACCTTGACCTCAAGGTTCAAAGAGATGAAACTTTAGGAAATTGATGGAGAATATGGCCTGCAGGCTCCCATGCCGCCTCATCTTTGGGTAAATTGACCCACTTGATCAACCATTCTACCACTGGGTCGCCATTAGCCAGATGTTGAACCCTTGAATCCAAGACTGCCTCTGGTGCTGTAACCACTGCACCCGAGTCATCAGTTGAAGGCAATTCCGATTTAATTGACACAACAGGGCCTACTCTCTTCTTCAACTGTGAGATGTAGAAAACCGGATGGAGCTTGGACGTTGCTGGGAGGGCTAATTTTTAGGTCGCATCTCCAATCTTGTTGAGCACTTCAAACGGTCCATAGAACTTAGCGGTAAGTTTAAGACATTTTCGGAGAGCCATGGACGTCTACCTGTATGGTTGAAGCTTTAGATACACCATATCCCCCACCTGATGTAGTAACATTGATTGATCGAATACCTAACTGGGGCGGTTGATATCCATACGGAGCATGAAATGGTGAAGTTTTCAGGGCAGTGTGGTAAGTGGTATTGTACCACCACTCGGCTAAGGATACCCACTTAGCCCATTGCTTAGGCATTGCAGATGTCATACAAAGCAGATAAGCTTCTAAGCACCGGTTCACTCTCTCCGTTTGCCCATCCATCTGAGGATGATAGGCTGTAGACATCTTGAGTGTAGTTCCCAAGGCACTGAGTAACTCTCTCCATAAGTGGCTTGTAAACACCTTATCTATGTCAAACACTATATCACGAGGAAGACCGTGAAGTTTATATAAATTGTCCATAAACAGCTTAGCAACCTAACTAGCAGTGGATGGATGACTCAATAGTAGGAAATGCCTATATTTAGACAACCGATCAATTATCACCAAGATCACATCAAACCCTCATAACTTGGGCAACCTTTCTATAAAGTCCATGCCTATTGACACCCAAGGAGCATCAAGGATGGGTAATGGCTGCAGCAATCTCGGGTAGGCCACTGTCTCATGCTTGTGTCGTTGACACACATAACCTTCCCTAATGTACTAATCAATGAACTCCTTCATTTTAGGCCAGAAAAATAGAGCTTTAATCCTTTGATATGTTGCTCGTAATCCCAAGTGCCCCCCTGTTGCTTCTGTATGAAAAGCTTTGGTAATTTGAAGCTTTAGATCCTTTCTTATCTCCAATTACCAACCTTCCTTTATATCTAAGAATGTCACCATTCCATTTGAACACTGAATTGGGGTCAATTGTTGCACCTGGTCTCAACTTTTCAATTGTAGAGTCTCCTGCATAGCTATTCACCACCTCATGTATCTATGCCGACTTTATCTCCACCAAGGCATGACATGACCCCTCCACTGCATTGTTCTCTGACAGAGCATCCGCTACCATGTTGCTTTTCCCCATCTTGTATTGGATCGAATAAGACAGATCGAGCAAATTTCGAATAGCTTTCTTCTGCAAATGTGCGGTCACCTATTGATCAAGCAGATGCCTCAAGCTTTGGTGATATATAAGTATCATAAAGTGACTAGGTTCGAGGTAGTGGCACCATTTTTCAATGGCATACAATATAGCTAACAATTCCTTCTTGTATGTTGACAGTAATAGGTGGTTCCCGTGGAATGCTTTATTGATGAAAGCTAAAGGGCGCCCCTGTTGCATCAAGATTGCTCCTATTCCCTCTTCACAGGCATCAGCTTCCACCTGAAATTGGAGTAAAAAATCCGGCAAGGCCAATACTGGAGGAGCAGACATCAATGCTCTGATCTGAGTGAAGCGTCACTCTCAACAAATTGTGTCAAAATTTCTAATGAACCTTCTGTAATAACCGGCTAAACCCAGAAAACTTCTCAACTCTTTTTCAGATTTGGGTGTTGGCCATTTCACTATTGCTTCAATCTTAGCATGGTCAGTAGCCACCCCTTCACTCGAGATCACATGACCCAATTCAAGTACTCTACCTTTGACACCGCAAAACTACATTTGGAAAGCTTAGCAAATAACTAGTGTTTTTTAACAGTGGCTAGCACCAATTCCAAGTGACTCAAAAGATGTTTCAGATCCTAACTACAAACAAGAATATCATCAAAGAAGACCAATACAAACCTTCTCAGAAATGCAGCAAAGACCATGTTCATTAGTGATTGGAATGTTGTTGGAGCGTTCGTTAATCCAACGGGCATTACATTGAACTCAAAATGTCCATTGTGAGTTCGGAATGCAGTCTTGGTTATGTCACTTTCTGCTACCCTCACTTGGTGATAGCCTGCAATGAGATCCAATTTTGAGAACACTGCAGTTCCATGAAGCTCATCCAACAACTCCTCAATGTTGGGAATGGGGAATTTATCTTTGATTGTAGCCTCATTAAGTCTCCTATAATCCACACATAATCTCCAAGTGCCATCCTTCTTTTTCACTAACAAGGTTGGAGAAGCAAAGGGGCTTTGATTGTGCCTGATCAAGCCTGTTTCAAGCATCTCTTTAACCTGTCTCTCGATCTCATCTTTCTGCCCATGGGGTTATCTTTAGGGCTTGGAACAAATAGGCTGTACACCCGGTGTCAATGGAATATTGTGTTCACAACCCCTCTCTGGTGGCAAGTGTTTGGGCTCCTCAAACACTTCTTTTAATTTGTTCAACAACAACTGAACTGCATGCAATTTATCATCCACTTTGGCACACAACTGAAACACATGTGCCACCTGAATAATGGATTTGTGCTCATTCGTTTTGACCAAGTAGTGCAGTTATTTCCCTGTGAGGTGCCTTATAGTTGCTTCCTTCTTGTTTTTTGGCATCCCTTGTAACTCAACTCTCCTACCCACCTTTGAGAAAACAATAGTCATCTTGTTATAATCTAATTGAACTGGACTAAACTTCCTCATCCAATTCACCCCTAACAGCAGTTCAAACTCCCCAATCTTCAATGCTCGTATATCAAACACATATTCTCATCCTTGCATTTGCCACTTAACTCCCCTACATTCTTGACGACAAAACACCTTCCCTTTGTTTATCCCTTCTACTACCATCAAATTGGCCGGCATCAGTATGAATCCAGCTTCCTTCGTGATCGCTAGATCCACAAAACTATGTGTTGATCCATTGTCAATCAATACACTGATCACCCTGTCACCTATGAGACCTTTGACCATAATCAAAGTGTCTGATCCATTACCAGTGAGCGCTCTGACAAACCCCTCTTGGCCTTCCTATGACTGAATTTCTTCCTCTGTAACCGCCTCCGATTAATCATCCTCTTCACTGGACCCCAAATCTTGAGTTAACACTTACTTAACCGAAGGAGTTCTACACTTATGGCCGAAAAAGTATTTATCACCGCATCTAAAACACAACACCGACGTTTTCCTGAATTCCTTTGCGTTCTTTGGACCCTTCTTGCACCCTGTCACTCGGCGCACTCGGTCTCTAAAGTGGCTTACTGATTCTGACCAGTGCTTGCACTACATCCTGGTGCAATCTCGCTAACTCCAGAGCCTCTGCTAAATCTTTCGGACGGCTAAGCTTCACCAATGGCTTGATTTCAGCTTTCAGCCCGCTGATGTAGCTTGTGACAATGTAACTCTCTGGCAGGTGTGGATTATATGAGAGCATCCCCGCGCGAAGCTCTTCAAATTTCTCATTATAGTCTTCTAATTCCTCATACTGACTCAATTTGTTGAACTCTTCAACAACATCCACTCCTAGTTTTTCCCCGAATCTTATACACAAGGGTTCACTTCCATCGCACTCCCAACTTTTGCATCAGGTATCCCTGCACCCACGTATCTACACGCTCCTGCATATACATGGCAGCTAACTCCACCTTCTGATTTTCTTGGATACTGAAGAGCGAAAAGTACTTTTCGCAGTTCCGGCCTGGCCCAACAACTCGGGTTCTTTCCGTCAAATTGAGGGAAAACAATCTTAGGAAATCGATTTTGGCCAGCGAAGAATCCCTCATTCCTCATCAGAGGTGGCCTATAGGTGGTTGTCTCCTCCTGGTATTCTTGATTGTGCACCGGTGGTGTCTTCTCCTATTTCTCGAATGTCATGCCCCCAAAATTGGACTGTGAGGCCGCCTTCTGTGCAAAGACCCTCATCCACTCACCAATTTGTGCGGCAGATTGATCGATTCTCGATTGAAACTCCTCCAATGACTTCTAGAGATTCGTGATCGCTAGCTGTTGATCTTGAAACATCTTGAACTGATCATCTTGCCTCTGAATCACTTCCATCAAACGCTCATTCGTTGACACCATGAACTGCTGAGGCTGGTGAAGCTACAAATCCACCTTCTCGGTGACCACCTTGAGACGCGTCCCATATGCCATCGCCGGAGATCGTCTTGCTCAGATACCAGTTGTTAGGAACCTTCGTTGGTTAGGCTAACTAACAAGAGAGAGAGAGAGAGAGAGAGAGTATCTCAATTTGCATTTCACTATTAATGAACAATTCATTACAGAATCCATCCTTTATAGCCTAAGTTCCCACATGATAAGCACGTATCTCGGCTTACCCATCAATCTCCTAACATGAGTCTGGTACCAACCGGATACGGAAATGCTTAAATAGAATAACAATGAAAAAGTAAGAAATTAATTGCGAATTAATAGTGAAAGACCAAAAAAAATGAACACAAACATTAATCGAAAATGTACTCCGACATCAACATATATTGGAAGAGAAAACCATACACCATATAACAACAACCGTAGTTCGGAAAATACCATACATCAGAAAACATAGTTTGGAAAATGTCATACATCATACAACGTAGTTCGGAAAATGACATATATAAAATATCTAGTAATATAAGACGTCCATGGAAAATGCTGATAGCGCAGCTGATACGGGGTTAGCCGTAGGATGGCCCGATCTTCGACAATCAAGACTCAAAGACAAGAACAGAAGCAAACGACTCAAGAACACCAACACAATGACTCGGTATCAACAAGAAGAGAAAAACGCAGCAACTCGATTACAATAACTTGGACTCGAAATCGACAAAGAACAAGACACTAGACTCGGTCAAACAAAGCAATGAAATAAAGACCGATATAAGGGTGATTCGAACTAAGGTAGAATGAGATAAAGACCCTAGGCCTCCTAAGAGGGTAGGAACCAAGTACCAACGACTACAAAGCCCGCGTCTACAACCTTACACAACCAAACGGACAACTTGGAGGCACAAGGAGGGGACTTCTGATTACCGGGATCACCAAGCTCTCGCGAGGTTGATGAACTCAAAGCAAACCAAGCAAGATCAATTAACAATGTGAAATCGATGAGCAACGCTACGAATCGATTGACTTTTCTCACAGTTGTGTTTCACACAAAGAACTGTTATCTGTATTCAAAGAGGCGTGTATTGTTCTACCATCAAAGACCGGCTAATATAACCCTAGGAAGACTAATTTAGCCGAAAATAAGTAATTAAAATAATAAAAATACTAACTTAAAGGAATTAATAAAATAACCCTAAAAGTTTCCTAAAATAACTTAAGTATAAAAGTTACTAAATTAGGAAAAAAAGTCATGGGAATTTCGGCCTATACATGTGTCTAAGGTGGTTCGAGAGCCTTGATCCCAATGCACATGTAGGTCTTCAATGTAGGCTCGGGGAGTTGAACCGTGCTCGAGATCGAATAAGGCGTGACTCACAAACATGAATGAGTCTCTCTGCAACTTCTTGGCTCGAGCTCGAGTCATAGGTCCGTCTCCTAAGATGATCGGCGTGTCCGGAGGTGTAGAAGATGGTCCCGCATCAACCTCCCCTTCTTGCAAAGGATTCGACCACGAATCCAAGTCCTCGTCCACGGCAAAGTATGGGATAAGATCCGCGTCGTTGAATGTAGCACTCACGCCATATTTGCCAGGAAGCTCGAGCTTGTAGGCATTGTCACCCACCTTCTGTAGAACCTTGAAAGGTCCATCTCCTCGTGGTGCAAGCTTGCTCTTCCTCTCTTTGGGAAACCTGTCCTTCCTCAGGTGCACCCACACTAGATCCCCAGGCTGGAACGTCACCAATCTGCGCCCCTTGTTGGCCTTATTGGCGTTGTACTCAGCCTTCCGCATAAGCTGCTGACGCGTCTGTTCATGTAGCTCCTTGACGAACTCAACATGCTTACCTGCGTCAAAAGACTCATTCTCTCTCATAGGATATGGAGTAAGATCAAAAGGGGTTAGTGGATTAACACCATATATGCATTGAAATGGAGTGATTTTAGTTGAGGAATGCAATGTCCTATTGTAAGCAAACTCCACATGAGATAAGACTTCTTCCCAGAGCTTCAAATTCTTCCTTAAAATGGCTCTAAGGATAGTGGTTAAGGTTCTATTGATCACCTGAGTTTGGCCATCTGTTTGGGGGTGGCTAGAGGTAGAGAATAACAATCTAGTTTCTAATTTGTTCCATAAAGTACGCCAAAAATGACTAAGAAACTTAACATCTCTATTACTCACAATGGTCTTAGGCACACCATGAAACCTAACTACCTCTCTAAAGAACAAGTTAGCGACATTGGTAGCATCATCAGTCTTATTGCATGCTATGAAGTAAGCCATCTTAGAAAACCTATCCACCACCACAAAGATTGAATCCTTCCCCTTCTTAGTTCTAGGCAATCCCACAATAAAGTCCATAGAAATATCCTCCCAATGGGCTGAAGGGATCGGCAGGGGTGTATATAAACCATTGGGCATAAGCTTAGAATTGGCCTTTAAATAGTCAATACATCTGTTAAGGCAATGTTCTACATCCCTAAGCATATGAGGCCAAAAGAAGTGTGACTTAAGTGTATGGTAGGTCTTATCTCTCCCAAAACGACCCATTAAACCTCCACTATGGGCTTCATTCACCAATAATAATCGAAGAGAACACCTAGGTATGCACACTTGGTCTTTCCTAAACAAGAATCCATCAAAGATATAGAAGCTATTACTAGGACCCTTGTCTCGACAGAGCTTAAATAAATCCCCAAAATCAGCATCATTCTCATACAATTCCTTAATTTATACAAAGCCTAAGACTCTAGAGTCCAAAGTAGTCAAAAGGACATGTCTCCTAGATAAAGCACCAACAACCACATTGTCTTTCCCTTTCTTTTACTTTATAACATAAGGAAATGTTTCTATGAATTCCATCCATCTACCATGTCTCCTATCAAGTTTATCTTGGCTCTTAAAATGTTTTAAAGATTCATGATCAGTCCTAAGTATAAACTCTCTAGGTCAAAGGTAATGGGACCATATTGATAACTCCACTCCCTTGATGAAAATCAGAAATGGGTTTCAAAGGCTCTGACACATAGCTTGTGTCAAAGGTCTTGAAGCTACAGCTGTGTTGATGAAAGACAAAACCTATATTATTTGCATATTATTTCCAGATGTTATTATATGATATTATTATATATGGTTCTAGATATTATTATATATATTATGCACTAACAATGCAGCAAGAATTTCGAATGAAATCTCCTTCCTTAAGCTAAAACACGTGAAGATCAAATCTGGTGGATCATGGCTTCGAAGTTTCCCAGAATAGAAGATTGTGAAGATTGCTTCTAAGCCGTGATCTGTTCTAGCTGTTGAGAGAAGATCTTTCTTTGAAAGAAGACGCTGATTTGATCAAGTATAAAAAGGAGATGAAGAAGAGAAGACAGACACAAGTGTTGAACGAAAACCTCCTTGATCTACATCGCACACAAACCTTCAAGTCAATTTGTATTCTTCGTGTACTCTCTGCTAGGTGTTAAGAGTTGTATCTTTTTTTTCAAAGCATTTGAGAGTTACACAGTGAGCTTATAAGATATATTCTGAGAGAGTGTTATACTTGAAAGTTTATAACTCAGGAAGTGGACGCTAGGCGATTGATTCACGAAGTGTAAGAAGATTGTACTAGATAGCTGAGAGAGGTGGGGCTCTTCTAGATTGGTCTAGGACTCCGAGGGAACGTGAGTTGACTAGATTGCAATTGTATAAGAGAGAGGCTTCTCGGTGAGCTATTAGGATCCTAAGTCTTATGAATCAATAAAGCCGGTTGAATCCTAGGGTTGTAGAAGAACCCTAAGCGGGGACTAAGCCTTTAAGGAGCCGAACCTCGTTAACAATTCGTTGCGTCCTTTACTTATTGCTTTACCATATTTCCGCACTTGTTTCGAATTATATAACTCTTTTGTGATTCAGGTTTTCCAAAGGAAAGAATTAAGTCTACTCTCAAAGGGTTTTGCAAGCATTTCAAAAGCCTTGAGATTATCAGCGAAAAGTTGGCATACTCTATTCCACCCCCCTTCTAGAGTATCTTTATTCTACTTTGTTATACATTATCGAACCTTCAATTGGTATCAGAGCCTTACTCACTGCTTTTGATCTAACAATCTTGTGAGTTTTTTATCATGTCTGGTGAAGCAAGCGGAGGATTTGCACAAGGGAGGTCTACCAGTAGACCACCACTCTTTGTAGGAAACAACTTCGTCCACTAGAGATCCTTGATGAAAATGTTCATTATAGATCAAGATCTGGAACTTTGGAACATTATAGAGAATGGTCCGAAGATTCTTGTGAAAGACAGACCAAATGGAAGCAAAGTTGCGAAGACCGAGGCTGAGTTCATCCAAGCGGATCTCAAACTCGTCTCCAAGAACTACAAGGCTATTAACTTACTATACTGTGGTCTTAGTACTGATGAGTTTAACCGTATTTCATCTTGTAGATCGGCTAAAGTGATTTGGGACAAGCTGGTTGTCACCTACGAAGGAACCAGTCAAGTGAAGGACACCAAGATCAACATCTTCCTTCAAAAGTATGAACTCTTCAAAATGAAGCCTGATGAGTCTATTAAGGCCATGTTCACACTGTTCACGGAAATCACGAACAACCTTGACTCCCTCGGCAAGACCTTTGAGAATGTTGAGAAAGTGAGGAAGATATTGAGGTTCCTCCCAAAAGACAAATGGGGTCCGAAAGTGACAGCCATAGAAGAAGCCCAGAATCTCACCACTCTACACCTTGATGACTGCCAAGAGGAAAACCTGTCGTTGTTCTTGCCAAAGAATTCTCAAACTCACAACTAGTATAGCGTGTAAGCAAGAGGTCGATCCACAGGGAAATTTATTAAATTCAAGTGTCAATTCTAATTGCTAAGAGGAGAAATTGGGGGGTTTGGTGTGAAAAAGGTCCGCCTTTTATCAAAGCGGAAGTAAGCAAACAAAGTAAGTTGGTTTTATAATGCAGTGGAGAGAAATAGGTTCACTTAAAATTTATCACTTCGATTGATGAATTCGATCCTTGTTTCAACCTCTAGTTCTTGTCTTTTCCTATCAATGTCCTTGTCCAGATCTTCTATAAATTACTAGTCCTACGAGTCCTAGCAACCCTTATCTCTAAATAACCCTAACACGGTTAAGATTTAACCTAGAGATAGCATTAAGAATATGAATTAACCAAGGTACATGCAATATCAAGCTACGAGTCGATATTTAACATATATTCAACTTTCTACACATTCAATTAGTCCTACGAGTCCTAAAGGGATATGATTGCCACTTGGGTTAAGGTTCGCTACGAGGAATCTACAAAACCCTAGCAATTGAATGAATCTACTCTAACTAGTTGGCCAGGCCAGAGAGAATAAAACACATTCAAGCAATTAAGCACAAAGAAGTCAAAACATTGCAATAGGAATAAGAACTAGATTAAGAAACTCACAATTGAACAATCAAAGATCCAAACTGTAGGCGAAACCTTGAGAGTTTAGTTGCTCATGCTCAACGGCGCTTTCAACAATGGAATAATGTGCATAAGGTGAATGAAAATAATAACTAGAAAAGCCTTAAATAGTCTTTAGAAAGTCGGCCAACTAACTTAGACCAAAACCCTAAATAAAATCCGGAACTAATGTTCAGTTTCTGCACGGGCCGCGGGGCGGCCGGCGATCAGCGAAGTCCTCCATTTCTGCCTTCAAGCCGCGGGGCGGCCAACGATCATGCGGGGCGGCCTGTGATTCTTCCGAGCTGCTTCTTCGTCTTCGCAGCTTCTCTACTCTTCTTTAGATTATTTTTGCTCTTTTCCGATTCATTCCACCTCCAATCTACTTTACCTGAAATAAACCATAAAATCATGTAGATTCCGCCTCTTCTAACTCAACAAGTAATTATGTAAATTCAACTAAATAAATGCAATATTCACAACTAAACTAAGCTAAATGCAATCTATTATGCAACACTAAATATGCTCTATCAATGACCTACTTGGGAAGCTGATCACACATGAGATGATTCTCAATTAAGACGATGGAGAACTTCCAACAAGCACTAAGAACTTGGCACTCAAGTCTAAGAAGGATGAGCCCAAAGATGTGTCTGATTCTAAAGATGAGGATGAGGATGATCCCTTTGCTCTCATTACAAAGGGTCATTCTCGAATCCTCAAAATGAAGAAGCAATTCAACAACAAAGATGGATCAGAGTCTTCTAAATTTGGAGGTAAATCTCAATACAACAAATATGACAAGAAGACTAAATCTTTGTCTTGTTTTGAATGTGGTGAAACATACCATCTAGTGAAAGACTGCCCTCAAAAGAAGAAGAGTAATTTCAAGAAAGGTGATAGATGGAAAAAGAAAGCCATGGTGGCAGCTTGGAGTGATTCTGACTCAGATGACTCATACTCCGATGATGAAAAGGCCAACCTCTGTCTCATGGCCTCAGAAGATGAATCCCACGATGAGCAACTTGAGGAGATCACCAAGGTGAAAGAGCAAAAATGGATTATTGATAGTGGATGCTCGAGACATATGAGTGGGAAGAGGCCTCTCTTCCATGATCTAAAGAAACAATCCACTGGAACAATCACTCTTGGTGACAAAGGAAAGTGTGACATCGTTTGTATCAGTAGTGTTGGGAGTAATCCTAACCAAAGTATTAAAAATGTTTATCTTGTTAATGGTTTGAAGTATAATTTGCTTAGTGTTTCTCAACTATGTGATAGTGGTAATGATGTTGGATTTAACAAGAAAAGATGTCTAGTGCGCATAGAAGATACAAGTGAAATAGTTCTAACTGTCTATCGCTATAACAACATCTATGCTATGTATGCTGAGCAAGTGGCACAAGGAAGCTTAACCTGTCTAAAGGCTTTGACGGACGATCCAAAGCTCTGGCACATGAGACTCGGTCATGTAAGCCCACATACACTACAAAATCTTGTGACCAAAGGGCTTGTAAGAGGACTACCTGAGATGGACTTCAAATGTATTGATATGTGCAAAGCATGCACACAAGGTAAACAAACACGTAGCTCTTTCAAACCCAAGAAGGTTGTAAGTACTTCTAGACCCCTTGAACTTTTACATATGGATTTATGTGGTCCTATGCGAGTCAAATCTCCCAATGGTAAAAAGTACATGCTTGTTATTGTTGATGATTTTTCGAGATATACTTGGGTTGCCTTTTTAAAAGAAAAATCAGAGGCCTTGTTTGAGTTTTCAAAACTTTGTAAGGAGTTGCAAACTTTAAGAAACGAGCCCATAGTATCAATTCAAAGTGATCATGGTAGGGAGTTTGATCAACTTCAGTTTGATTTGTTTTGTGCTAAATATGGCATCTCCCATAGGACACCTCAACAAAATGGGGTTGTGGAACGAACGAACCGCACCCTAGAGGACATGGCCAGGACTATGCTTTTAGAAAATACATTACCTAAAACCTATTGGGCTGAAGCTGTTAACACAACTAGCTATATTTTGAATCATTGTCTTATTCGTTCCATCTTAAAGAAAACTCCCTATTAACTTTTCAAAGGCCGAAAGCCCCTTATATCGTATTTCAAACCCTTTGGCTATACTTGTTTTGTTCATAACAATGGAAAAGATAACCTTGGGAAATTTGATGCGCGTAGTGATGAAGGTATATTTCTTGGCTACTCCACAAGCAACAAAGCATATAGAATCTTCAACAAAAGGACCAAGATGGTTGAGGAAAGTATACATGTTATATTTGATGAATGCAATGACGGTTCTTTAAGTGAAAGTGTTGCAGATTTAGATCTTAACAGCCATACAGAGAATGAGGATGGTGATGATATTGCTACCAAGAACACAAAGAAGAGGAACATGCATGATCAGATTCTTAACACCGAAGAATTGGCCCAAGGTCTTGAAGCTCAGTCTAACGCCCATGGCAACCAATCCAAAAGTGTTGAGACTTCAGAAACTGCAGTAACTGAGCCTAACATATCCATGGAGTCAGATGTACCATCCACAAATCAATCCTGTTGATGTAACAAACCAGGGAACTGAGACTAGCAAGAGAAAGTTCAAATACTCCTCATCACACTCATTAAAGGATATCATCTCTGACCCTACATCTAGTGTTCCAAACTCGTTCTAAACTTAAAGATCTCTGTGCTTTTCACGCTTTTGTTTCTCTTATAGAACCAAAGAAGGTAGATGAGGCCCTTCAAGAGCCAAACTGGATCATTGCTATGCAAAGTGAGGTTAACGAATTTGAAAGGAACAAAGTCTGGACCTTGAAGCCTAGGCCAAAGCATCAATCAATCATTGGCACACGTTGGGTATTTCGGAACAAGCTAGATGAGAATGGTAAGATCGTGAGGAACAAAGCAAGGCTTGTTGCTCAAGGCTATAATTAAGAGGAAGGTATCGACTATGAGGAGACTTTTGCTCCCGTAGCCATGCTTGAAGCCATTCGCATTTTATTAGCATTTGCATCTTTTATGGGCATAAAATTATATCAAATGGATGGCAAGTGTGATTTTCTTAATGGTTTCTTAGAGGAATAAGTCTATGTGGCTCAAGCCCCAGGTTTTGAAAGTTCGGAATTTCCTAATCATGTTTACAAACTAAACAAAGCGCTATATGGTTTGAAACAAGCCCCAAGAGCTTGGTATGAGCGCTTGTCAAAATATCTCTTAGAAAATGATTTTAAAAGGGGGTTGATCGACAAGACTCTTTTTATCAAGACCAAAGGAAAGGACATTTTGGTTATCCAAATATATGTTGATGATATATTGTTTGGGGTTACTAACACATCTTTGTGCAAGGAATTTTCTAATATTATGCGCAGTGAATTTGAGATGAGCTTGATGGATGAACTCAACATCTTTTTGGGGTTGCAAGTTCATCAATCTAAGAAAGGGATATTTGTCAACCAAAGCAAGTATACTAAGGATCTCTTGAAGAAGTTCAAGATGGATCAATCCAAAGCAGCCAAGACACCCATGAGCTCAACCTTATCTCTAGATCAAGACAAGACCGGGAAGAGTGTCAATCAAAAGGAGTATCGAGGGATGATTGGATCTTTATTATATCTTACTGCTAGTAGACCTGACATCATGTTTAGTGTTTGCATGTGTGCTAGGTTTCAAGCTGACCCTAAAGAATCTCACCTCGTGGTTGTGAAGAGGATCTTTCGTTATCTCAATGGCACTAAGGAGCTTGGCTCGTGGTACCCGAAGCAAAGAGATTTTACACTAATTGGGTATTCTGATGCAGACTTTGCAGGCTATAAGGTGGATAGGAAGAGCACGTCGGGATGTTGCCAATTCTTAAGAGCATCCTTGATTAGTTGACACTCAAAGAAACAAAACTCAGTTGCTCTTTCCACTGCCGAAGCCGAATACATAGCAGCTGGAGCATGTTGCTCTCAAATCCTTTGGATAGCTCAACAAATGAGAGATCTTGGCATCGACCTCAAAGGCATTCCCATTAAGTGTGACAACACAAGTGCCATCTCCATTACAAAGAATCTCGTTCAACATTCAAGGACCAAACATATTGATGTAAGCCATCATTTCATTAGAGACCATGTCGAAAAAGGTGATGTGTATATATCCTTTATTTCAACTGATTATCAATGGGCTGACATTTTTACTAAGCCTTTGGCAGAGGACAGGTTCACCTTCATTAGACGTGAGATCGGAATGCTTAACAGGGATGCACTTTCGTAGGGGGAGCTTTCCCTCTACGAAAGAGAACTTCTACTCAGTGTCAAGACCTTTGAGATTCATGTCAAAGTTTTTGAACTGAATGGTAGAGTACATATAATGGATCATATGTTTGGTTGATATCTTATTAGATATTTGATCAAATATAGTTTTAATGGATTTTAAACTTCTTTATTTGTTACCGATTTCATTTTCCAAAAATCTTATATCCGAGTATATTTTATTTATGGAAATTATTTTTTTCGGATATATCCTCTCTTGCCTTTAAGACGTGAAAGCATGGTTTGAATTTCGAATTTTTGGCAAATCAGATCTTTTAATTTTGGCAGTAGTGTTATGATTATTTCCATTGGAACCATAAACCCATCCGATCGACTTACCCTCTTGCCCCTTTTTAAAAGCACACACTCTTACCCTAACTATTCATCACCTCTCCAGAACTACCTAAACCCTCCGTCTTTTCACCTTCCCCTTCAACCTTTTTCTGGAAGTTTCACCGAATCCCATCCATGGCACCCAAATCCAAGAAGATCTCCACACCCAAACACCTTGGCGCTACCCCCAAAGAACGCCAGACCCTTCTTGTGATTTCCCCTCAACCGAACCTACTCCTCAAGCAATTGTCCCAAGCATTGTCCCGAGCAGCGTCCCTGAGAGCACCATTGCCGAAATCAAGCGGTCTTTGAAGCGTCCGACGAAGAAGCCACTCAGTGCAAAGCTAAAGGGAAAGAGAAAGATCATTGCAGAGGAAGAGGAAGATCTTGATGAGATTCTAGAGCGAGATGCTGCAAAAGAGGCTGAGGAAGAGGCCTAGAGAAAGAAAAAGGCCGAGGAAGAGGCTGAGTAAGCAAGGAAAAAGGCCGAGGAAGAGGCCGAAAGAGTAGCAGAGAAGGAGGTTCCCGCTGTAGAGGAACCAGAGGAAGAGGAAGAGGAGGACGACGAGACTGTTGATGATGACGAGGAGGCCGAGGGAGATGAAGCTGACGTGTCTGCTGAGGACTCGGGGTCTGAGAAAAAAGAGGAAGAGGAGCCAGAACTTGTTCCCTCTCCTACTCCTCCTCCTCCTCCCCCATCTCCAAAGAAGCGCAAAGCCACTAAAGCCAAGAAGTCTCCACCTCCCAAGCGCTTCAGGAAAGCCACTCTCAGAAGCTTTGACGCGCCTGTCAAGTCGACTGCTCCCATAAAAGCTCGAAGGAAGAACGTCGATCCCCCCTGCACTTATCCAGGTAAACCAATCCCTACCCTCCTCCTGGTTTGAGAATGCCGAGATGGCTGGAAAGTGGGTAGACGAGTTTAGAACTCGTAAGATTTGTTGTTCTGATTTTATTAATCTTGATTTTTTAGAAGCTTTGAACCTACCCTGCATCTCTCTTCTCAAACAAACCTCTGGTTGGACCCTTCTGAACCTTGAATGTGTGTACTACCCCCAACTCACCCGTCTATTTTACATAAACCTCAAAGCCAAACACACTGCTGATGGTTGGACTTTGGAGTCAGTAGTTAAAGGAGTTAGAATCATATTCAACTATCTTGACTTCGCTGATCTCCTTAGCCTTCCTAAACCTTGTCCACCCTCTCCTGAAATCCCCATAAAAGAGCAATGTGTTGCTCTTGCCCGATCCAAATACCTGCTCCCCGAAGCATCTAACAGCACCACCAAATAGCTTACCCACTCATCCCTCACACTCGAACCCAAAATCATCTTCAACATCATTGTGAGATGCTTTTTACCTCGAATCAACTCTGGCTCCCTCCTCACTGACAACGCTATGGTCCTCCTATACCGAATATTGAATGGCCATGATCTTGATCTGGCCAATACAATTCTAGGATCCATGGCTCACACCCGCAAAGCCAGAAAAGGAACTCCCCTCCCATTCGCAAACCTTTTGACCCATGTCTTCAAAGCTTCTAAAATTGATTTTGAAAATGAAGAACAACAACATCATATGGGTAAATTCGACTCCAAGAGCTTTGAGAAGATTGGCATTACTCAGTCCCCACAAGGGACTTGGAGTCTTGCCTCTCCTTCCTCAAAAGCTCTTCCCACTGCCTCTGCCATCGATGAGCGCATGGAGATTCTGGAGTTGGGTTTGGAGGAAGTTCGCGTGGACGTCAAGGAGCTGCATCGAGAGTTGTTGCTGGAGATGGCGGGGTGGCTAAGTTGCTGAATGAGCTAAATTTGCTGTTAACGGATGGTGCTGAAGATGATGAATCCTACACTCTTACCCTAGCCCTTGATCTAAACAATGCTGGTTTTGTTGGTTTTTCAAAACTTCTGGTTACTGTTTTTATCCTTCTCCCTTTGTTGAAAGAAAAAAAGGGGGAGATGGTTTGATGGTTTAGACTTTGAAACTGCTGTGAACCAGGGTCTTGGAAGACCTTAGTTTGTTTCACTTTGTTGGATGTTTCTCTTTGGCTTTAAAAACTTATATAATCCAACATTTGTCTAACCGATGCAGGTACTTAGTCCGATTTTGCCTTATGATATATTTGCTTAACTAAGTTACAGGGATGCACAGGTTTTGTCTTTCATCAAGGGGGAGATTGATAACTCCAGTCCCTTGATGAAAATCGGAAATGGGTTTCAAAGGCTTTGACACATAGCTTGTGTCAAAGGTCTTGAAGCTACAGCTGTGTTGATGAAACACAAAATCGGTATTATTTGCATATTATTTCTGGATGTTATTATATGACATTATTATACATGGTTCTAGATATTATTATATATATTATGCACTAACAATGCAGCAAGAATTTCGAATGAAATCTCCTTCCTTAAGCTAAAACACGTTAAGATCAAATCTGGTGGATCATGGCTTTGAAGTTTCCCAGAATAGAAGATTGTGAAGATTGCTTCTAAGCCGTGATCTATTCTAGCCATTGAGAGAAGATCTTTCTTTGAAAGAAGGCGCCGATTTGATCAAGTATAAAAAGGAGATGAAGAAGAGAAGTCAGACACAAGTGTTGAACGAAAACCTCATTGATCTACATCGCACACAAACCTTCAAGTCAATCTGTCTTCTTCGTGTACTCTCTGCTAGGTGTTAAGAGTTGTATCTTTTGTTTCAAAGCATTTGAGAGTTACACAGTGAGCTTATAGGATATATTTTGAGAGAGTGTTATACTCGAGAGTTTATAACACAGGAAGTGGACACTAGGCGATTGATTCACGAAGTGTAAGAGGATTGTACTAGATAGCTGAGAGAGGTGGGGCTCTTCTAGATTGGTCTAGGACTCAAAGGGAACATGAGTTGACTAGTTTGCAATTGTATAGGAGAGAGGCTTCTCGGTGAGCTATTAGGATCCTAAGTATTGTGAATCAATAAAGCCGGTTGAATCCTAGGGTTGTGGAAGAACCCTAGGTGGAGACTAAGCCTTTAAGGAGCCGAACCTCGTTAACAATTCGTTGCGTCCTTTACTTAATGCTTTACCATATTTCCGCAGTTGTTTCGAAGTGTATAACTCTTTTGTGATTCAGGTTTTCCAAATGAAAGAATTAAGTCTACTGTCAAAGGGTTTTGCAAGCATTTCAAAAGCCTTGAGATTATCAGCGAAAAGTTGGCATACTCTATTCAACCCCCTTTCTAGAGTATCTTTATTCTACTTTGTTATACATTATTGAACCTTCACATGTCTTAAGGACTGTAAACAATGCATAATGTTCTTTGCCATACGTAGAGTAATTAAGACATGCACCTTTTAACTTCTCAAAAAAGAAGGCTATAGGTTTACCTTCTTGCATGAGGACTCCGCCTATGCCAACTCCGCTAGCATCACATTCAACCTCGAAAGGTCGAGTGAAATCAGGCAGAGCAAGCAATGGAGCTTGTGTCAACTTCTCCTTAACCTACCGAAAGGCTTCCTCCTGAGCTGGGCCCCACTTGAACTCGCACCTCTTCTTCGTGAGTTCCGTGAGAGGGGCTGCGATGGAGCTGAAGTCGCGCACAAATCTCCGATAGAAGCTCGCTAAGCCTTGGAAACTCCTCACATGGCCGATGGTGGTAGCAGTCGGCCAGTCCTGGATTGCCTTGATCTTAGCTTCGTCGACTCGCAATCCACTTGAGCTCACTACAAAACCCAGAAAAGACACTTGATTATTACATAATTCACATTTCTTAAGATTAGCATACAAGTGTTCTAATCTAAGTGTAGAAAGTACTTCCCTCAAATGTGCTTCATGTTCCTTAGGTGATTTACTATAGATAAGAATGTCATCAAAATACACAACAACAAATTTACCTATGAAATTCCTAAGCACATGATTCATTAATTAGTCTCATGAAAGTACTAGGTGTGTTAGTCAAGCCAAAAGGCAAAACCAACCGCTCATAGAGTCCAAATGTAGTTTTGAAAGCTGTTTTCCACTCATCGCCCTCCTTCATCCTAATCTGATGGTAACCGCTTTTTAAATCGATTTTAGAAAAGATAGAAGAACCAAGCAACTCATCTAACATGTCATCTAAGCGGGGTATAGGATGGCGATATTTCACAGTTATGTTGTTAATTGCCCTACAGTCTACACACATTCTCCAAGAACCATCTTTCTTAGGCACTAACAACACAGGCACAACACATGGACTCAAACTTTCCCTAATATATCCCTTGTCCAACAGTTCCTAGACTTGGGATTGAACCTCTTGGGTTTCAGTGGGATTCATTCTATAAGCAGGCCTATTAGGCAAAGAAGCCCCTGGAATGAGATCAATTTGATGCTAAATTCCTCTAACAGGGGGCAGACCTACTGGTATGTCCTCGGTGAATACATCCTTATACTCTTCAATAAGAGATAGGATGTGAGGAGGGAGGGTAGCTCTAAGCTCCTCACTCAACATGTTCAACCCTTTGCATAGGAGCATGAGGGTTGTTTCCCCATCCGCAAACTCGTCTAAAAATGTACTCTTGGAAGCCAAGAATACCTCTCTAGGCCAAGTAAGGGTAGACACATGGCTCGATTGAGCCTCCTTATCTAACTCACCTTTACTTACCTTCCGCTTCTCAATCTCATCAGCCACCTGGGTTGGCGTCATAGGCTTGAGAACTACATTCTTGCCCTGAAAAGTAAAGGAATATATGTTAGTAAAGCCATCATGCAAGACCTTACGATCAAATTGCCAAGGACAACCTAATAATATATCACAGGCTTGCATAGGTACTATATCACATAACACATCATCTTCATAATGTCCTAGTTTGATATGCACTTTCACTTGCCTATTCACTTTCAAATTACCGCAGTCATTCAACCAATGCAATCTATAAGGCCTAGGATGTTGAATAGTAGGAAGTTGTAATTTATCAGTCATTTCCTGACTAGCTAAGTTACAACAACTTTCCCCATCAATGATCACATTAACCACCTTACCTTTAACTAAGCATCTAGTATGAAACAGATTCTCACGTTGATTGTCATCACATGGGGCAGGAACAACACTTAAGACTCTCCTAACAATCAATGATTCTCCATGTTCATAATCAATGCCATCATCATCTTCATCATAAGTAAGCATGTTAAGGTTATGATCATTATCATTAGCATGCTCTTCATTTTCATCACAAGAATTGTCAGACACATATTCAACCAAGTGATTAATCATGAGAGTTTTCTTATTGGGACAATCCTTCATAACATGACCTCTACCCTGACATTTAAAGCACACAATATCCCTAGATATAGTAGTAGAGGGGTTAGGATTACTCCCTTTGGGGCCAGTAGATACCCCAGACGAATCTCGTCCTGTCCAAGACGCCTTTCCCTTGTCGGAAGCTTGTTGGGTGGTCGGCCATCTCCCCTTCCTTGGGACTGGTTTGGCCGAGAGCTATAGCCTCCCTCGGGCCGCCCTTGGGGCTTTTGTGGCCTGCTTTGGCGTCATGGTTGGGGTTGCCCACTCGATATTCTTCCGCCTTGATTCCTGTATCTAGCTCCACGTTCAACTTTAATTGCCAAATGCAATAAATCAGTAGGAGTAGAGTAAGGAAAACAATCAATGTCCTGAGCTAAGGCGGGATGCAAAATATGAAGAAACCTAGCATTTGTATCCTCATGATGTTCAACAACATTAGCTCGAGCCATGGTTTCTTGCATAATATTAAAGGTTTCCTCAACAGATTTATTACCTTGTTTAAGGTTTTCTAATCGTTGTCTAAGCTCTCCAGCATAATGTTGAGGGACAAACCTATTTCTCATTAAAGTTTTCAATTGGTTCCAAGACGCGATAGGCGCATCAAGGGCTCTTCTTCTTTCCTTAATCAAATTATCCCACCAAATAAGAGCAAACCCTTGAAATTCTAAAGAAGCCAATTGTACTTTCTTATGTTAAGAGAAATTGTGACGGTTTCAGACTTGATCCATTTTTGTTTCCCAGTCAATATATGCATCTGGATCTGTCTTACCATCAAAAGAAGGAATTTTTACCTTGATCTTACCTATGCCGTCCTGATCAGGATCTCTATGCTCACGGTATTGCTAACGTCCACCTCTGTCGTTCTGCCTCGGGCGTTGCTCCCAATAGTTCTCTTCTTGGAAGTCATCGTCACGCTCCGAATAGTAGTAGTCCTCCTGCTGGGCTCGGCCTCTCCCTCGTCCTCTACCCTGTCCCTGCGTATTAGCAAACCCATTATTTCTACCATATCTCTCCCTTCGTGGAGAGTCGTTCTCATCAAATAAAGGGTTATCTATATTAGGATTAGGAATAGGGTTAGGGTTAGGGTTACGGACTTCCCTTTCATCGCGAGGCAGCTCATCACGCCTTGGATTACCTTGACCACCCACGGTGTTGGAACCGGTTGGTCTAGCCTCCACATCAGTCAATCTCGTAGCCATTGCCGCCATGCTTTCATTTAGTGCAGTCACGCTTGTCGTGAGGTTGTTGAGCAAGGTGAGGATTCCAGGCGATGCGGTCGACGCACTATTGCCATTGTTGGCGTTGTTCTCCGGATTAGACATCACAAAGAAAAAGAAACAATGAACTATGTAAAGGTTAGAAAATATAAACAACCTCACCAAGTGTGTCGCTCACACTCTTCTCCCTAATTGGTATGATAAGCTTGTTGGGTAATCCGCTTTGGGCAAATCAACACTCAAGCAAAGACTTACCAATCAAAAGAGAGTAATCAAGAGAAAGGACAAAGAAACAAGCAACAAGGGACTCGACAAAAGCTGAAGAAGAAGGTCGAAATCGACCAAAAACCTCGAAATCGACCAAAACAGACTCGACAGAACCCGTAACGAGGCTGTATGGGGTCGGTATGGGCACTGCAGTACTCGACACACAAAAATAGGAAAAGAAAATGAAGGAAAAGAAAGAAAAGCTTGGATTTTTACCTCTTTTTTATTCAAACCCTTAGCAAGGACGTTGTAGTTGCAAGGTAGGGCTTAAAAAAAATTTGTGTTTTGGGAGGTATGTGTTTGAGATTTTCAACTAGGGCTATAGGATTTCACCAAAATTAGTCCTTGAAAGTTTTTGCATTAGATCTCAATAATCCCTTTTTTTTTTGAATTGTTCGGACTCTTTTTTTTTTTTACTAATGCAAGAAACTATCTATGAAATAAAAGGACTCTTGAAAATTTAAACTATGGTGAAAGAAAAATAAAATTTATGTAGCCCTAATGAAATATATATAGGTGATACTTTGGCTAATTTGGCAAGTAGATCTATCTAAGGCCTTTATAATTTATGAGAGATACTATGGCATTTATCTACCACAAAAATATGAAATTTAATAAGGCAACTAAAGATAAAACAAGATAGATCAAATATAGAAAGCTACTAGGGTTAGGAAACCTCTTGTGTTTTGGATTGAAAGCTGCCGATTAGGAAGCCCTTCCAACTACTGATGTCGGCTGAAGAAGGTGCTAATTGGCTCCAATGGCTGATGTACGTGGGTCACGGCTGGTGTAAATTTAGGCTAAGTGCAACCACAACAATCACAAACAAAGGTTAATGCAATCGAATTAAAAAAAATTCAAGAAGTAAAAACCAAGAACAAGAAAGACTATATTTTTGTAGGTTTTGTGTTTAGGGAAACAAAAGACACAACTTTGATGTCGGAAACCAAAGCTCTGATGCCAATTTGATACGGGGTTATTCGTAGGATGACCCGATCTTCCACAATCAAGACTCAAAGACAAGAACAGAAGCAAACGACTCAAGAACACCAACACAATGACTCGATATCAACAAGAAGAGAAAAACGCAGCAACTCGATAACAATAACTTGGACTCGAAATCGGCAAAGAACAAGACACTAGACTCGGTCAAACAAAGCAATGAAATGAAGACCGATAGAAGGGTGATTCGAACTAAGGTAGAACGAGATAAAGACCCCAGGCCTCCTAAGAGGGTAGGAACCAAGTATCAACGACTAAAAAGCCCGCCTCTACAACCTTACACAACCAAGCGAACAACTTGGAGGCACAAGGAGGGGACTTGTGATTACCAGGATCACCAAGCTCTCACGAGGTTGATGAACTCAAAGCAAACAAAGCAAGATCAATTACCAATGTGCAATCGATGAGCAACGCTACGAATCGACTAACTTTTCTCACAGTTGTGTTTCACACAAAGAACTGTATTCTGTATTCAAAGAGGCGTGTATTGTTCTACCATCAAAGGCCGGCTAATATAACCCTAGGAAGACTAATTTGGCCGAAAATAAGTAATTAAAATAATAAAAATACTAACTTAAAGGAATTAATAAAATAACCCTAAAAGTTTCCTAAAATAACTTAAATATAAAAGTTACTAAATTGGGAAATAAAGTCATGGGAATTTTGGCCTATACATGTGTCTAAGGTGGTTCGAGAGCCTTGATCCCAATGCACATGTAGGTCTTCAATGTAGGCTCGGGGAGTTGAACCGTGCTCGAGAATAAGGCGTGACTCACAAATATGAATGAGTCTCTCTGCAACTTCTTGGCTCGAGCTCGATTCATAGGTCCGTCTCCTAAGATGATCGCCGTGTCCGGAGGTGTAGAAGATGGTCCCGCATCAGCAGCTGATGGCTACCATCTCGCCGATGGTAGGCTCTGTAACGTGCAATCCTTGCCGCAAATTGATCGTCCCATCTGTTGACTATTGGATGGTGGTGTTGCCTCCAAGTAGTGTGTACCAGTGGTACAGGAGAACCATGCAACAACCAAATATGCGGGCAACATGTGAATATTGGTATTAGAAGTGAACAATGAAACTTTAAGAACCGAATGAATATGAAATACGAAACGTACAGGTACGAAGTGGTTGCTATTTCCGACGAGTTCATCGACGAGTTCATGATTACTTTCATTTGTTGTATTGTTCTTCGTGTTTCTGCATTGAGGACAATCCAATCTTTAAGTTTGGGGGAGGGGGTTTGTGAGATGTGTTGTGTTTTCTTGAGTTGTGTGTCAAGACATTTTCTGTACTTTTCTTTGATTTTGTTGCACTTTGATCGGTTTGGTATTGGCCTGGTGATGGCCTGTACGCTTATTTTGGATATTTCTGTCAATTGGATGTCTGGATGTTATTATCTTATATGTTTGGATTCTGTCATAGCTATTGTGTCTTGTGTTTGAGTTTCTATTATTAGTTTCTGCCATGAGAAAATAAATAAAAAAATAGAAAAATGTCAAAAGTCCAAAAAATATGTTGTGCTTGTCTAATACGTCATTATTCGAATAACCATCTTGGTTAAGTGAAACTTTGAGCTTTTGATGGCATGAACTTGGAAGTCCTATGAAGAAGTTTATGTGTTTGGCCTTATTTGTTTTTCTTGAATTTTTTTCTTATGAGGAATGATTTAGTGATATAATTGAGCATGCATGATCGAGATGGGATTGTGATTGAAATCCTACACAATATGACCCTTGTGAGATTGTTTTTTTTTTTTGCCTTATTGGAATCATATGGTTCATTTTGCTTGTATGTGTGATTTACTCTCCAGATGTCACTACCTCTTGATATTTACTTCAGTAGCTATTGTCAAAGCCGACTCACATGTTTATTTCTTGCGAATTTTTGTGCTTTTATGTTTATATTTGGCTTTAGTTTTTTATTGAGTGTTTTGAGTCAAATAAGGTGGAAATGGTTGAGATACTTAGTAACCGGATCTACGCATGACACCCATGGGTATGATTCTTGTAAAATGGTGTCAAAAGCTACCCACTAAGAAAGGAAGCTTGATCATTAAGTAACCGGGTTCATTCATGACACCCATGTTTGCAACTCACGTCAAAAGATGCTCAAGTGGACTTCATTCAAATAAGTTGAGGTGTTGATAGACCGGGGCCATTCATTACACCCATGTTTGCGACTCGCATAAGGAATACACCAATGCTGAAAGAAAGCATGAAAAAAAATAGAGAGAAAGAAAATCAGATTAAATATATAAAAGAAAAAAAAGAGTGAGATATAGAGCCAAGTTGTTTATCTTTATTGTTTTCCGCAAGTAATGGCATTTCGGTAGAGATTTGATTATATTCTTGTCCATTTCTATGAGCTTAGTGCATCTTGGGTTGAGTTGAGAGTTGTTCCTTAAAAGCCTAAACACATGAGCGTTTGAGTGAAACACATGTTCCTAGTAAGGTTGGATGATTTCTGCTTCTATATGCTCTGATCGTTAGATACATGCGACGATGTTTGTCACTTTGATCCTATGTTACTTGAAAGTTTATTTTTTGGATTGTTTTTGTAAGGCTATGGCATGCTTGATGAACTCGTAGGTATAGGTTGCTTTTGTTGGTCGTTCGAGGAGTAGCAAAGCTTAAGTGTGGGGGAGTTTGATAATGCGTATTTTATATAGGCATTATAGGTAGTTGTTAGTGAGTCTAGGATAGCTTATTTGTGGTTATCTGAGTAATTCAATTCATTAGTGTTGAGTCTTGCATGTGTGGAATCTACGCTCTTTTTATGCTTTTCTGCAGATTTATATACCGACGCTAGAAGGACGCATCTATGGCTTGCCAAGGATGATTTCTGGGAGCTAGGAACCTGCGGAAACATGTGAAGAAGGCAAGGAAGAGGCGTGGAAGAAGTTAGCTTGGATTCAGAATGCACAAATTGAAGAGTGAGACTACTGATGAAACGGCGCCCGCCGCCTAAAGCACGGCGTCCGCCGTCCTTGTCATTACAGAATCTCATATTCCGTCTTTTGGAAACTAATTAGCTAAAACTATTTTATGTTTGTTTTTTCCGAATTTGTGAGAGAGTTAGAGTTTTATGGAGAAAACCTAATGAAGAGAACTCTTATGGAGATATTGAGAGGAAGACTTTTCATGAGGAACTAAACCTCTTTTATTTCGCCTCCGATTTGGAGACATGGTTATATAATTTGTGAGACTTAATTTCTATCTGTTCTAAGTTTGATTGATTCAATGTCTTTGTTTGTTATTGAATGATTACATGTATTCCTTCTTGATTGGCCACCTTGATGAAATTTGCTTTCCTGCTAAATGTTTGATTAACCGTTGCAAGTTAATTGGATTAGTAGCACATCATAACTAATTGATCCCCTGAAAGCATCGATTGGGTGTGCAGGACATTGACTATTCTACTTTATCAATTATACCAATGGCGCCGTTCCGGGGAGATTTACTTTATTTCTTTTGTTTCTCTTATTGCTATCTTTGGTAATTCACCTCGGTGGATTACTTTTTGGTTATTAATCAATCTTTGTTGAGTCTTTTTGAAGGTTAAGCAAAGATGGCTGAAGATGCTGAAAATCTTCTCAGGAGGACCCTGAGAGACATAGGGGAACCTAATCTCAATTCACAACACCTTGCGATTACATTACCTGAACTCTCTGAAGGTTCCAAATTGGGATACAAAGCTGATTGGTTATTGATTCTTCCAGCTTTCCATGGGATGATTGGAGATGAGCCAAATAAGCACCTTACTGAATTTGTTAGTGTATATGATCGACTCAGACCTCAAGGATTTAATGATGATCAACTCATGTTGAGGTTGTTTCCATTTACCCTGAAAGACGCAGCAATGGATTGGCTACACTGTTTGCCTAAAGGAAGTGTCACTACTTGGCTTGAATTGAAGAAAGCTTTTCTGATGAAATATTTCCTAGCTACTCGTTTGAGTAAAGTAAAGAAGCAATTGACTAGCATAGAACAACTCCCTGGGAGAGTCTCTATGACTACCTTGAGAGATTTAGGCGACTCAAGGCAAGTTTCCCCCAGCATGGATTTTCAGAAGAGGATCTGATCCTCTATGTTTATGAAGGGTTGCTTGAATAAGAGCGCATTGTCATCAATGCTACTAGTGGAGGTGACATACTGGATAAGATGCCGGAAGAAGCTATGCAGATCTTCGATGGATTAGCAAATTCGACTCAGCAGTACAGGAAGTCTAGTGGACTTAGGAATCCATTTGCATTGGATAACGATGTAAAGGGTTGTGAGGAGAAAGTCGTGAAGCTAACGGAGGTTGTGATGAAAATGGCGACTCAGATGGCAACATCGAACACTCAAGGGAAGCAAGAAGCTCAAGAATCGTATTGTAAGGACTCTGAAGTTCCAAAGGGAAGTGCTTTGAAAGATTTGATGATAATGGTAAGACATCAAGGAGAACTCCTGCGACATATGTCTCAAGAGCTACAAGAACTCAAGTTGAGGAATTGGAAGAAAGATTTTTCCGGAGAAGACTCCATGATTATGGTCGTTGGAGGAAATGATTTGGGTTTTTCCAATGAGAATTCAAAAAGAAGGTCTAGGGAGATGATTTGTGGAGAAGATGTGGAAAAAGACGAATCGGAGACGCACTGTTGGATCGGCGCCCGCCACCCCTCACCCCGGCGCCCGCCGCCACCGCCAGTCACTGAATCGATTTTTAATGGTATTGAATCTTTGAAGAGATCAGCAGAGGAGTGGTCTTTTAAGGTTGTGAAACCTGTACCACCTTTATCCTATGCCTCGAATCTTGATCGTAAGCGGGAAAACGACAAGGATCTATTCGATACTGTCACCAAGCGCCAGGTAAATATTCCTCTCCTTAATCGAGTTGAGTATGCTCCTCGTTATGCCAAATTCCTTCGGGAAGTTTGCACAACCAAGAAGACGCAACGGGAGAAGGAAGGAGAAGGTAAGGAATTACAAGAAAATATTTCATTAGTTTTTGAAAAACGATTGCTTGAAAAGTGCGAAGACCTAAGTATGTTTACTCTTATACGATTGGTGAAGTCGACTACAGGGGTCCTAGATCTCGAGTATAGCAACTCGACAGAAGATTGGACAGTCGAACAGCGTAACATTCACAGGCACAGGGCTAGTCGATCTCGACAAGGCCTACTCGAGATCGAGTAGAGTCTTGGTCGACTTCGGTTTTTCTCGTCGAGTACCTGCACACAGAAGCTACAGCGACCTTGGTTGAAAATCAGTAGTCGAGATCGACGAGCGCTATTCGATCTCGAGTAAGGGCAGAAACTAAAACGAAAGCTTTGGGATCTCGAAATAAACTGTATGTAAAAGACTTCCAAGGTTGGGGTTTGGAACAACGATAACCAAGCATGCATAAGGCAGAACCAAACAGATAATCATGTGAATCGCATCAAAGGACTAGCTTTCGCCTTTTCCAACAATTAGACAACTCTTTCAAGAAATCCTAATTGTCTCTACTGATTTTATGTTTATAATCCAAGTTGTTATCATGGACCTCCATTAGATGGGTAATAAACACATAAACAAGTAGTAGATGCTCAAACCTTGATAAAAGTCGGATCTTTACCTCAATTATGCATGGCTAACGTCGGGCTCGCCCCAACCCTAGAAGTGGGTTGACTACTCGCGCTTCATTGCAACTTCAGACATTGATTGATGAAAAGAATCTAATTGCATTAAACCAAACTCAAGAAAGTACAAACCAAACAAAGCCGGACCACTCTCGCTCTCCTGCTCCACTCGGCCTCTCTCTCTCTACTCTTCTCCTAATTGTTGTGTGTTGGAATGAATGAAAAACCAGCCCTCTAAGGCTTTATTTATAGCCTTCTATTCCTTGCTATTCAAGGATAGAATATCTATATCTATATCTAAAACTATATCTAGAACTTTAAAGATAAATAAAAGCTATAAAGAAGTTAAATCTAAAATAGGGAAATATATCTAAAATGTCTTCAAGTGGATAGATCTCTCTCTTCATGATGTATCTTGATAAATTCGGATAGAATCGGCTATCCTCGGCTCCAAGGACTCCAACTCCGAGTAGAATTGATCAAACCGCGTAACGCGTCTTCTGGAGGCGTCCTCGATCTCGAGTAAGGCTACTCGATCTCGAGTAGAATTGTCGGTCGACTGGGCTTGACTCGGCGTCTCGGCTAGCTGGTGCTCGACAGACTCGGACTTGACTCAAGGGCTTCGTCGATCTCGAGGACCCTTACTCGACATCGAGTTGGGTGGCTCATCGACTGGGTCTTCTCGGCAGCGTCGGGTAGATCTTCTCGACATGCCCGGGTGTGGCTCCTCGGCTTTGTCGATCTCGAGGAACACTCCTCGATCTCGAGTTGGGTGTCCGGGCATGGCTTGTCGATGTCGAGTAGCTTTTGTGCTCCGGTTCTTGCTTCTTGATTTTCTCCCGAAATGGTTCCATATTCTGCAATATTAAACAGAAACTTATGTAGATCTCCATTTCTGACAAATAAGCATATACTACATAAATCTGACATATTCCCAACCCGAAATATGCAAAATGTAAAGAATATGGAACTAAAATATGCATAAATACATGGCTACTTTGGAGACATCAAATCACCCCATACTTAGACTTGCTTGTCCTCAAGCAATAACCAAACAATAACCAAAACCTACAACACATCCTTCAAGTCTTCGCCTTTGTCAAAAGCAACATCTCAAGTAGTAGCAATGTAAGACAAGTGAATTTAACGTCATCACACATATATGAGCGATCCATAGGCATAGGCAATATAAATCCAACCTCACAGGAATAATGTGTTTACACTCATCTCTCAATGTGTTTATGCTATGTATATCGACTCTCTACTCAATTCCATATACAATCTCATAAACATTGCAATTTAAATATGTATCCACTTCGCAACCAATTATGAAAATGCAACAAGAATTATCAGGAGGACTTCGCTCAATAGAAGTCTTCAAAGAAGATTCCATTCGGCGGGGTTGTAATGGGGCTTGGTAAGAAATAAGGTATGGAATTATTTGGCCATGTGGTGCTAAATAAAATTCGGGAATCAAGACTCCTAAATCTCCAACACAACCAAACCATAACTTTCAATCACATGCATCAACCAAACTCTCCAATTTATCTCAATGAAGTATGTAACCTTTCAAACTTCCTCAACCTCTCCAAACTATGTATCTTGCGAAATAATGAAAGAAATAAGGTAAATTTGGCTCATACACTTTATTCGTAAACATATGTACTCTTCTCTTCTTCTTTTTTTTTTCTTTTTCGGATTTTTTTTTTAAACGAAAATAAAACAAATGGTGCATTTATAAGGTGAGTCAAAAATCCTTTTACATAGTATGCATAGCAAGATAAAAATGTAAAACCAACCCATGTTTCAATAATTTCAACAATCCTTCCTACTTGAAATGCAACATAAGCTTATTCCTTCCACAAACTATTATTTCAACCAACTCTAAGTCTTAATTCCCAAATGGGGGTCAGGCTCAATTTGGCTAAGGATATTTTTGTGGAGTTCACAATAAAAGTCTCAGGCTAATGTTCTGGCTTCAAGCAGGGATAATGCAGGGTAGGTAAAGAGAGGATAAAATTGGCTTAAAAGGTGCCTCCATCATTTAATTCTCATCAACATAAACATATAAATGCATTGGCTTTGAATAACTATCACAATATTTAGAGATGCATAGAAAGAGTAAATACACTCAAGAAAGAAGAGGGATTTTTAATGTTCTCCCTATAAGGCCAAAATTCTCACTGGGACAATTTTTGTTGGATTTTAACTTTTAGCTTAGGATCATATGTGCTCAATTTCATCACAAGTTCACAATCCACATAAAAACCATTTTGAGGACTTAGGCTAAACCTTCCAAACATGCCATAGGATTTATATGATCAAGTCAGTCATTATTTATCATCATAGGACATCTAAGTTAGGGTATAAAAACTAAAACAATGCAAAAATTTAAACATGCATTTTTTTTCATTTTTCGACATTTTCTATTTTTTTATTTTTTTTATGCAAAAAGAAACAAGACTAAAGTATGACAAAAACTTAAATGCATAAAATTTAAATATGAATGCATAATATAAAAATTAAAATTTCACCATGTAAAACCAAAAGCAAGACTAAAACATATGATATTGATAATGAGCCCTTCCCCCACCCCATACTTAAAATTTACAGTGTCCCCACTGTATAAAATCAAATAAAAACAAGAGTAAAGGAAGGAACTCACAGGATAACATATCGAGGAGGGCAAATCAGTGCATGTCGAGGAAAAAGCCTTGTCGATCTCGAGTACAAGGTACTCGATCTCGAGTAGTTTCGTCTGCGTCCAGTGGTTTCTGAAGTCGAGGGGCATTCTGGGCTTTATCGATCTCGAGTTGGCCTACTCGATATCGACGAGTGTCTGGGCTGCTCCTCCTTGTCGTCGTCGACTTGGCCTTCGTCGATTTTGACTGTTTTTCAGGGACTTCTTTATTCCACTTTTTGCGATCCTTATTTGCTTGCCGACCTAAAAGTGTTAGATTGCATACAAAAACAAGACTATCCACATGAAGTATTCTAAAAGACATAAAACCAAAACCAAGAACAAAAACCAAAAACTAAAAAGTTCAAAAGTCCCAAAAAAATTCATAAAGTTTATATACATGCTCTAGATTTTAGAGTCGCTAGGCCGACTTCTCCTTTTGCGCTCAAGGACCATTAGTGTGGGGCCCGCTCATGCTGGACCCTTCTCCTGGATCATCTAGGTCCTGATGGTAGTATGCAAGCTCAGCTGATAGGTGGTTGCTTGCATCATCTCCCTTCTCTTTCTTTTTCTTCCTTCCAGCCCTTAGCTTTCGCAGATTTTCTCGCCACGGGGCCTTACCTCCCCTTAAATTATTGAAAAATTTCTTTATGGGCTGAGGGGGAGTAGGATTCATACCTAAACTTACCTTTTCGGACCCAAAACAGAAATCTTTGGGCTTGGGGCTAGTCGATGTCGAGTACTGCTGGTCGACCTCGAGTACAGGGACCCCATACTTAGGTTCTTGGCAAGTCAGTGGCTCAGCAGAGGTTGTCGACCTTGACAAGGTCTTGTCGAGATCGAGTTGGTCTCGTCGACCTCGAGTACACTGTTCTTGCTTTCCTCCGCTGTTTGCTGGGTCCCGTGGTTGCTGATGCTTTTCACTTCCAGCCATGAAATTTCCTCTTTTGCAGGGCCAAAAGAGAAATCTAAAACCTCATCGCCTATGGTGAAGGTGAGCGAGCGATTCTTAACACTAATTCTGGCATCTGCAGTTGCTAAGAATGGTCTACCAAGAATAATAGGGCTAGTAGGATCTTCAGCACAGTCTATGATAAGGAAATCTGTTGGAACAAAGAATTTACCAACCTGGACGGGGACATTCTCAACTATACCTGTAGGGATGACCACTGTATTGTTTGCCATGTATAGTTTGGCATCCACAGGCTCTATGCATCCTATTTTTACCTTCCGCCAGATTGATAGAGGCATGATTCTCACACTTGCTCCTAAATCGCACAGAGAATCATATTTATATTGCCGAAAACCCACAGTAACAGAAAACTTACCAGGGTCAGGTCTCTTTTCAGGGAAGTGGAGTACTTTGCATTCGCCTGCGATCTCTGAGATGGATCGCTTCTTGCTCAGGATTTCCTTTAGAAATTTGACATATCCAGGCATCTCTTGCAAGGCTTCTGTAAAAGGAATAGAAACATTCAGTTCTTGCAGCATATTAACAAATCTGGTAAACCTACATGCAGTGGGATCTTTCTGTGCTTTTGAAGGGAAATGCAGTGGCTTTTTCTGCTTCGGAGCCAGATCAGCTGTCGGGGTAGTTGTAGAGTCGTCGACCTCGGCCAGATTTTTCTCCTCGATCTCGACCAGTGGCTCCTCGAGATCGAGTTGGGTGGTCGACCTGGAGTTGTTGGGCTGCGCAGCGGAGTCCGAGCTCAGCTTCTAGTCTGTGTCGAGCAGTGGCTTGTCGAGATCGAGTACGCTCTCCTCGAGATCGAGTAGATTTTGCTCTGCCTCGAGTTGCTGCTCTGCCTTGCCTTGTTGTTTCCCGACCTCTGGCTCGCGTAATTGATGCCCACTTCTGAGTTTGATAGCTGCAATGTGTCCGATTTTCCCTTTAGGATTTGGTTCTGTTTGCCCAGGGAGCTGTCCGGATGGTCGTGGGATCTGTGCAGCGATTTGACCCATCTGCGTCTCTATTCCTCTTTTCCAGATGTCCAGTTCTCTAAACTTTGTAGTGATGTTCTGGAACTGGTTGTTGATGGTGCCCTGATTCCGACGCATCTCCTCAAGGATCAGCTGCAGATCATCCTTCTTTTGATCCCTTTCTGGATGTCCTGGAGCTCTGTAGGGTGGGGGGTTCCTAGGAGGACCTTGGTTCCACTGAGGCTGATAGAACCTTTGATCTCCCATGTAGCGATTTGGACCCCCAGCGTAGGCTGCTTCCTCATGTGTCTCTGCCATTCTGACTTGCTCAGTGTGTGGGCACTCAGTAGTGGTGTGCCTCTGTGATCCGCATTCGATGCAAGGCTGATTGACAGATAGATATTTGACTTGCTTGAGGAGCTTGCGATTCTGGTCTCTGTAGAACTGCTCCCTGACATCTGGGTCAATCTCTTTTGCTGCCTCATAGAGTGGCATAGATGGTGCTGGCCTGGCATAGGAGCTCTCCTCATAGTTTGCAGTAGACCCATATTTGTTGTCATAATTGGTGAGCTTGTCATAACACACCCCATGCGTCAACTGGTGGCATCGTCAGATACTCACAGCGAGTATACTGGTTGATTTTGTCCTTGGTGACTTGATCAAGAGAGTTGAAGAAGATCTCCTGAATGACGTAGGGTGGCTGTCCATGAGTAGGGCAAGATCGCAGCAGTTCTTTGTAGCGTTCCCAGGCCTTTGCTAACGGCTCCCCAGGTTTTTGTTTGAAAGCGGTGATTTTCTGGCGGAGGAGTGCTGTCTTGGCAGGTGGGAAGAATTTATTCAGAAACTCTTGCTCTACTTGAGCCCATGTTGTGAGTGATCTTGGTTTCAGCCCTTCAAGCCACTTCAGTGCAGGCCCAGCGAGAGACCAGCGAAAAGCCTTCATCTTGACATATTCCAAAGTTGTACCTTCAGCAAGAGTACGGAACATGTCAGAAAAATTGGTAATATGTTCAAGAGGACACTCATTAAATTTGCCATAAAAAGCATTATTTTTAAGCTCTATCAGAAATTGAGTGCGAATTTCAAAGGAGTTTTTAGGGATAAGAATCGCCGATTCAGGCACGATGAGAGTTGGATGCATATAATCCTCAGCCGTGGTTGGGTACTGGGCAAGCTCAGCCTCCGCTTGTTCCCTTGTTGCTTTCTCAGTGGCGATAGCAGCATCTTTAGCGGCTAGTTCCCTTGTAAGCCTCACAATTAGCTGTTCTTGTGTCTCTGCGGCTGCCATGGCTCTTTTTGAGTTTAGAGTGGATGTGTAGGAAACGCTCCGGTTTGTCTAAGCTGTCAAACTCAGGTGGTAGACCAGAACGGCGCATACACCTGTATAATAACTCAAAGCAGATGTGAGATTTAACTACCTAAGGCGCGAATGATAGCCTCCCCGGCAACGGCGCCAATTTGTTGGGAGGAGGAAATCGAGTATGCAAAATAGAATGTAAATAAACTAAGTCAAACCAGATTCCGTCCCTTACAAATAATTACAAGACTTCCTCCCGATGCAGTAGTGGGAAGTCAGGATCGATCCACGAGGAAGCGTGTCAGCGGATCCTAGGCAGCGGAGAAATCTCACAGAAGTTGACTACAGGGGTCCTAGATCTCGAGTACAGCAACTCGACAGAAGATCGGACAGTCGAACAGCGAAGCAGTCAGAGGCACAGGGCTAGTCGATCTCGACAAGGCCTACTCGAGATCGAGTAGAGTCTTGGTCGACTTCGGTTTGTCTCGTCGAGTACCTGCACACAGAAGCTACAGCGACCTTGGTCGAAAATCAGTAGTCGAGATCGACGAGTGCTAGTCGATCTCGAGTAAGGGCAGAAACTAAAACGAAAGGAAATAAAAACAAATGCTTTGGGATCTCGAAATAAACTGTATGTAAAAGACTTCCAAGGTTGGGGTTTGCAACAACGATAACCAAGCATGCATAAGGCAAAACCAAACAGATAATCATGTGAATCGCATCAAAGGACTAGCTTTCGCCTTTTCCAACAATTAGACAACTCTTTCAAGAAACCCTAATTCTCTCTACTGATTTTATGTTTATAATCCATGTTGTTATCATGGACCTCCATTAGATGGGTAATAAACACATAAACAAGTAGTAGATGCTCAAAACTTGATAAAAGTCGGATCTTTACCTCAATTATGCATGGCTAACGTCGGGCTCGCCCCAACCCTAGAAGTGGGTTGACTACTCGCGCTTCATTGCAACTTCAGACATTGATTGATGAAAAGAATCTAATTGCATTAAACCAAACTCAAGAAAGTACAAACCAAACAAAGCCGGATCACTCTCGCTCTCCTGCTACACTCGGCCTCTCTCTCTCTCTCTACTCTTCTCCTAATTGTTGTGTGTTGGAATGAATGAAAAACCAGCCCTCTAAGGCTTTATTTATAGCCTTCTATTCCTTGCTATTCAAGGATAGAATATCTATATCTATATCTAAAACTATATCTAGAACTTTAAAGATAAATAAAAGCTATAAAGAAGTTAAATCTAAAATAGGGAAATATATCTAAAATGTCTTCAAGTGGATAGATCTCTCTCTTCATGATGTATCTTGATAAATTCGGATAGAATCGGCTATCCTCGGCTCCAAGGACTCCAACTCCGAGTAGAATTGATCAAACCGCGTAACGCGTCTTCTGGAGGCGTCCTCGATCTCGAGTAAGGCTACTCGATCTCGAGTAGAATTGTCGGTCGACTGGGCTTGACTCGGCGTCTCGGCTAGCTGGTGCTCGACAGACTCGGACTTGACTCAAGGGCTTCGTCGATCTCGAGGACCCTTACTCGACATCGAGTTGGGTGGCTCATCGACTGGGTCTTCTCGGCAGCGTCGGGTAGATCTTCTCGACATGCCCGGGTGTGGCTCCTCGGCTTTGTCGATCTCGAGGAACACTCCTCGATCTCGAGTTGGGTGTCCGGGCATGGCTTGTCGATGTCGAGTAGCTTTTGTGCTCCGGTTCTTGCTTCTTGATTTTCTCCCGAAATGGTTCCATATTCTGCAATATTAAACAGAAACTTATGTAGATCTCCATTTCTGACAAATAAGCATATACTACATAAATCTGACATATTCCCAACCCGAAATATGCAAAATGTAAAGAATATGGAACTAAAATATGCATAAAGACATGGCTACTTTGGAGACATCACGTGGAAGAAGTTAGCTTGGATTCGGAATGCACAAATTGAAGAGTGAGGCTATTGGTGAAACGGCGTCCGCCGCCTAAAGCACGGCGCCCGCCGTCCGTGTCATTACGGAATCTCCTATTCCGTCTTTTGGAAACTAATTAGGTTAAACTATTTTATGTATGTTTTTCCCGACTTTGTGAGGGAGTTAGAGTTTTGTTGAGAAAACCTAATGAAGAGAACTCTTATGGAGATATTGAGAGGAAGACTTTCCATGAGGAACTAAACCTCTTTTGTTTCGCCTGCAATTCGGAGACATGGTTATATGATTTGTGATGAGACTTAATTTCTATCTGTTTTAAGTTTGATTGATTCAATGTCTTTGTTTGTTATTGATTGATTGGATGTATTCCTTCTTGATTGGCCACCTTGATGGAATTTGCTTTCCTGTTAAATGTTTGATTAACCGTCGCAAGTTAATTGGATTAGTAGCACAACATAACTAATTGATCCCCTGAAAGCATCGATTGGGTGTGCAGGACATTGACAGTTCTACTTTATCAATTATACCAATGAGGGTTAGGGAGTTGTTCCCCTATCTTGGGTTGTTTGTGTGATTGTTATTGTTGCATTTCTTTGGGTTGGAGTGATCCACCATTAGATGAATCCAACTGATAGCGTCTATTCTAGCATTGTCTTTGGGCACTCTTGGGTAGAGTTTAGGGTATTTTACTAGAGTATTCTACCTATTTCTTAGCCCTTTGTGTCCCATTTCGAGGAATCGGTGTCTACCGCTAGTTTGTTGTGATTTCAGGTACTTTTGAGCAATTTTCGAGCCGATTCAAGAGCTAAAGGATAAGGAGGTGATTAGAGGCGCTTCCATGTGGAAATAAATCATCAAAGACGGGCTAAAGGGGTCGAGAGATGAGCAAAAATATGAGACAAGATGCAAGCATATCAAGTGAATCACTCATAGGAGCTCAGACGATGTAGCACGACTCGCGTGATGGCCTTCACAAGGGGATTTGTGCAATTTTCAGCTTCAGCATGTTGTCACGACTCGTGGGAGGCCTTCACGAATCGTGACAGATAAACTCATCTCTTTGGGGCGTCTGCAGGCTGTCACGACCCGTGACAGACTCTTCACGAGTCGTGACAGTGCCAGATCAGCCCAACCTTTCGCATTTCCCCTGTTAAAACAAATGTAATAGCAGATTTCAAAGGAGTTACGTTTTGTTCTGGGGAGAAGAAAGCTCAGGCCGGAAATTAGAGATTGTAGGGGAGCTTTTGTGTGAACTTTGGAGACTAGGATTTTGGAGAAGACAACTCGTTCGATCTATCAAATTTCGGTAAAGTTTATTTTCATCTCTATTGTTCTATGTTTGTCTTGCCGAATTTGATTGAATCAAGCATGTACTTTTCCATGAGTGGCTAGACTTCTTGTTCTAGGGTTGGGATTGTCTCGACAATGCGGAAATAGGCTTGTTCTTACTATCTCTCGAATGATTCCTGAATTAGGTTGTGGTTTAATCATGTTGTGCTTATTCTAATTGATGTGAGTCGATTAGATCCGATTTAGGGTTTGAAATTGAAAGACTAAAACACCTAAATTGGAATTTAGATGGTGAATTGAGACCGAAAGGCGATTAGGATCCATCAGAACTACATGATTAAACCCGAAGTTTATTGATCGAAAGTGAAACTAAACTTCTTGAGGATTCCTAGGTTATCATTGATGTTTTGGGCAATTTTGATATTATTCGGAGCCGAAAGGCGAAGTTAGTATGACTATTGCCTAAAACTCTACGAACTTAAAGGGCCTAAATCGATTGCCTGAGCCCGAAAGGAGAATTGCTCACCGATTTAGACACATTCGCGCTAAACCCGAAAGGTGATGTGCGATTACCTTAGATAACCTACCTCCACAATTTGATTTTGAAATCATTCGAGCAAGAAAATATTTTATGCCTATTGACGATGCATTGTTGGTATATCCTTAATCCTAGAACGTTTCCCCATATATATATTTCATAATATTGAATTGATTTTTTTGGTTACTTTACACACAAACACTCCCAAATCTGCTTGTTTATTCCGAACTTGGTCGAACTAGCTCGAAATTACAATCGATACTCCATTGGTCCTTGTGATACGACACTTGATATACTACAACTGAACCCCATACACTTGTGGGTGTAGGTTTTAGCCTATCACCAACAAGGGAAGATAGATAAAGTCAAGGATCAAAGACATAACCATTGTTGATGAATTGTAGGGGGAACTATCTCATCATTCATAATTATCATCAATTCACCATTGTTACTTTTGTTGACTTCAGTTGCTTTGATATTCAATCACTTCTTGATATTTTTCTGTTCTGATAGCGATTTGATAGCCTGGAAAGGTATTCTCTCTGTGGGATCGACCCCTTACTATTCCACTATACTAGTTACTAATTTACTAGTTGAGTTGTTGGTTTGGGTTACTCTTTTTGGTGTTGTAGAAAAGTAACGACACTCTACACCACACCAATGGCTTTTAAGAGTATTGAGGATATAGTATAAGAGGATCCTCGGGTGTGGAATTAGAGATAGGAGTTGGATTTTTAGAGGTGGATTGCTAGTGAGAGTGCTTGGTGGAATGAGGGGCGAGATTAGAGTATTCAAATGAATTGGGACTTCTTTTATAGGATGTTATCTGATTTGATGTTGGTGAGTCTAGGTAAGGATTGGTCCTTGCTTGAGAGTGGAGATGAACGAGTGGGGATTGTGTTTTATTTTGAATCGGGATGATTCTCTTGATTATGTGATTTATTAATATGTATTGGCATGATATTATATTATGTGATGATAAGCATGATGTTATGTTATATGGTCGTAAAGCATGGTTATTGATATGTTAAATGATGAATATGACTTGTATATATATGAAATAGTGGTGTGTGACGGCTAAATGATCGTTATATGGTATTGTGATGAGTTAAGATGATGTTTTGTGAACATGCTGACAACTGGATAATTGATATATTGCTTGACCTCCCCTTTTTTTGCAGAATCGTAATAGCATGGCTTTGTTGTGTTGATGTGTTGACAATGAGTTTTGGTTCATTGACTCTATGATAAGGAGATATTTTTATGACTTCTGGTGTGATGTCAATACGTTCGTTATGATTTCTGGTATGTTGTTGAGATGCGTATTATGACCGTTAGTGTGATGTGGAGGTGTTGATGTGAACTTGTGGCACTGTGTTGGCATATGTTTGAGACTTGTTGTATGATGTACTGGTTGGAGATTTGTTGGTTATGTGGTTATGCATTTCTTATGGCTTACGAATTTTGCTTGAGCTGAGATTGATAGATTGATTTGATTCTGGAAACTAGGAAGAGAATATGGGATTAGCCCTTAGAGGTGGATGATTCCACCTCCAAGCTTCTGAATTTGATTGATTGATATGCGAGAAACTGATTTGGTTTTTTAAGGATTTTGATGAAATCTTGATTTGAAAGGTTTGACTCATTTTTTGTGTAAAGTTGCTTGGTTAAACGTCGAATTTGAAGATTTTGAGCGGTTTCGGAAAGGACCAATTTGAATTTTAAAAGAATAAATGATATTGAGAATTTCAATTATTTCAAGGCCAATCTTTCCCTTTACAAAACTCTTTTGAACATTACATTATTATGACGTCTCACGAAGTGAGTACAAGCATTTTATAGGGGCACTTATAGATTGCTTGCTAAGACCCAGTCGGGAAGTTATGATGCTTTTGAGTTATGATATAACCGAGAAGTCGGGGTAAGAATGTGATAGGGGCCCATATCACATACTTATTACAATCAATTGGGAATGTCATGATCAGGACGAAGATATTGTGAGGACTTCATAGGGGCCCTTATGAGGTGCTTACGGGATCAACGACATGATCCTCGTACTCACCAATTTCAAACTTCATCCCCTTGCTTTAGAATAATTTTAGTCTCGGGGTTTATCAAAAAAAAATTAGTCTCGGGGACGAGACTTGTTTTTAGAGGTGGATGAATGTAAAGGCTGAATATATTTTTATATTATTTTAATTAGATATATTATTATTTTATTCAATTTGTAAAGGTGGAATAAAAACCGTCCTCGAGCACCAAGTTTCGATTTTAAAATCATTCCGGCATCATTTTAAAATTTGAATTTTGACGGAATTTAATTCCGCTTTTGAGCTCCGAGTCTTGATAAATTAATTCTAATAATGATTTTCAATTTGATATAATTTTATAGTGTCGAGATTGGGATAGAGTGTCGAGATATTTTAGCGTCGGGATTTCAAATTGAACGTTTGGGAACCATTCCTTAACGTCGGGATTTCAAATTGAACGTCGGAATTTTGAAGAAGGTTCCCTTGCCCATTTCCAATTCCAACAAGCAGCATATTGGTCCCCTCCCTCCTTTTGTCTTCTTCCCTCACACAGCTCACCACCATCACCCCTGCACATTGCAATTGAGGTTGGTCCCCCCACAGCCTCACCTCCCTCTCTCTTGTTGTCCCTGTCCAGGCTCCCTCTCTGCCTTCTTTTATTCGGAAACCAAGCACCACAAACCCTCACCAACACACCCTTATACACATCAAATTTCACCCCTCCATCTCTCCCTATATGATAAGCATTATAACCTTACAATTCCCATCTACAAACCCACCTCCTACTCTCCTTTCTTTCAATTTCAAAACCCACAAGAACAATCCACTTACCCCTGCTTGCTGAGCCACCAAATCGCCACCATTTCTCATCCTTGTTCTTCCCTTCCATTCCTATTGTCGAGCTCGAGCCACCACCATCAACCTGTTTTCCTCGTCGATCGTAGCCCTAGCAGTCACCAGTAGCTCCTCTGCTTTGGCGAGAAGGGGCCAAGCTCCACCACCTCCATCCGAGAACCTCTAGCTCTCATCTTTCTGAGTACAGGCAACAACAGCCCCAATCCTCCCCTCCGACATCCAACGACTGAAGCCAAATTGCCACCGAGCCACACCGAACGTCGTTTCTCCTGTTTGCATGAGAAAGGAATTGGTATGCCCTTCACCATTTATTCTAACCTAAAACCTATTCAAGGTCCGCCTTTATAACCTCCTCTCTCGTCCCAAGCCAGGATCTGCGCGTTCCAACCTCCGACGAACTCAAATCGAGCCCGAAGACGTTTTCCGGCGAGTTCGAAGTACCTCGGTGAGTCTCCTTCTTCTCTGCTCGCGCTTACTTCTCTCTGGGTCTGAGATGGTTGTTGTTGCAGGAGGATGGTCAAGTATGAAAATAAATATAAAATATGAAATCAAACTGACTCCCTGTCTCAGCAAATAAATACAAGACTTCCTCCCGTTGTAGTAGAAGGTAGTCAGGATTGATACACGAGAAAGCGTGTCAGCGCCCGCCTTTTTAGTTCAGAAACTCTCAAAATTTGACTCAGAAAGCACTCGACGTCGACTGAGTGTCCTCGACGTCGACCACTCAGTCTGCAAAATAGAGAACAGAAGCAAAGAAACGCAAGAAAATAGAGCAAAGCTTGTCGATCTCGAGTAGGGGTACTCGAAGTCGACTACTGTAGCACTCGACGTCGACCAGTGTCGTCGAAGTCGAGTAGAACAGATTCGAAAAAACCTCAACTTTATATCGAAACAAGACGAAAATAAACACAAAATAGGTGAATAAAATAAACAAACTAAGAGACTTCCAAGATCAGGGTTTCAACACCACGACGATAACCATATAAAATAATGCATAAGGTATAAAAGATCATGCCTTTTCATCAAATAACTGTCGTTATTAACAAATAGGAATATAGAGGCTTTCGCATAAACCCTAATTATTACTAACCCTTTTCACATAATTAATCCAAGTTGTATTAAGATCACTTTTGCTTCAATAACACAAACAAGGCTCACCTTCAACTTTCGCAAAAGAATCATGCTTGTAGGGATAGAAGACGAAATCGCATCAAAAGATTGTACCATTTCGCATTACCTTACATGGCTACCGTCGGGCTCACCCCGACCCTAGAAGTCGGGTGACTACTCTCTCTTCATCATTAATAAACACATCAATAACAAAAATGAACTAAATTGCATTAAAATAAACTGAAGAAAGTACAAACCGAACAAAGACATATCACTTCCACTCTCTTTCCTCCACTCGGCCTCTCTCTCTCTCTCTCTCTACTCTCGAAAACTCCTATTGGCTTGTAGCTTGGATTGTTGGATGATTGAATGATTCTAAAATCCAGCCCCTAAAGCCTTATTTATAGTGGTTAATGTAGCTAATCTAGGAATGAACAACTATATCTATATCTAAAACTTTCTATCTAAAAACACAAGATAAAACATTAATGATAAAGGAAATAAATCTATAAGGAAACTATGACTATTGTGGATAAATCCCTCTTGGACTTGATAGATCTTCATGTGGATGGATAGAATTCCACATATCTTCACTTGCAAGTACTTCTATCTTCTCGTCACAACTCGATCTAGGACTCGGGCTCGTCACTGGAACGTACTCCACTTCGAGTATAGTTACTCGACTTCGACCAGAACTTTTCCTCCTGGGTTGCACTCGAGCTCGGGCACGTTCTAGACTCGACGGGCATACTCGACTTCGAGTACTGTAGCAGTCGACGTCGAGTAGTCCTGGTTCCTCAAGTGGTCTGCTCAACTTCGTGTAAATTTCTGGCTTTGGGAGTACTCGACTTCGACTAGATGTAGTCGACATCGAGTAGAACTGTCAGCTTTCAACATTCTGCTCCGTTCTTGAAACGCACTTTCCCGAGTCCTCATTTATCGGATTGGCACATATGAGTTTGCGTTGGAAAGCTCTTTTCGAGAGATACAACTCTCACGAAGACATCAGAACTTGATTCAGAATGATGAATGGTGAAAAATGGCATTTTCTCCAGCTGCACCATCCTTAGCTTCTTCATGACTTTCCTTTAAGCTCCAAAGTGCGTCCGATTTCTGCGAAATTAAACAAAAACTAGTGTAGACTCCAAAATTTGGCAAATAAACATAAACTACACAGATTCTGTACTATTCTAACCCAAATGTATGAAATGCTTGCCGAAATCGATATAAAAGTAAGTGTAAAACATGGCAAAATAGGCTCACAACAATGGTCAGGGTTAGTGGGCCGGTCTGTGGGAGTGTTGGGGTCGGGACGAAGGCCACCGGTAGGCCGGATCCCCTTCTTCTTCCTTCGTTTTCCTTCGGCAGAGGCGGAGCTCCGTTCTTTGTTGGGGGAAATGCAATGATAGGTTGGTTCTAGGCCTAATTGGTTGGGCTTAATCCAAATCCCATTTCGGGTTATATCATTTCCATATGGGTTTCAATTGGGAAGATTGCAACCGGATTTGTTTTGGTAGATTTAGGGTCATGGACTTGTTTCTTTCTTTCGGGTCGGGTATATATGGATCCGAGTCTTCCTTTCCTTTTCTTATTTTGCCGGGTATGTTTATTTCTTTTCAGTTGGGCTGGTTAGGTGTTGAGTTGTTATTAATTGTTGTTTCATTACGTATATAACGTTATATGATATGTATGTGTGTTATTCTGTATATTAGTATATGATTCGGTTTTATTTGGAAATATTATTTCTGAAATTATTATTATTATTATTATTATTATTATTATTATTATTATTATTATTATTATTATTATTATTATTATTATTATTATTATTATATTGTAGTTGTTTAGAAATATTATTAATTGGAAAAAAAGTGTTATATGAGGTTAAAATGTGATTTTGAAAATTTGAAATGAATTATTGACATTGCTTTATCATTATGATTGGAAAGGAGGTTCTAAATTTTCGGAAATATTTTTTAAGGATTTGTGTTTGGAAAATCAAAATGCCGGAATTATTTCTATAATACGATTTTGAGAGATTTGTAATTTTAAAGTTTAAATGTTTAATGTCAGAATTTGACCAAGTATGATTTGAGAAATTATTTTGGATATGAGTTGACTTAACTTGAGATTTAAGAGTTTGGAAAACTTTGGGAAAATGTTTTACTTGATTTAACTCGGTGAATTTATTGTTGAATCCTGATTGAGAATTATATGGACTTTAAATAAGATATGGAATTTTATATGATGATTGATAATGCATATTTCATATAGGCATTATAGGTGTTTCTTATTCCATTTAGGTAGTGGTTTTGCTACTGTTTGAGTCTAGTTCTGTTTATTGCTTGTGAAGTATTCGAGTTCAGAATCTATGCTTTTTTAGTAATTATTCTGCAGAATTGCATTCCGACCTTGGATGGACTTTGGGAAGAGCTTAAGAAGCAAGTTTTGGAGCATATGGAGCTATGGAAGAGCTAAGGAGGAGCAAGGAGGCACGACATTGGAATCCGTTGAAGGAAATTGAGGAACGTTGGACACTGTAGAGACGGCGCCCGCCGCCCCTTACACGGCGCCCATCGTGACCCCAGATCCCGGAAACGCAATTTGGATCCGATGAATATTATTTCATATTATTTTCTAGTATTTCCTACTAGGGTTTTGCCGACCCTTGTGAGACTTATTTAGGTTGTTTTCAGTTTATTTCACCGTGTGGAGTTGTTATTGTGAGACTATGAACACAGTTAGAGAGAGAGAGAGAGAGAGAGAGAGAGAGAGAGAGAGAGAGAGAGAGAGAGAGAGAGAGAGAGAGAGAGAGAGAGAATTGGCCTATGAGTTGCTAAACTCATAGTTTCGCATGTGATTCGAAGACATGGTTGTTTGGATTGTGAGGATTTGATTCTATTTGATTATTCATGTTCTTAGTTATCATCTTGTTCTTAATTTATATTTGTGTTCCTTTCTATGCCTGATCAACATGTTAGGAATTGCACCTTTAGCTATGAATTTGTTGTTGTTTTCTCGATAGCAAACAAAGGTATTGATGATAGTGATGTCTCTTTGTCTTTGTAGTGGCTGATTTCAATTGATCTATGTTGAGGATATTCGATTAGGGCTGAGTTCGGTATGCGCCTATTAGTCTTAATTGTGTAGAGTCAATGTGCCAATTGGTCTTGATTACTTGAGTTCTTAATGTTATTCTTTAGAGATGAGTGAATCTCTGTGCATCTCTCAACTTTAGTCAAGTAGACCTAGGAATATGAATAATTGATAGATCAATCCGAGGACCATGAATTCCAACCATTGTCAGAGAATTACAGGTGAAATATTCTTTCCACTTTGATATCAATTTGCTTTGTGATCCTAAATCTGGTTACTTTTACATATTTGCTACCTGTCAAGAATCATTGCTTTGCTATAAGAGTGTTTGTTTAGAGTTATTGACTAGGAAATCGCTTCTCCTTGTGGGTTCGACACCGAACTTCATCGCTATACTAGTAGTTATTTGGTGCATATATCAAGTGATTGGTTGCCTAATCTATTGGTTGTGTGTTTAAGTTTGGATATTATTACTATTTGGTAAACGGCGAAAGTGCCAACGACATTCGTCCCGCACCAAATTCTTGGCGCCGTTGCTGGGGAGAAGAAAGGAGTTTGCTTTTCTTTAACTCTTTCGATTACTCTTTACTTTGAGTCTGTTGTGTCTTTGTATGGTTCAAACTAGATCTTCTAATTCATCGCCTTTGTCTTTTGATCTCGAGATTGAAAGATCTCTTGGGTTCAGGAGGAAGCTCGTGTTTGAGACAGACGAAGAGATGGCAAACGCTGTTGTTAATCCAAGAAGAACCCTGAGAAACTTAAAGGAACCTGATTTGAGTGCTCAACCACTTGCAATTAGTCTTCTTGATCTCCCTGAGGGTTCAAGATTTGAGTTCAAGTCGAATTGGTCATCTATTTTGCCTTACTTTCATGGATTGTCTGGGGAGGAACCAAACAAGCACCTTGCTACCTTTGTGAGCGTGTGTGATAGACTGAGACCCCAAGGCTTGTCTGAAGACCAATTGATGTTGAGAGTGTTTCCCTTTACTTTGAAAGATGTTGCAAGCGATTGGTTGTACCACCTACCCTCAGAACGCATTACTACTTGTGTGCAATTGAAGAAAGCTTTCCTGCAAAAGTACTTTCCTGTGACTCGCCTCAACAAACTTAAGAAGGAGTTGTCCGTAATACGGTATACCCGAAGATGATCTAGTGATGTATCTTTATGAAGTCTTGCTTGACACCGACAGGAGTTTCATCAATGCTACTAGCGGAGGATATATTTTGGATAAAACACCTTAGGAAGCAATGCAGATTTTTTAAGGGTTGGCTAATGCATCGCAACAATATGGGAGACACCAAGGAGTTAGAGGAGTTCATAAGTTGGATAGTTCGAGAGATGGAAATAAGGATGATATCGATAGGCTTATGGAGATTGTGAACAAGATGGTTGTGCAAATGAATCAAACCCATCAGCCTAGACCTTGTGGTGTTTGTGGAGATTCAACTCATCCGAATGATAAGTGTCCCTTGATTCAGAAGGACACCGCTGAAGTGAATGCTATGGATTATGGATCTCATCTTAACTTTGATAACAATTAAAATCAGGACTACAATTCAAACTACCAAAGTGGATTCAACGGACGAGGCCAGCAGGAACAAGTTCCTTTTCAGAGAGGACAATTCAAGAATCGTCCTCGAAACACTCAACAAGACGATAGAGATGAGACATCGAGGTTGTTGTTGGACAAGATGAGTGTTCAAGAAAAGTTGCTGAGTCAAATGGCTAAAGAGATTGGTGAATTAAAAGCGAAAGATTCGGGAAAGTTGCCATCGCAGGTGGTAGTGAATCCGAAAGAGAATGTTAGCGACATGACCCTTAGAGGAGGTAAACAAGTGAATGTACCCACGGTCCCACAAGGAATGTTGAAGAGAGGCCTTGAGAGGAAGTTGATTTGGAAAATAAGGAGAATTCAAATATCCGTCATTAAACCCACCATCATAGGATGCGGTGATTAGCGGTGAATATATCATCCCCTTTATATATACATCAAAATCCTTATTAATTTATTTGTCCAACTTATATGATACAGTTTTAATTTTTAAAATTATATAAAATCACATGAATGGTAGGTTATGATGATTTTCGTTGTTGATAAATTAAGGATATAGTGAGTGTGATTTTATGTAAGTTCAAAAAAAAGTATTTTTTTTTATAAAGTTGGACAAATAAATACTAATGGATTTGGTGTATTTAAAAATATAGAGCTAGGGTACGTAGATTTGAGCAAATGGTGACTATTTATGGATTTTTATTATTTTAAAAAATTTATCAATAACTAAAGTTTTGTTTTAAAATTTGTATTTTTTTTGTTGATTGTAAATATTTACTTTATTATTTTGTTTATTTATAGGTTGATAGCTTGTATATTATTTTGAACTTTTTTGTTCATACTCTTATTAGATAGTTGATATATTTTGGGTAAAATACCCCCTCAAATACATTCTCAACATAAAAATATCCCGATTTTTTAGGGGAGTATATATTACTACGGGTTTTCGTACGAGGAGGGGGTAATTAATCGAGTGTAAAAGCGAAATAAACCCTAAGTAGTGTAATTAGTTGGAAGTTGGAAATGGGATGAAACATGGAAGCTGGGAGATAAAGACAATTCAGCCACTGCGTACTTTGCATGTCACTGAACCCCAAATATTCCCTTCTTTTCCCATCTTCTCCTTCCTTTTCTTTTCTTTTTTTTTTTTTCTAATTCTTTCTTTTATTAAAATTAATTAATTCTTATATTTTATGGTTTCTACACTGTCAATGCTTCCCACTCAGATCAACATGATCATCACCCACGCAACTCACAAACTCATCATTTCAACTACCTAATTTTTATTTTTCTTTATATGTGTATACATTTTCTTTCTTATCTAGTTTAATTACTTCTTAATTTGGCCGGCGGACGCGGACCTGGTTATTTTCTAACAGACTTTAAAAATATAAATTATGGTAATTAATGATCAGCTCTTCAATTGCTAAGAATGAACATATATACTTAATAAAATATATATTATGGAACAACTCTTACATTTCTTGTTAAGCAAGTTCATCATTCATCAAGCAAAATTTGTCATCTAGGTATTTAATAGCACAAGAAAATAAATTCTTCATATATATAAATCACTTCAATGCCAGCCTACATATATGTATTTAGTTAGTAATTAAGTAAATCACAAATGTATAATATACTGTTATAAACATAAAAATACATTAGTTAGCATATTTATTTACGAATACTTCATTTGTCAGCATATAAAATCTCTTCCAATAATGATGATAATCATATATTTATATCATCCACGTACATATAGCAGCGCTTATCATCATATGTGAATACAGATATAATAATACATATATATATATATATATATATATATATATATATATATATATATATATATATATATATATATATATCAGCATGTGTGAAGTCAGAACTAATAATACATATATATTAGCATATGTTAGTCGATTGTCAGCATACTTAAGACATTTTGCTCTTGCCAGATCAAGTGGTAATGTCAACCCACATTCTTACAGTTGTTTGTGGGGGAGAATGGATGAATGTTGACAACAACTTATTTTTCGTTGGGGATACAACAATAAAGCCTTTCCTAGTAGATGAGTCAGTTACATTAGATTCGTTGGTTGTGAGAGTGCATGTTCGCCAAATTCAACATTGATCATAACGTTTATAATCTAGAATTCAGCCACTTGCATCAATGCAAAGTTTTAAAAATACCTTTTATTGTTAGTTGTGATGCAGATTTACAGGAATTCTTGGCATTAAGTAAGCTCGGATGAGTGAATTTTGTTGTCGAATTGTATGTCATTAAGAGGAGGAAGGATGAAATAATGTCTATCATACAACAAAAAGTTGACATCGACATACCTGAAACAAAAGACCATGAAAGCAGGAAGACTTTTGAATCTAATGACTATTTCAAAGACTTATGTGTCGTTAAAGACAAGAACGCTGACAACGAATATATGTCATTGGAGGATTATGGGTATTACTATGGAGATGATGTTGATATTGCTATAGATGATGAGGCACTTATTCCTTTTCATGCATCTTCTGACTTTGATGGAGAAAGTAATGCAACTGAAACTATAGGGGTAGACAATAAAATGTTAGATGAAGGAGAGGATGATGATTCAGGTACCAGTGAGGAAGACCATAGTTAAAATTCGGAGGGAAAGCTACAATTCAATGAAGAGGAAAGGGAATACAATAGAAGAATACAGCGCTGATATTTCTTCCAGTGTTGAAATTGATAGTTTTGGGAGATATAAGTAAGCAACTGATAGGACAATGCATGTCGGGAAGATATTTGCAAATTGGGCATGCCGGCCCAATTTGCAAATCTGACCGGTGAACATATAATTTATTTAGTAAGGAAATCGGGTATGCCGGCCCAACTTACTCTTTTTTTTTCAATTAAGTGCATTATAAATGTTCTTTTTATTATTAACTTAAATAAGATTTTTTTTAAAACTAAGCGATTACTTTTATATCGTTATATAACATAATTTATTTATAGGTAATATATAATTAATGAAATAACTTTAATAAGAACATCAATAAAATAAAATATTGCAATAATTTGCAACATACTCCGTATTTTTTAGAGCAAGCCCAACAACTTTGTTAAAAAATCTCTAAAATAGAGATTAAAATATCAAAATCTCTAAAAAAAATTCACTCCAACTCCAACAGATTCTCTATTTTACAGATTTTTACATTTATTAAAGACTATAATAAATAAATGCATTTATTAAAGATATTTAATTCTACATTTCTAAAAAATTCATTTCAACTTAATTCTAACATTTAGCCTCATATTTGTTGGTGAACTAGTATATGTTACCCATCCTCTTGCTCGACATATTATTTTTATTATTATTATTATATTTTCACATGACATTTTTTTAAAAACAAACTCTAATGATAAATTTGATATTTATTTTTAAATGGTATTAATATTAAATTTAGATTGTTACTATAAAAGTTATCATAAAATTGGATAAAATATTATTTATATTTAATCTTATTATTTTTAATTGGTTAATATATATTTTATTATAAATTAGATTGGTGATTGATCATATATGATAAATTAATTAAATTAATTAAATAATAAGGCTTACTTTATAATTTATAAAAATAAAATCATTTCAATATGAGTACGTTATGAGTTCAAGTGAATATTTTTTGAAGTGAAAAATTTATAGACTAATTTTTTTAATGTGAATTTTATAACATTAAATTGGATGAAATTAGTTATGCTATTTGATTTATAAAAGTTAGGCAAAAATGCATAAAACCACCCTTTATTCAGGGTTGTTTGCAAATAACCACCCTTTATTCAAAATTTTGCAAATAACCACCCATTATATACAAATTGGTTGCAACTAACCACCCATACCCACTTTTCTTGTTAAATCTAATTAACTTTTTTCCAATTCTAAACAAAAAGGGTGATGCATGACAATTGGTCGGTGATGTCCATATTTTATGTCATGTTTTTACACTTATTTCAGCACCTTATTCTATCATTTTATATATTCTGGGTTGGGAATATAGCGAATTTGTGTAGTTTATGCTTATTTGCGAGAAATAGAGGTCTACGCGAGTTTCTGTTTAATATTGCAGAATTTGGAGCTAAATCAGAGCAAAATCAAGAAGCACTGGAAATACACTTGATGTCTACTGGAGGAGCGCGAAAATCGACGGAGGAGCGCCTGACATCGAGAAAAGTTGAGCACAGAACAAGACACTGAAGAGTGGTCGATATAGACCAATACTGGTCGATATCGACCTATTCCAGTCGAATTTTCCAGGACAACTCGATATGGAGTGAAGACAAGACAGGTCGATATCGACCAACCCAACTCGATATCGACCACAATCAAGTCGATATCCCTCCAAAGGCCGAGATCGAGTGAAGCAGCGAAGACATGTCTATATCGACCTATGTTGGTCGATATCGACCAAAGACCAAGTCGATTTTCCAGCCAGAGTCAATATCGAGCGAGCAGAATCCGAATCCGAGCAGACTGCTCGATATCGACCTATGTTGGTCGATATCGACCAACCCCTAGAGCCGATTTCGAGTCCGAATTCTGAGAGGGGTTTCTTCCACATGAAGCAAGAGATATTCTATCAATTCAAGAGAAGATTTATCAAGTTAAGAAAGATCTATCCACTTTAGATATAGTTTCCTTTATGTGTTTATTTCTTTTATTTTCAAATTTTATCTTATGTCTTTAGATAGAGAGATTTAGATATAGATAGATAGTTCGTTCCTAGATTAGCTAGGGAATGAACACTATAAATAAAGCCTTAGATAGAGAGATTTAGATATAGATAGATAGTTCGTTCCTAGATTAGCTAGGGAATGAACACTATAAATAAAGCCTTAGGGCTATTTTCTAGGCATTCAATTTCAGTTCCAATTAGAGAGATATAGCAAGTATAGGAGAGAGAGAGAGAGAGAGAGAGAGAGAGAGAGAGAGAGAGAGAGAGAGAGAGAGAGAGAGAGCTTGTGGCCGAGTGGAGTTGTGAAGCGAGAGCGGAATTGGCTTTGTTCGGTTGTAAGTTTTATTTAGTTTATTTAATGAAATTTATTTTCTTGTAATCTTTAATGTGTTTATTCATGATGAAGAGCGAGTAGTCACCCAACTTCTAGGGTCGGGGTGAGCCCGACGGTAACCATGTAAGGTGATACGGTAAGTGTACAATCTTTTGATGCGATTCCGTCTTCTATCCCTATGAGCATGATTCCTTTGTGAAAGTTAAAGGTGATCCTTGTTTGTGTTATTGAAGAGAAAGTGATCTTAATGCAACTTGGATTAATTATGTGAAAAGGGTTAGTAACAATTAGGGTTTATGCGAAAGCCTCTATATTCCTATTTGTTAATAACGAGAGTTATTTAATGAAAAGCGTGATCTTTTATGCCTTTATGTGTTATTTTACATGGTTATCGTTGTGGTGTTGATACCCTGATCTTGGAAGTTTTTAGTTTATCGATTTTATTTCATCAGTTTCGTGTTATGTCTTGCAAAAAGTTACGAATTTTGGTTTATGTTTACTCGATTTCGAGCACTGTTGGTCGACGTCGAGGAAAAGTTAGTCGATATCGAGGAGTTTTGGTCGATATCGACCGGTCTTGTTTCTTATTGAGTTGATGTTCTTCTGTTTTTCAGACTTTTCGACAGCGTGGTCGATATCGACTAGATAGGTCGATAACGAGTGCTCTTTTGGTCGATTTCGGGATGAGTTTGGAACTGAAAAGGCGGGCGCTGACAGGCTTTCTCGTGGATACGATCCTGACTGTCTTTTACTACAACGGGAGGAAGTCTTGTATTTATTTGCTGAGACAGGGAGTCAGTTTGCTTTATATTTTATTTATATTTCATACTTGACACATCCTCCAGCAACAACAGTCGGGTCGGGTTCGGGTTCGGTTAGTCGGGCTTCGGATAATGTCTAATAATTTGGTCATTCAATTGGGTCGGGTTTGGGTTTCAAATGTATCGGGTTTTCATTATTCGAGTTTTGATTGTCTCGGTTATACGGATTTCAGTTGTCTCATGTTTTAGTTATTTTGGGTTTCAGTTATTTTGGGTTTAAGTTATTTCGGGTTTGAATTGTCTCAAATTTTTATTATTTCAATATTCATTTTTAAAACTTTACTAGAATGTATCTTTAAGTTCAAGTTATTTTGGGTTTCGGTTATAACGGGTTAGGGTCTTAATGAGTTTCGGTTCATTCGGATTTGGGTGAGCTTCGGCTATCAGTTATTCAGATTTCAGGTCCAAAATGGGTCGGGCTGGGTTGGTTTTCGGGTGACATACTTCACTCTATTTTCTGGCATTCAGGACAATCAATTTCGGGTCAACCGGGTCGGGTTGGAAATTACTAGACATTATCCGAAACACGAATGACCCGAAATCCGACTAATCGAACCCAAACCCGACCAACTCGCCCGATTTCCATTCATCACCCTCTTTGTTTAGAATTAAAAAAAAATTAATTGAACCATTCTGGAATGCATGACTCAATTGGAAAGGACTTGCGGATAGTACCCAAAGGTCCCCGGTTCGAACTCCGGATGACGGTTCTTTATTTACAAATTGAAAGAAAAAAGTTAATTAGATTTAACAAGAAAAGAGGATATGGGTGGTTAGTTGCAACCAATTTGTATATAATGGGTGGCTATTTGCAATTTTTTTTAATAAAGGGTGCTTATTTGACAACAACCTTGAATAAAGGGTAGTTTTATCCATTTTTGCCTAAAAGTTAACATTGAATTATGATGTTTTGTTTATTTGCCTTTTGGATTAACAAATGCTCCTTCACCTTTTATGAGGCTTATGAACCATGTCCTTAGGAGATACATAGGAAAATTTGTCGTTGTATACTTTGACGATATATTAATCTATAGCAAGAACCTGCATGATCACCTTAGTCATTTAAAATTGGTATTTGATTGTCTTAGAAAAGAGAAATTATATTCCAATTTAAAGAAATGTTCTTTTGCGTCCGAGCCTACCATTTTCCTTGGTTTTGTAGTATCTGCATCTGGATTAAAGGTGGATGAGGAGAAGGTTCGTGCTATTCAGGAGTGGTCCCAGCCCCAAACTCCTACACATGTCCGCTCATTTCTTGGCCTCGTTGGCTTCTATCGACGCTTCGTCGAGGATTAAAGCATTGTTGTCGCCCCCCTCCATGAGCTGACCAAGAAGGATGTGATGTTTACCTGGACTGACGTACGTCAGAGGGCATTCGACGCTCTCAAGGATCGCCTCACCCATGCCCCGATGCTGCAACTACCCGACTTCCAACAACCCTTTGAGCTCGAGTGTGATGCTTCTGGCACAGGCATTGATGGAGTTCTGCTTCAAAATAGGCGCCCCATTGCCTATTTCAGCGAGAAGTTGGGCCCCGCAGAGCTCAACTATTCTACCTACGACAAGGAGCTGTTCGCGCTGGTTCGCTGCTTACAACCATGGCAACACTATCTCTGGCCTAAGGAGTTTGTGATTCATTCGGATCATGAAGCTTTGAAGTACCTCAAGGGACAAGCAGTGCTTAGCAGGCGACTTGCTCGATGGGTGGAGTTTTTGGAGACCTTTTCCTATGTGGTTCACCACAAGAAGGGAAAGGATAATGTGTTAGCCGACGCGCTATCACGCAGGTATGTCCTCCTAAACCATATAGATGCACATGTTTTGGGTTTTGCCTTGATAAAGGAACTGTATGCTTCTGATGGTTTCTTTAAACATATATATGCTCAATGTGTGTCCAAAGGTGAAGTTGATTCATATTTTCTTGAGAATGGTTACTTGTTTAACATGGGCAAGCTTTGTATCCCATCTTCTTCTATTCGACGATTGTTAACTCAAGAAATTCATGAGTCTAGGGGACATGGGGGTTTCGAAAAAACCATAGCTGGACTTAAGAAGCATTATGTTATGTCCCTAGTAGTAGAGGTTTAGGGTATAAATAACCTTAGGTATTGTAATTGGGGGTTTTATCCAAGAAATAATCAATTCATTTGCCTAATCTCTCTTAATCTCTATCCTATCTCCCTCTTTCTCTTATCTCGCTCTTCTTCCTCATGAACTCTATTCTCCCTCTCTCGAGCTCTCATCTTGCTCGATTCACCCTCACCGATCCTCGGATCATAACACATTAATTTTGGCCTAAAATGTCTAATTATGTGCTTAGATTTGTCAAAAGTTGTGTCACATGTGCTAAGGCTAAATCGAAATCCAATGCTAATGGTCTATATCAACCTTTGCCTATTGCTAATGCACCCTGGGAAGATGTTTCTATGGATTTTATTGTAGGATTGCCTAGAACTTCTAAGGGTCATGATTCTATCTTTGTTGTGGTAGACAGATTTTCAAAAATGGCTCATTTCATTCCTTAAAGATGTTGCATACTCATGTTGCATACTTATTCTTTAAAGATGTTGTTCGCTTACATGGGTTGCCTTTATCTATAGTTTCTAATCGTGACTCTAAATTCTTAATCTGTTTTTGGAAAACTTTATGGTCTAAGCTGGGTACAAAATTATTATTCTCTACTTCTTGTCACCCCCAAACTGATGGCCAAACTGAGGTTACAAATAGAACTCTTGGGCTCTCCTTAGAGTCATGCTGCGAACTAATCTCCGGAGGTGGGAAGAATGCCTACCATTTGTAGAATTTGCATATAACAGGTCTAGGCACTCTGCAACGAAGCAAACCCCCATCGAAGTTGTTTATGGACGAAACCCACTGACCCCAGTGGACATGATGCCTCAGCCACTCAACGAAAAGGAGAGCATGGATGCAGCTAAGCAAGTGGACTTCATCAAGCACTTGCATGAGCGTACCGAAAACTGCGCAATACAAGGCCGCGAAGGACAAGCATCGCAAGGATGTACAGTTCAACGTTGGTAATCTGGTATGGCTGCATCTCATGAAGGAAAGGTTTCCGCAACAACGGAAATCTAAGCTAGACCCCAGGGGAGATGGACCATTTCGAGTGGTTCAAAAGATGGGTCCTAATGCATACAAGCTGGATCTCCCTGCCGATAAGTACAGTGTCCATTCTACCTTCAACGTCGCCGATCTATCCTTGTTCATACCTGACGATGACTCTGACAACGATTTGAGGACAAATCGAAATCAAATGGGGGAGAATGATGCAGTGCAATTGTCGATGACTCCTGGTGACATTGAGGACAATATGAAGGTTCCGTTCGATGGTCCTGTCACTCGTGCAAGGGCCAAGAGAATTCAAGATGCAACCAAAGCTCTTCTAGTCCGTTACCAAGGAACGATGGAGCAAGGGTTCAGGCCACCCTGGATCACTTGGCTCAAGTCTACACCACTGACACAAGATATGAGCTTCCGTCCTCAAACAAAGATCATGCAAACTCGACAACACCCGCCTTGAAGACACCCTTATGTCGAGTGGGCCTTGGTCGAGTGGGCCGAGTTATTTTATGTCTCTAATTAATCAGTTGTTATTTATTGCAATTACATTAATAATGTACAAGATTATACCTCCTCTAGATATATCTTATCCCCTAAGTTTTAGAATTATATCTTCTTAGGTTTACTTTTATCTTTAGGTTATTTTAATCTATCTTTATCAACCTAAATTCTATCTTGCACGATTAAAAAAAATGCCAAGAGCATATATATATATATATATATGGTTATTAGTGAGTTAGTAACTCATTGCATTCTAAGTTATTTCGTTTCCATCGTTTACTATATATAGATGATCTATTAGATTTCAAGCTCCACAAAGAACCCTTATTTGTGTGATTTAGAGCCGTGCCGACACCGGAGCCGTGGTCACACCCATCTCTCTCCGAGCCTTGTTGCAACAGTCGGATAATAGTCGACGGAGTGTGTGCACTTTTTAGCCCTTGTGTTGCTCGCTTTATTTTACTTAGTTGCTTAATTTTTTAGCTTCACATTGTATTATTTATTGCATTCTCTTATTATTTGCAATTTCATATTCTAGCCGCATATCATTAACTTCATCTCCTTGCATACTCTTTTCGTGGCTATCTCTCGCATTTTGCATTGTTATCTTGCTACTTTCATCATTGTATAGTTCTGTGTCCAGGGTAGGTTATCAAGTAGTGCCTTGTTTTCTCGCCTAATTGATTTCTAAATCTTAATCACTCTTAGGATCAAAAGGGTTTGCATTACTTGGTTTCTGGTCTTTGCTCCGTTTACTTGTTTCTCTTCTGATATTGTAGCAACATGTCGAACGACAATAACCCCAACCCTTCCCCTACCCCTCCTACGCCACTTACTGCAGCCGACGTTCGGTCCCTCTTTCAAGCTGAAATAACCCAATGGACCAATCGCTTAGCCATTGAAAGGGCGCAAGAACGTGCTAATTTCACTGCCCAGATCAACAAAGCCAAACGACGTGTACTACCATTTCAGGAAGCGCTGACGGCTGATCAAATGGAGCACACCTTTCACACCAAGTGTGTGGTTCAAGCATCCACACTCTCGGTCATCGTCGATGAACGGAGCTCTTGTAACTTGATCAACGAAAAGGTGGTCGAGTACCTCGATCTATCAACTGCACCTCGACTGCAACACAATGGTTATAGCTGTATCACGGACGGTAACTCTGACCCTCTTGTTACTAGACAATGCTTGGTTTCGTTTCACATGGGTAATTATTGTGATCAAGTGTTGTGTGATGTTGTTAAAATGGATTGTTGTCATATTCTTTTAGGCCAACCTTGGTTAAATGATCGGCAAGTTAGTTATGATGATAGCTTAAATACCTTTGTTTTTAACTTTAATGGGAGGAGATTTCGCCTCCTACCCTTATCTCCTCAAGCTGTTTTGAAGGAACAGACACGACATCGCCAATATAAAGCCGAGAAGGAGGCGGCTGCAAGACGGGAAGCGCACTGCGGTACATACACCAATCAGGCTGCACCCGCGGCCATACCATCCGGCACCCCTGATTCAGTCGCGCCCGCAGCCCAGGATGAGATCAAAATCGTGGCCCCAGATTCAGCACAGCGCGCCGAACTTGTTTCGCAGATTCCCGTTGACTCAGACATCGGAATTGAGTCAACTCAGTCTTGTTGTGAAGCTGACTCGACGAGCCTTCCAAGGTGGATCACACGCTGCAGGACTTTTCTGTTAAGGCACCCGAAACTGCTCTGCAAGTGGACTGCAGTGTTGCGCATGATGTGTTGGGTGCTTCTGACGACAACGATGAGGACGTTGGGTACACTTCTCTTGAGTTAGCTATTGTACCTCTTGAAAATATTCCTAATGTTGAGAATTGTGGAGTTCATAGGGTTATTGAGCCTTTTGATTTTGTTCCTCTTTATTGCTCAATGATCCCTATGACATGTGTTGTTTTTGAGGTTCCTTTGCCTCAAATTCTGCTGGCACCATCTCAAGTTGATTGTCAAGAAAGTTACTTTTTGGTGGTTTCTCCTTCCCTACTTCTCTTCAATGACTCAATTCGAGAACGAATCGAAGATAAGAAGGGGAGAATGATGCGGATCAAGATGACCTTCTGTGGGTCCAACAATGATCTTGATCCAAGCGAGCTCTTAAGACCGATTCGAGGGCCATTGATGGCAAAGAGTATTGTTCTCGAGAGGAAGAAGAAGGTTCCACCATGGAAGAAGATTCAAGATGCATGTCGAGTGGGCCTTGGGCCATGTCGAGTGCTCTTGAGGCCCATGTCGAGTAGCATGGATGTGTGAGCTGATTTCCCCTATGTCATTTAGATATATTTAATTTATTGAATATATAAATAATGTGGAAGATTATATCTCTTCTAGATAAGTTTTGTCCACAAAGTTTTAAAATTATATCTTCTTAGGTTTACTTTTATCTTTAGGTTATTTTAATCTATCTTTATCAACCTAAATTATATCTTGCATGATCAGAATTGGTTGTTAGTTTTCTATTTAAACAATGTAGTTCCCTTTGAATTAAATCAGATTGAATAGAATTGAGGAACCCCTTTATGGATTAAAGAGTTCTTTGATTTCAATCCCAAAGGATCGCGAACGAATTGAGGAACTCTTTTTCTTCGCAAGCGCGAAAATCTTTGACTTATCAACTATCATATCTGCGAGAAAAGCTGGAACAAATCAGAACAAAGGAAAATCACGGCCAAAACGCCAAAGGACATAAAATGAAAATTCCTAGACACCGACCTGGCCGGTGCAGAAGGCTAAGTTTGGCCATTTCCAAGCGAACCAGGGTCACAACCTTCCTATAATCTCGTACAATCGCAACCCCCTTTTCGAACGCAGCTCTCCACCTATCCGCTGCATCATGCTTGTCACCAGGCGCAACATACTTGCCCGGTTTGATCACAAAGTTCAAAATAGTCTTGGTTGGATCGCGAACGAGGAACCACTTTTTCCTCCATCCCGGGCTGCTGGACAACCTCTCTACAATCTTTCCAGCCAGAGAGGCGGACACCAATCCCTCACTACGCCTCAAGGAAAGAACAAAGAAAAGATGATCTAACGACGACGCTTGCTTAATGGCAGCGCAACGCATGATGTATACCGCCAAATACATCCATACGTTAAAGGCAAGCTGGGCAGGGCATTCGTTTATATAAGCTAAAAAGTCCGAATACAGCGGGGGGAGAGGGAGGCGGAACCCTTGAAGCAAGCTGCCCAGATGAATGACAACATGGTCCTTGTATTCATTCAAGCATCCCCCACCGCCAACAGCCAAACCTATCTCCACCCCAGTTGGCCACGGATAAAGCTTTGCCACCTCTTCCAGGTGCTCGACATCTAGAATCGACTCCTCACCCAGCGTTTTTGGTAGAGTAGGAGCTACGCGATCCGAGATTATTGTTGGAATAAGAGGGGGCGCCGCGAAAGTATAACTTTCGTAAAAGCTGCAGCTATCAACCACCGTTCGATCATAAGGAGGTAGGGCGAAATCACCCGGGACCACTTGGGTAGATTTTTTGGACCTCCTAGGTACGCGAGATGAATCGCCTTTTCCTAGATCATTTATGGACTCCGAGGTGTGGCAATACTCGGGGTTGTCCTCCTTTAAAGGGCGCTTAATGGTTCTTGCTATCTTCCGTTTCTTCGCGCTTGGACCAACCCCAGGGTTCTCCCTTTTCCTCTTTTCCTCGCGAGGTTTTTTACTTGGTGGAGAAGGAGCTGGACTCACCACATATTCCGAGCTGACATCTGCCTGGACCGGGTTCGCGAGGAACTGACTTCTTCATATTCATAGCCTACGCTGCGATTCTGGCTATCGGTCTCCTGCGACATCTTAATTCTAAAGGCAAAGGAAAAACCCCCTGGAAAATACGCAAGGAAAAGAAAAAATTAACAAGGGGAAGCTACCTTTTCAACATCGCGTGTAAAAAAATTTGGCGCTAAAAAGTCCTCTTGGAGGCTTAAGTTGGCGCCTCACGCGCCCCCGAAGGGACGTTAAAAAGACATCTTCCCCCCCCCCCCCCCCCCCCCCCCCCCACAGGAGGACGGCTAAAAGGCGCCTTTCCATCTCCTCCAGAAAGATTTCTTGATTCTTGAGAAATCACCTCTGAGAAGGACAAAAGGGGGAGACGAAAGGTTTCTTCCACCCCTTATCGTCAGAGATTTTCCCAAAGTCCGAAAAGGCCGCCGGAGGTCGTCCGAAAAACTCAAATGCAACACTACCCCCTCTCAACACCACCCCACCACTACTAACTATCCGTCTGCTACCCCATAGAGATCAGTTGTGACTGAGGGGATAAAGGAAAAGGTAAGGGATGAAACAACATGACAGCGGAAGAGACGGGGGCTGCAACACCAGGGCGTACCCCAATCACCGCCTCATAACCGCCGCTGGTTTCGGTTTTCCCATCTAACCCTAAAAATCTCAAGAGAATAACACAAGCCTAAAAATTAAAATGGGCAAAAGAAAGATCGGAGACGACTCACTTGAGAACTGCGAGAGGGAAGCGCCGAAAAACTTAGGAAACGGAGAACGGACCACCACCCAACTCCGATCTCGGTTCTTCAAAAAACACAGGAAACCCTTGAACTCCCTCTCTCTTCCCTCTTCTCTTTGAAAATTCAGAAATGTGGAATAAGGAGCGAGGGTAAAAACCCCACTTATAGGCAGAGGCGGATCTGTGGGGGGGCTCGAGGTCCCCCCTATCCTTAAAAAGGGTATAGGTATATTTGTATATATCTGTTAAATTAGTAATATATATAATTGAAGTAGAATAAAATCACAAAAACGGAATGGCTCAATGGTAAAGGCGCGCGTTATGTTTGATGAGGATCCCGGGTTCGCCATTAAGCCCAGCCTTACCCTACTATCTTTTTTTTTACCATCATTTAACCCCCCTTTTTTTTACTGTTGGATTATTTTTTACTGTCAGACGCAAACCCTTCCAGCGGACGACTGTCAGCGAAGGCGAAGGCGAAGGCGCACCCCAAAACCGCTGTCTCTCAGCCTCTGCTTTCGGCGCCGGCGCACCAGCTCCACCTTCGGGCTTCGGCCGACCCTTCTACCGGTGGCGCAACGCCCATCTGCTTCACCAACGTCTGCGCCTCTGCAGAGCGATTCTGAATCCGACTTCCGAGCGACTCCTTCACGCCTTGTTAGTTTTCTTTCTCAATTCATCTTCCTTTGAATTTCGATTATAATTTATTGAATTGATTGATTGAGAATCAATTTTGATTATAATTTGTGCCTTTGTGGAATTGAGAATCAATTTGGGGAGTTCGATTAGGGTTTGTGATTTGTGAGTAATAAATTTGTTCTTTTGTGATTTGAAAATTGATTGTAATTGTGATTGTGGTTATGAGAAATAAATTTCGATTGTAGTTTAGTTTGTGATTGTGATTGTGTTTGTGAGAAATGAATTTGTGAATTGTGATTTGGAATTGTGTTTTGTTGATTTGTTTTATTATAGGACTATAAAATATGGATAAGTTTGTTATTCGATCCAAGTCATCGATTCGAAGTAGTGGATCTTCAATTCCTTCAACCAACCAGATTCCAACTCCATCTCAAAATGTTGATGATGTGATTGCGTTTGAACAAAATATTTCTAGAGATGATAGAAGGAGCGAAAAAAGAGCCCGATTGGAGAAAGAATGGGTTATTATTAGTGATCCTGCATTGCGGAAACCCATTGATGAATATGATCCTTTGATTAGAGATGATGTCAAAAGAGATTATATTCTTAATGGTCCTTGTCAACCTATGTCACATGATTTCCCACAACGTTCTTTTGGAAAACAAAAGAGAAGCTTCCAAAAGAAGTGGTTCAAAGATAGAGAATGGTTGGAATATAGTGTTTCTAAAGATGCTGATTATTGTTTTTGGTGTTATCTTTTCAAAGGTGACTTAGGACCAAAATATGGAGATGGGGTGTTTCCGAAGGAGGGATGTTCTAATTGGAAGAAGGCTCTTGAGAAGTTTGAAGAGGATGTGGGAAGTGCTAATAGCCAACACAATGATGCAAGAATATTTTAAGATGTTTGTCTACTTCAACAGAAGTACAAAGTGCTGCTTACCGTCTTCGTTTGACTACAAGTTTGAGAGCGGCTAGATTTCTACTTGCGCAGGGGATGGCTTTTCGGGGGCATGATGAGAGAGTTTCTTCAAAAAATAGAGGTAATTTTATGCAATTGCTTAAGTTGTGTGGTGAACTGAATGAAGAGGTTGCAAGGGTCGTGTTGGGTAATGCCCCTGGAAATCATCAGCTGACTAGTCCTTCCATTTAGAAGGATATTGCTAAGGCATGTGCTTCAGAGACGATAAATGTCATTATCCGAGAACTTGGGGACAAGTTCTTTTCTATATTGATTGATGAGTCTCGTGATGTCTCAGTGAAAGAGCAAATGGCTATTGTTGTAAGATATGTGGACGACTAAGGAGTTGTTGTGGAGCGATTTCTTGGGGTAGTTCATGATCGTGAGACCACTACAGTATGTTTTAAAAGTGCTATTGATGCGTTCTTTGCTCAGTATGGATTATCATTCAGTAAACTGAGAGGCCAAGGATACGATGGAGCTTCAAATATGCGAGGCGAGCATAATGGGTTGAAGAGTCTTATTTTGAAGGAAAATCCATATGCGAGATATATTCATTGTTTTGCTCATCAGCTTCAACTGGTTATTGTGGGATGTGCAACCAAAATATAGAGATGTGGCAGATTTCTTTAATTATTTGATGTTGATTACGAACATAGTTGGGGCTTCTTGCAAAAGAAGAGACCAGTTGCGACAACATCAACATGAGGACTTGGTGGAGAAGTTAGAAAAGGGAGATGTGGAATCTGGAACAGGATTGAATCAAGAAAGCACTTTAACTCGGCCGAGAACCACACGTTGGGGGTCACACTATATCACCATTGTTCGTATTCTCACGTTGTGGAAATCCACCACCAAGGTGTTGGAAAACTTAGTTGATGATGGAGGTGATTCATCAATTTAGGCAAATGCCGCTAGCTTGGGTGAAAAGACGGAACACTATCAGTTTGTTTTTATTGCTCATTTGATGAGACTTGTGTTGGGATGGAGAAATTCTTTGTCACAATTGTTGCAACAAAGAGATCAAAACATCATTGTGTCAATGAATCAAGTTCAGATTGTAAGGGAAAAGCTTCAAGATTTGAGGCAGAATGGATGGGATCAGCTCGTACATGAGTTCAATGAGTTTTGTGCTGCAAACAATTTGATCATCTTTAAAATGGAAGATAATGTGACAAGTCAATTTCGTTCTAGACGTGGAGGAGAAGAGGTGAAGATGACAAATTACCACCTTTTTCGAGTCAACATATTTTGTCAGGTAATTAGAGTGCTGTATTATTTATCAATTGATTAAGTTTTTTGTTTCATTGTTATTAGAAATATACTTAATATGGCGCATCATTTTTACGTTATTGATCAAATTAATCAGGAGATGGAGAATCGTTTCAACGAGACAAACACTACATTACTCACATGTAGTGTAAGCCTTAATCCCCGGAATTCTTTCTCCAATTACAATCAGTCTAAGCTACTTCAACTTGCAGAGTTATATCTAGAAGACTTTTCAGAGACTGATAGATCTATGCTCAAGCAAGAATTAGAAGTGTGGGTTACAACCATGAGGGGAACAGAAATATATTCTGCATTGGAAGATCTTGGAGATGTTGCTAAGAAGATGGCTGAGGATGGCATTACCAAATGTTTTCCCTTGGTATATCGTCTTATTGTGTTGGTTTTGGTGCTTCCTGTCGCAACTGCAACAGTTGAAAGAGCCTTCTCTGCAATGAGTCTTGTAAAGACAGATTTGCGTAACAAGATGGGTGATGAGTATCTAAATGATTCTTTGGTATGCTACATCGAGAGTGATATTTTCGATAGCATTGACAACGAAGTTATTTTGCAACATTTTCAGAACATGAAGACACGCAAGATGGCTTTACCTCCTCTACCGCCAAAGTTAACTTCTTTGTAGAATTGTAGTATTGAACTTTTGTTTAGTATCAAACGTGCTTTTAGTATTAAAACTATTTATAACCGCAAGATAAATTTATTAAATGCCTTTGTAATTTTTAGCCCCCCCCCCCCCCAAACAGAAATCCTGGATCCGCCACTACTTATAGGTCCCTATAGGACCACTCCGCCCAATGAGCCGAAGAGCACGATAGGCCCAGATAAGGCCCATCCAATCAACTAAGAACTTTGATAGGGAGCATCGTATTTGTCGAAACCCAATCGCGAAATGATGTATCACTCGCGATCCGGTTACGAGGAGATATGACGATGCCATAGAAAATAGGCTATATAATAAACACAGAGTATGACGTCATAAATGGGTCGCCCAACGCAAAAGGATGTTCGGTTCCACCAGTAGTACATCGCGAGCAAAGTATCCGATCGAGCCCGAAGGACTAGGCTTAGCACTCCCGAGAACAATTAATCCTTACTTCCCTCGCGACCTGAACCCCATGTAAGAATCAGAGTGAACTCTCCAAATATCTAGTAAGCCTCTGAAATCCTAGCAAGCAGCTCGCTGGCTCAAGCACCTCGCCTCTAATGGTTCCACGTGTATTGCCTATGCCCCTAAGCGTGTGGACATGCGCTACACGTGTCCTACATAGAACCACGAGGTTGCCAGTCAGCTGCTCGCTTGGTTTCCCTATAAATACCCCCCTCCAATCTCAGAGTAAAGGATCTGATTCTGAAGATAGGAAAGCATAAGAGCTCTGATTATTCCCCGGACCTAAAACCCTCGGAGTTGAGTTCTAAAGATTTTCGTTCGGAGAAGAACGTTATTTGGGATAACAACCCTGTCTAGCTTCCTCTGTAGACGACGATTGAACAGTAACATAATTCATTGCGAGTCAAACTCATAACCCCCATCGCTTGGACTAATAAGCATACAATCTGATCATCATCCCGCCAGGCTAAGACTTGCAGGTATTTTAAGGCATTATGTCGTCACGGGTGAGGTAATAAGTATAGGCGAAATCCCATGAACGCGTCAATAGTCTCACCACTTACTCTAAACTCCTCTCTTTCTCTTTCCTCCCCTCTCACTCATGTCCCCACCTTTTTTCTTTCTTGGGTTTTTTAGGATTTCTTAGTAGTGAACTCATCACATCATTTTTTATCAAAATATATCTCTTCTTTCTTACTCCCTCCGTTAATTAAAACTTGACGTTTTACTATTTATGCACGCTTTTTTAGGTATTAAAAACTATATAAAATATTAACTTTTTTTAAATAACTTTATACTTATTACTATTAAGTGTGAATTTATAAAAACAAATATAAAAAAATATTAATATTTTATATAGTTTTTAGCATTCTAAAAAAACGTGTGTAAATAAAAAACGACAAGTTTTAATTAACAGATGGAGTATTTTACTATTAAGTTTTCTTATTTTTCTTTTTAAAACACATCAATGTGGGTGCTTTTACCTCGTTAATAAAAAGTCAAAATCTTCCTTAATTTCCAATTTACTCGCAAATAATTAATCATCTCCATGTAATACATTTTCTTAGAAGAATTAATTTGTCATCATTGTTAATTGTCCATCAATTTTCCTGTGATGACCGATTATTACGGTGGCCAGTACGTGACATTTTACAGGCGTTTACTTTATAGCATCTTTATTTGTGGTATTTGAGTTAAATATCATAGCACTTTTTTATAATAAAATATTATAAAAAGTGGAAGAACTAATAAAGTGAGTATCTTATTATGATACTCACCTCACATAATTTTCTTGGTTTAACAAAAAATCTGACATTCTTTTTTATTTTTTTTTTAAAAAAATGAATTATGGTACTTGGAGTACCATGGATAAAGATGGTCTAAGACCATCTTTACAGCCAATAAATATGGATAAGTTTATAGGCTGAACAAGAACATTAAAATTTACAGCCAATAAATTACTTACACACCAATATATTGACATCTTGACTTGCGTGTGTAAGCACTTTTACATTTTACACTTTTGTTTAAAAAAACTAAAAAATATGGTAAAATATTGTAAGTTTTTTTTATTGAGTATTAAATTATTTAAAAAATTAATTAAAAAAAGTCTTTGTTAATTTTTTTTTTTTTTGATAAACCTTTGTTAATTAAACACGTCATTTACTATTTATACACGCTTTTTAAAAAAATAAAAACTACATAAATTATAAAAAAAATTACATTTATATTAATAAATTCATACTTAATAGTATAATAAGCATGTGAATTTATTTAAAAAAAATTATATAGTTTTTAACACCTAAAAAATCATGTGTGAATAATAAAATGCTAAGTTTTAATTAACAGCGCGTGGAAGTAATATTTTACCATATTTTTTAGTATTTTAAAAAATGTGTAAAATCTTAAAAAAAAACTTATATTATTGAGAGAATGTAGTATTAATTATTTTTTATGAGAAAATTTAAATATACAAAAGAGAAAAAGGAGGGAGGGAGGGTCCATTATTCACAAATGGAGGTACAAAGTTAAATTTCAAAGCTACATTTGCCATCAAGTGAGATATATAATCATTTTAGATAGATTTACAAGGAAATTCATTTGACCCCACTTCACCCCCATGCATCATTTATATATACCAAAACTTTCACATTTGTAATAAATAGATCAAGAAGGTGGCTGCCTATATTTACTGACTTCCTCCAATGATGATTTTACACTATTTGTTTCATGCATTCAAGTGCAATTTGAGATCTTTTTCTCACCCAAAGTTTAAATTAACGTGAATTTATTATTATTATTTTTATTATTATTATAATATTATTATTATAATAAAGTTCTTACATAGAGTCGGCTAACAAGTTGGGCTCCGCATCCCTTTTTATAAAAGTGTTTATATTTTGAAAAATATATAATGACTAGTTAATTTTTTTAATTATAAGCTCACACTATACAACATCAAACTTGTTACTAGATAATGCCGTTGATTAATTTCAAGAAAAAACACAACAAGCACGAAGGTGGAATTTGAAACACATGAATAGTAATGGTGTGCCTACTCCTGTTCGGTTAGTCTCTAGGGGATTTGGTATCCCTATCAATTGCCCACATTGTGACTCTTGCTATGAAGATTTACCACATTTGCTATGGGATTGTAATATTACTAAGGAAACCATAATGGCAAAAAACCCAAGTGCATTTATGAAAATTCATGGTTGCTTCAGTAAAAAGGGAAATATAAACGAAACAATATGGGATATAAAAACCACAATTGGAAAAAAAGGATTCGAAGACCTCGCCTGTGTTTGGTGGGGAGTATGGTATTTCAGGAACAAAACATTATTCGATAGCATCAATCCTGACATAAGACGCATTTTGTCTTTTGTAAATGATCAAATACTTACCTGGAAAATATCTCACATAGATGAAAGTAAACAAGATATACAACTACACATGAACGTGGAACGAACTAAAACAATATCGAAAAGGAAAAGAATCAAATGGGAAGCTCCTCCTATTGGCACGTACAAACTAAATTTCGGCGGTTCTCTCCCCTCTTCTGGGTTGGGCTCTTTTGGATTTATTCTAAGAGATCACAAAGGTACCCATATTTTCAGTGGTTCGGGGGTCTCGCCTTTTAGCTCTGTTTGTGGCTGTGAGAGCCTGGGGCTTTGGCGGGGTCTTTTGGCCGCCAAGGATCTAAACATCAGAAACCTGATTATTGAAGGTGATAACTTAACAATTATAAAAAGCCTTAAAGGTTTGGGGAAGCCTACTGGAGACTCTGAAATGATTGTCTCAGACAGTCTAGTCTCGCTGGGTTTCTTTGGTTCTGTCGAGATTCGTCATGTCTTCCGAGAAGCAAATTCTGTGGCTGATCGCCTATCGCGTATTAGCTATGCTTCACATGGACCTTTGATGCCTGATGACTCTCTGTTACGTCTTCTCATCCGCAAGGATGCTCTTGGCTGATAGGGCTTAGCTCTATGGCCAAATTTTTCCCGTTTCAAAAAAAAAAAAAAAAAGAAACACATGAATAGTAAAATGTCATTTTTTAATTAATAGGGGAACAGTAAAATATTAACTTCTTTATTAATTTTTTAAAATATTTTTATACTTATAATGTTAAAAAATTAATATTAATATTAACATTTTACTGTAATTTTAGTTTCTTAAAAATGTAGAAATTTTAAAATAAGTTACATTTTTAAATGGATGGAGTATGTATATAGCAGCTTACAAGACTTTTAGTTTGGGATTGATATGGAAAGAAAAGGGAGAAAAACAGAGAAAAAAGAGAATGTTTTGTAAAAAATATATGGAAGTGACCCAACATGCAAAGCCAAATATGATTTTGATGTGACTCAACCATGCCATTTTCGTTATTATTAACACAATCCGTAACGCAGGATTAATGTCCTTGAAAATTCAGGGCAAAAAAAAAAAGCAGCAAAAAGTTCATGGACAAATAATATCACATGAAATTTTATTTATTTCTTTGGTGCACGATGGACCCATCATGCAGAAATTCAGGATTGCGTTACAAAAATAACCCTTTTAGAAAACTTTTTGATTACCTTAGCTTAAAAAAAAGGTCTCGATACATTTCTTTTAGAGAGACAAAAAAAATGGGATTTTTAAAAGAAAAAATCAAATATAGAGAAAAAATATGCACGGCCACTAGCTTGCAAGGTTAAATTCTAGTCCGTGAAGTGAGGTGAAATCAAGTAATAAACACCTTGACACAGGCCAAAATAAAATAAAATAAAATATAAAACACAATTTTACATATAGTGTATAAAATTAAATTGGTTAATTTGTTTAATTTTTGCACATAAAAAACACACTTGTAGTGACCAGGTACGGAACTAGAAAATAAAATATAGGTGGACTGAATAGAATAAAATTTTTATATGTTCATAATTTTTATTAACAAAAATTTTATTCTAATAAAAAGAGAAACATTTTTTTATTTTTCCTTAAGTTTTTACCTATTTTTTAATTTTTTAAATAATTAGATTGGTTGGAGCGAACGTTAGTCCACCCCTAGTTACGTATTCGGTAGTGTACATTTTTAAAATATTTGAATTTCATCTGATTGAGTAGGTATAAGACCCTTCAAATTTGTTGTATTCACATAAAACCTAAAAAGATGACCTCTTTTTAGAATACTACTTAATGTTTGAATCACCATCAATACTTTTATTATATTCAATTTAGCCGAAGTTGAAAAAAAAATTATATTAATTTTTATGTTTAAACGTTAAAGTTTTTATAATGCGTTTTTTTCCCTAAAAGATAAATAAATTTCAAAATAATTTGAGATTTAAATACGGATGGGATCCAATATTAGGAAAAGGGTTGCGTTGTCTGATATTTCGTCCTTTTCTTATGTTGCTATTCGTCATATTTTCAGGGAATCCAATGCGGTGGCTGACTACCTTGCTCGTAGTGCCCATGCATCCCCTGTCGACGAAGCCTGTGAGGATGATCCAGAACTTCGAGTTCTCGTCCGTAAGGATGCGCTAGGGAGGGCCTCTGCTGCTGCCGACCCGACCTAATTTTTATCTTGCGTAAAAAAAAAAAAAAAAAAAAAAAAAAAAAAAAAAAAAAAAAAAAAAAAAAAAAAGGGTTGCGTCAGGTAAGGGGAGAGACACCGGAGAGATAGTGGGCCTTTTAAGAGCCCCCCAACGAACATGGGCTTTGCACGCGTAGTCAGATTTCTAATTAGTGGGGCCCACATTCCAGTAAAAATACTATTTTAATAGTAATAACAAATAAAAGATAAGATAAATTAATTAATCCATTTATTAAATTTCTAATCAGCCCAACTACAAATCTGAGCTACCTAAGAATTCACTCGTCATAACCAATTTTCTTAGCATGAATTAGTTTAGTCAATAAACAGATCATAGATGCCAATTAAGTTAAAACAAACTCAAGGTATTGTAGCCTAGTTAAAATCAGGAATCACCGAACCTTCATACATCGGCCCACACCAGATACCTTAACGTAATGAGGGCAGGCCCATTAGATACACAACAGGCCCATCTATTGTTTCCCAACAGCAAAGCACGAATATGCACTATTGGGCTACTGGAAGATAATTTGGGCTTTTATTGGACTTATCCAACATTGAGGAGATTGTGGCCCGTCCAAACGCGCCTTAATACTTCCTCGAAAAGTTTCGCAAATGTGTGTCTGACATGAGTTTTTATATGCAGTGGATAGCCGTTCATCGACTCGTGACGACGCTGTTATGGAAATAAGTGGGTCGAGAATGGTGTCCCTTGTCTAGTACGTCCGTAAGCAGGCCACTTGACGCACCAAACATGGCCCTCAAGTGTGTTAGAGACGATGGAAAATGGCACTTGTAATCATTCTGGGTTTACAAACAGATCATGAAAGTGTTTGTGATTTTCGAAGATTCCTAGAGGAACGTCGTTGATCCGCACTTTCCAAGAGTTGTTTTCTCTGGTGATAGGTTACTACTATCTGTATCCTTGGCATCAAGACGTTGTGTGATCCTTTGTGCTTTCCCTTATTCTCAATATTCACAAATTTTGGGGATCTTCCTCGACTTCCTCATGGGTCAAAGACTTAATTGTGATTTGTTGAGTTCTGAGTCATTTTTTCTTGTTTGATTTGGATTATCTTTGTGTTGTTTCACGGTGATTGTCTGTTTGTCGATCCGTTGGCCTCTTGAGTTACCAAACAGTATGTTGTTTAGTATCTCAAATCTTTTTGTTTGCCAAAATAGAAAATAAAAAATTTATTAAAAATTTGATATTTTATACCGGAGTAACTCATTAAAAAAAATGCGTCAAAACTAAAACTGATATGAATGTGAGATGGAGAAAGTACTATATGTTCTCTCTCATGTTATTATATGGTATATAATATACAATGCTGTACATTACAATATATGTAATATTCAAGAAAAAATAAATAAAGATATGAATGATTAAATCAATCTATGACCATATTCTATGTTAATATACGGAGTATGTTCTCTCGAACCATTCCGGAATGACTCACTGGAAATGACTTGTGGGTAGTACCCATAGGTTCCCAGTTCAAACCACGGAATGGCCGCTCTTTATTTACCAATCCGCTTTTTATTTACCAATTCAAGGAGTATGTTCTCTCTCATATTATTGCGACTGATTTTTTCAAAAAATTTCACCTCAATCGTTAATAGTAAAGTTGGACAACAAGATTCCTACCGGAAGACTTTTTGGGCCCAAAGGCCTCATTCTGAAAAAATTTACCTCAATCGTTAAAATTAGAGATCCATGTAGGACGAACAAGTCTATAGATAAAATATATTAGAAAATACATTAGAAAATAATCAAGACATTGTGAACTTTAGGACGGTTTTTCTGTTTCTTATGTGGCATGTATTGACAGTTCGTCTCTATCGATTTTGTCGATATTTTGAGGTGTCGGGTTTGTCCGATTCTCAAATTATTTCTTAATAAAAAATTATTAAGACTTTATCATACATTATTTCTTAATAAAAAATTATTAAGACTTTATGATACAGTCTAAACACATTTTCTAAATATATTTTTTCCATTTTTAAATAAGATTTGAAAAGAGTCTTTACTTTATAAATATGTAAATAATAAAGATTTTATGATTCTAAATCTCTCAAGTGTATACAAACACATTTATATATTTTATTCTTCCTCTTTATTTTGTTTCCAAAATTAAAATATTTATTTCTATTTATAACGTTATTTATAGAGCGGCCTACTTTTACATTATTGGTTTGACATTTGTGTGGCTACTATCAATCAATATAAATCTGCCCAGAGTGGCATTAGCACCCCCTAACCCAAAGTAAAAACGAGAAAAAAAAAAATTTTGGATTTTTTTTTTTTTTGTAATTTTTACTAAATTTAAGGATAAAAGAGTTTTAAAAAATAATTAATCACTAAAACAACTTAGCTTAGTTGGTAGGAATAGGAAAGACAACGTTTTGGACTAATATCCAAGCATGGCGAATATCTGATCACGTACAACTAGTAGTCTTAGCGGAAACAAAAACTGAAATTCAGCACACGGACAATTTAAGGAAAAACATTGGATTCACTAATTTGTGATGGTCCCCGTCTTCGGGCCGGGCTGGGGGTTAGCCGTACTCTGGAATGAAAACTCGCTCATAGACGAAATCTTGACTGTAGTAATACATCTCCCTAGAATCATTGGTGTAAGATACAACAATACAAAAGAAATCTTCCAATGCTTAATGCTCTTTGTATACACCCCCCCCCCCCCCCTCGCGAATCCATCGGACAAAGAGGAGTTCTGGTTGACTCTATCCCAAATAATTACACAAAGTGATGTTCCATGTTTAGTGGGAGATCTGAACAAAATCAGTCAACCATCGGACAAATGCGGAGGAGCAGAATCCTCCCTGGGCAGATACCAGCGACTAGCGGATTTCAAGGAGATGTGCTCATTGATGGATATCCCTTCATTCGGTAACCCGTTTACCTGGCGGAAAAAGCAGAAAGGATCGGACAACATCTTAGAAAAATTGGATAGGGTACTAGTCCACCATGAAATAATAAACTCCTTCCCAGACCTTGCAACTAACAATGGTTCCTTTTCCGGGTCTGACCATTGCCCGATTACAATCAACCTAGCTAAAAACTCCACCTTCAAACCGCCACCATTCAAATTCGAGAATGTCTGGATACAAAGAAAGGACTTCAGGAACATAGTGAAGCAAGCTTAGAGAGCACCTTGCGCGGGCTCTACCATATTTCAAATGATGCATAAACTTAAAATTCTAAAATATAAGGCTAAAGAATGGAACAGGAAGAACTTTGGTAATATCTTTAGACAATTGCAAGAGGTCGAGGAATCCCTCCTTCAGTTACAAACAACATATGCTACAAACCCAATCCCAAATGCAACAATCAAATAACAAAATCTGCTAAAAAAAAAAAAGATAAGTTGCTCCATTTCCACAAAACATACTGGAGCCAGAGAGCGAAATCTAAACACCTAAAACTAGCAGATACAAATTCGTCCTACTTCTACATAGTAGCTGCGGGCCGCAGAAATCGAAAAATCATTAGATCGATTGGTACGGCGGAAGGAACCCAGATTGTAAGGGATGAAAACATCAAGAAGGAAATCCTTAAAGACTTTGAACAGAGATTCTATAGAGAACAAACCTACTCGCCTCAGCAGCTCGAGCAATATCTAGATATAATCAACCATGTCATCACGGAGGAGGAAAATAACTATTTGACCAAACAACCATCGAATAGCGAGATCAAAAAAGCCGTCTTCGCTATGGGTAGCAACAAATCCCAGGCCCTGATGGCTTCACTACGGAGTTTTACAAAAAATATTGGGACATTGTAGGGACGGGAATCACAAAAGCCATCAAAGCTTTCTTCCACACGGGTAGGATACTAAAACAGATAAACCATACCTTCATATCCCTAATCCCAAAAAATGACAACCCATCCTCGACGACGCACTATCGACCCATAAGCCTTTGCTCAACCATTTACAAAATTATATCCAAGATCATTACGGAAAGACTCAAAGGGATCATGGGGAAGTTAGTCCATCCTCTTCAAGGAGCCTTTGTTTCTGATAGAGCAATTCAAGATAATATCCTCATAGCACATGAAATATTCCACTCCTTCAGATCGAGGAAAGGAGCTAAAGGCCGGGCTGCGATCAAACTGGATATGGAGAAAGCGTATGATAGAGTAGAGTGGCAGTTCACACGATCAGTCCTACAAAAATTCGGTTTTCACGATAAGATAGTAAATCTCATTATGGAATGCATCACTACTGTCTCCTTCTCGGTGTTAGTCAACAATGGACCTACAGAACCCTTCAAACCCTCAAGAGGACTACGCCAAGGAGACCCTCTGTCTCCTTTCCTTTTCCTTCTTAGTGCAGAGGTTCTAGCAAGGAAAATATCAGAGGATGCGGAATCGAGCCAGAATAGTGTAGGATTCAAATTTGGACACTCAGGCCCTAGTATCCCTTTTCTGGCATTTGCTGACGACATTATCATCTTTGCTAAAGGAAGAAGCTCGGCATGCCAAAAGGTAAAAGATATTATTGAGGAATACTGCAAATTCTCGGGACAAAAAGTTAATTATCATAAATCTTCCTTCCAAATTACAAAAGGGATCACGAGAACCCGAGCACAAGAACTAGAAGGAATTCTCAACATCCCTTTGGAACGGAACTTAGAAAAAATCCTTGGATGTCCAATTATCAATGGAAGAGTATCAAAAGATACATTTGGGGAACTAGTTTGTAAATCGAAAGACCAACTAGCAAAATGGCGTATAATAAAAAAGGTAATGCCTCTTGGAAATGGTCGAAACTCAGAGCGCTAATTTCGAATTTTAAATCGGGAATAATATGGTCAGTGGGGAATGGACAATCTATTAACTTCTGGAAAGACAACTGGGTTTACACAACATCCTTGGAAGAGAAACTGGGGTCCCAACAGAATAGTAACACAATTGAATCTGTAAGCGATTACTTTTTGGGGGGTCAATGGTGGAAGGAGAAGCTTAGGACAAGTCTCCCAGAGAGCGTAATAGAAGACATTATTAAAATACCACTTCCAATCATACCTATCACAGATAGACTGTACTGGTGGCCAGACAGAAAAGGATGGTTTACAACTTCGAGTGCATACAATCTTATCACAAGTAACCAAACTCACAACTCCAAGGATTATAACTGGATATGCAAATTGGACGTCCCACCTAAGGTCAAAAATTTTGTATGGAAAATCAAAAACCATGGATTACCCACTGTTGCACGCTTAGCCCTTAAGGGAGTAGCGGTACCCACTGGATGTGCTTTCTGTGACCACCTCTCGAAAGATGACATTCATCTATTTATAGAATGTCCCATCAACAATTTCCAGCGACAATTCTCCACTGACGTTTCTGATAAGATCAATACGACTTTAACCCAAAACAGAAGCATATACCAAAATTTTCAAATCCTAGGGGAGTCTCTGTCGAAGGAAAACAAACAACACGTAATGGTCAAATGGTGGACCCTATGGTTTGTAAGAAACCAAGTGATCTTCATAAATGCAAAAACACCGTCCATTGAGGGCCTTAAGAAATTAATAAAGGATAACATCGACAACTGGAAAAGAGCAAGCGCTTTGGATACGAAAAGTTTAGGGGAGGATGTGCTGCTTCCCCATAAAAACGAGAAACGTAAGGTGAGTAACAATAAACAAAAAACCACGTTATGGAAAAAACCCCCGTGAGGAAAATATAAGTTGAATTTCGACGGATCCATTGTATCACCAAAAAGGGGTTCCATAGGCTACATTATACGTGATTGGACGGGAAACCCAATAAGTATAGGAGGAGAGGAAATCGGGGGCCTTTCACCACTAATGGCGGAAGCTTTGGCCTTTAGAATAGGAGTACAAAAGGCAAAAGAACTACATATCAACAATCTCTTCATTGAAGGAGACTCCAAGATAGTCATAGATTATCTGAGCAAACAGACGACCTGTCCCAGGGAAATTGAACTTATAATGTCAGACATCCAATCTCTCTTAACAGAATTAACAGTCCTCGAAATCTCCCATATTCCCCGCATTGGTAATCAGGTAGCGGATAAGGTTGCACACCTTAGCTACTCTACCAGGGGAGCAGACTTTCAAAATGACTCAGGTCTTCGCGACTTCTTCCGATGCTCAGCTGAATCTTTACCTAATAAAAAAAAGGATATGTATTTATTATCCGCCACTGATATCAAAGAGGTCCTCTCATGCAATAAATACCTTTGAGATTTTGTCAAGTAAGAAGGGCTTGAATGCTCCTTCACGGGTTCCGTTGTTGGAATTACACATTCTTGGTGAAAAGCGATAAAAGATTTCGTGCTCTGAGTGCAAAAGATAAGAATCTAAATTGAAAAAGATTCTCTAATAAAAAAGTTATCGACGACCTTGGAAATCTAATCAAAAGAAAAGGAAGAAAAGATAAAGTAATTAAATTTTGAAATATAATTCTAAATTAGAACTCTTATCCATAGAAAAATAGAAAAGATTTTGATCCAAATAATTCTCGTCTGTAATGCTTTGGTGTACTTTATTTGGCAAGCGGGAGATAACATTCTTTCTACAAATCAATTGTCCCAAACATCCCAAATAATGTGCATCTTTGATCATTAGCTAAAGAGTAAAGAGTGCAAATAATATATTGGTTTTCTTTTTGTGTTGTTCGTTCTACTTTCAATGTCGCCCCCATGGACAAGCTCTTGCTACCTTCACTACTCCAATCATCCAAATTGATTACTTCGCGATGGCAATTACAACCATTTAAAGAGATCATTTGAGATCTCTCTCTCCTAGCAAAGAATAAGTTAGGGTTCGCTACGGGCACTAGTGCCAGGCCTCCTTCCGGATTCGTAATGTCTCAATGAGATAGAAGTGAAAAAGATAACGCTGAAACTATGCTCTGTTTGTATCACATCAAAACAAATTTGGGATGAGCTTGGCGCTCGCTTCAGCAAATTCAGTCGCACAAGAGTCTTTGAATTAAGTTCAGAAGGAATTTGTATTGGTTTTGGGGGAAAAATATGTTGATTACTACTTATTTCACAAAGAGAGAGAAACTTTAGGAGTTGAGCATCGTGTATGCATTTGCAGTTCTAATTCAGGTTTCTTGACACTTTTTAAGGAGAAGCTAGTGATGTAATATAAACGAGATATGCAATAATGTTGTTCGAGAACATATTAATGATGAATCATCAACCATACCCGTTTTGTCATTTGATTTCTCTCATAATATCTTTTTATGAACAACAATTGTCCCTTATACTCAAGGCAATATTGGTCAAGATTTTGATCAAAACCTTCCAGTTTATCAAGAGCTCATAACACTAGCTTATCTCAATGAATTTGCCTGTACAACTCCTTTGTAGAGCCTCTAACTTCCTTTTTGCTTCTTACTTGCCCATATTCCCTCTTATGCATGTTGAACCCATCGCCTACAAAGAAGCCTTTTCTGATCAAAATTAGCATGGATTAATGCACATGGAAAAAGAGATTAATTGTCTAATTGCTTAGAGTTTTAATCCAATAATTAAATTCTTGATTTCATTCTCCAAAATAAGGAAGTAACAGAAAAAATAGAGAGATTTTTCCAAAGTTGTAATATTCTTCAAAACTAAATGATTATCCTAATCTTCGAAATAGGAAAGTTGTTGGAGTTGAAGCAAATATAATTTGAAGAATATGAATTTTGTTTTACCATTTTAGAGAAATTTTGGGATCTTGAGAGTTGGTTCCTTTAACAAAAGGCAAGAAGTTCATTGGTTGCAAATGGGTGTACATGGTAAAACTCAAAGCTAATGGCTCTTTGGAAGATGCAAAGCTAGATTAGTAGCTAAAGGCTACACTAAAAAGGAAGGTATTCATCTTCAAAACAACGGGAAATCACTAGTGTTTTGTGAATAATGTTTTCCTGCATGTTGATTTGTTTGAGATGGTCTACATGAGGGTAGGCCTATCCATGAGTTGGACCTGTCGGATGAATTGATTTGACCCGGATGGTCATGGGTCAAAGATAAAAAGGAAGGCATTCATCTTCAAAATGGTTTTTTGGTTTTTTTAAAAAAATGCGCTTGACCCGACGAGTTAGAAATAAGTCGACCCTAACTCGACCTGCTAACCCATCCACCTATTTGAATCGGACCCTTCATGTCCATGATCCGTATGATCAGTCGGGTCTAGGGTCGACCTGTGACCGGTGGGCAACTCAACATGAGGGTGCCTGAGATCATGTCTAAGTAATTCTGGCTAACTTGGTTTGTAAGCTTCAAAAATCTTTATATAGCTTAAAGCAAGGTTCTAGGCATTGGTTCTACAAGCTTACTTCCATTTTCACGAGTATTGGATTTTCTCAGTTTAACAATGACCATTCCCTTTGCATCAAGAGGCATGGTTCTCAACAAACTATTATTAACACTTATGCGAATGATTTGTAGATTGCATATTGTGACAAAGTTAAGATATATATCATCTAAAGTGTTGTCTAGACAGAGTTTTCAGCATCAAGGATTTGGGTTTACTGCACTATTTTCTTGGCCTTGTGGTCAGTCATGTCATAAGCGTTAGTGAGAGAGGACTCGTTTGCCTTTTAATTATGAATAAGAAGTGTGATTTGAGTTTGTCCGATGTATCACATCTTCTTAAAGAGATTCAACTTTTTGTTGCAAGAAGTGATTTGAATATGTTATACTTGAGGAGTGATCGAGTTTGGCTACCACACATTCGAACTCTACGTTATTTGATTGACTTTTCTTCCTGTTGAGATGTGAAAGGATAAGCGTCCACATAAAAATATAGAGTAAACATGCCTTATATATAAAATGTTAGAATTTCACATAATATTGGTATATCTATCTATGAGAAAGATAATTTGTAAAACTCTATCTAGAGGAGAAGATATAGATCTTCACATGTCTATATATTCTTGTAATTAGACACGTGTGAATACAAGTCAAACAATTATTTCATGGTATCAGATCATCATTGTTACTGGCGTCATTTTTTCATGCCTATATATATTCTTTTAGTAACGTGCGCATCATTGTTACAAGCTCCGATGCTTCTTTTCTCCAACAGTTTGTGGTCGCTCTCAATCGCACCTTCTTCATGAAGGATCTTGGTACTCTCCGCTAGTTTCTTGGTATTGAAGTCACATCCATACAACTCCTCAGGTATTCACCTCTCTCAATCCAAGTACCTCTATGATATCCTCGACTGCTGTAACATGCTCGAAGCCAAGCCTATTTCTTCTCCTACTGGTCCATCTAGCTCTTGGATGCGGTCATTCATTGTCCATTTTGGATGATCCTCGTCCATACCGTCAGGTTGTTGGCAGCCTACAATATGCTACGATAACTCGTCTTGAGCTTAGTTATGCTGTCAAACGTGCCTTTCAACATATGCATCAACCTCGCCGGTGTCATTGGAAGGATGTCAAGCGTATTCTTCGCAATATCAAAGGTACTCTTGATCATGGTTTGTATCTTTTTGCATGCACCTCTACAGATTTGGTGGTCTTCTCTTATGCTAGTTGGGCTTCTGCCCCTGTGGATCTCCGAACACAACATGGGTTTGCAATCTTTTTCGGAGGCAATCTCATTAGTTGAGCCTCTCGCAAACAACAGGTTATCTCTCGTTCCGGCACAGAAACGAAGTATTGAGTCATTGTGTTTGCCACTGTTGAGTTGGTTTGCCTGCGTCAACTGCTGCTCGAACTTTGCCAACCAGTTTGATCATGGCGTTCCTATTCTACTTGGTGACAACTTGTCTGCCACATTCATGGCGTCTAATCCGGTCATTAACTCCCGCTCTAAGCATATCCATCTTGACTACTATTTAATTTGTTTGTGAAAAGTTTGATTCTCGAGAGCTTGTAGTTCGCCATATTCCTGATGCTTAGCAACTGCTAATATCTTCACTAAAGCTCTTGTCGAACATGTGCTCTTGTCTTTACGTTCCAAGATGTTGGTTCAACCTCGACCATCAGCTTTGGGGGAGGGGGGGGGGGGGTAAAGGATAGAATTTCACATAATATTGGTGTATCGATCTATACATGAGAAAGATAAGTTGTAAAACTCTATCTAGAGGAGAAGATAGATCTTCCCATGCCTACATATTCTTGTAATTAGACACATGTGAATACAAGTCAAACAATTCTTTCAATATATAAGCTAGCGGGCTACTAATTCCTATATATTGCCAATTGGTTTTAGAATAAAACTTCACTCGACTTATGTACCTCACTCGACTTACGTACTAAATGGCTTATGTACCTCACTCGGCTTACGTGCTAAATTAGACTCGGTTCCAAGTTTGAGACACATTTGGAGCATTACCACAACAACTCGAACCAAGTTAGGTTTCAGGTAATGAGTTGGGATAAAAGTTTGGAGATACGGTGGCCGGTGGGTGTCTCCGGCTCTACCCATAGGTTGAGGTGCTAGCTGTCCATGTCCAGGGGGGAGGGGTCAGTGGGCACTGCGGTCTGCCAAAAAACTGCATGCATGAAGCTGATGAGATTCCCTCCTTCTTGTTGGTGTTGTTCTAAACTACACCACATATGATATATATACACAGTATGTGTGTCCCTCTCTCTCTTCTCTCCCCCCTCTAATTCAGAATTCAGACTCTGTGCATGCGCCAGTAGACAGTAGTACTACTACAAACCCACTGTTGCACACTCCTATCTTACCTAGCTGCCCCCCCTGTCAATTTCCTTTTACCTTTTACCTTTTACCTTTTACCATCCCTGTTTGGATTTCGAATCTTTCTGCCATGTATGTACTCCTTTTTGGCTTTTCTTTCTCACCCCATCCTCTTTCAATTTCATGACTTCCATCCTCTCTCTCTCTCTCGTTAATTATGATGACATAACCAAATTAATGTGGTAAATCATTTATCATTAATTATAAATGAATATGATCGAGAGACTTGTCAATGAAGCTGAGTCGATCGCCCGGATTATGCGGGTCAACCCGGCCGGCCACCTCAATCATAACCCACTCAAAACGATGATAGAGCTCAAACTAGGGGGAAGAAAAGGAAAAAAAAAGCCTTTTGCTACATGATATGATGATACATCTTACATTTTCACGGTTGAGTTTTAAAGGTTGTCAAATTAAGCAATAGGATATAGGAGTATAAAAAAAAATGGAGCCTTTTGCTTTTTTGACTTATCAATACCTCCACCATTTTGATCCATATCCAAATTTATAGACAAAAAATTGTGTGGATTTAGTTCCAATCACACCATCAATAAAGACATATATACTTTCAAGATTAAGACATGATCCTGTAAAATCACATTCATATTTATGATAGCTAGGTAGCTAGTATTGATCATTAAGTCAACTCAATATTGCTAATTAATATACAAATCATGCATATATGGAAAAAAAAAAGCCTGCATATACAATATATTTTGTACGGAGTACTAACTATCATTAAACAATGGATCAGATTAGTCTCTGCTGGATAAGGAGGATCATGGGCATGTTTGGATTAGCTGCCAATGAATTGGAATAGCACCACTATATATTATTTTGGTGACTCTATTCAGTTGACACTGATTGATCATTTAAATACAGTACAAAATTAGGACCAGTTTTATATATAAATAATAATGTGCCTTTCATAGCCAAAATTATACTCCTTCCGTTCGGCAAAACTTGTCATTTTAGCCTATTTCACATGTTTTAAGGCAATTAACAAATGAACTAATTTACCCGCAAGGCTATTTTTGTAAAGTGAAGGACAAAATATCTACAATGACAAGTTTTTTTAAACAAAACTAACACCCTAAAATGAACGGAGGGAGTATGGTTTTTTTTTTTTTGGTCCGAGAAAGTTTGGGTAGGTTCGGCTGCTGTCACACCACTAGAGTCAAAATGTGCCTCTTTGGAACCGATAATCGCTTACCAAAGTACTTAACAACTAAACCAACATGTTAACAACGTTTCGATGTAAAAATCGCCATAGGATTGCACGAGCAAGACATTGATTCACGGGACGAAAACAAGAATGTTTCATGAACAAGAAAAGAAATTCCATAAACATGTACGCATCGTCTAGATCGATCGTCGTCAGGAGCCATACAAGAATAGGTGAGCTAGCTAGGACATATGGAAAATGGTGAATTCGGCTCTGCATACTTGTCTATGGAATTAACTTGGGTGGAATTCGTGGCTGAGAGAGATGATTGACAAATTCAGAACCAAGAGATCCAGATCGATTCAAAGTGCAAAGCTCATCATCAGTTGGAGGCGCTGTTCTCCGAACGCTCGAAATGAAGCAGCTCACCGGCGCATTTAGGGCAGTCAAGAACATGCTTAGGCACCATGTAGTACATTAGGCAGCTCTTGCAGCCCGCCACTACCAGCACATCCTCTGCGCGGTTGCTCCTCCGGTATGAACTGAACTGCGGTGATGAGTACTGATCGGTCGTCCACGATCCTTCGCTGTCGTATGACTCATCCTCGTCCTCGTCTTCATCTTCGTTTTCTTCCTCATTGTTATCGTCTTCGGTGTAGTAGAGGTCGGCTCCGGCGTCGCTGGAGGCAGTTGCTGCAATTAGCCTCGGATCCTCCTTGGCCTTCATTCCATTTCTCCAGTTCTTGTAATAGATTTCTCCCGTCTGAACAAGACAAATTAAAAATCGAATCAGAGGAAAAGGGATTTCCTTTTCTGCACATGCAAATCGGCGAAGAATAGGTACAAAAAAAGGGGGGATTTTTCCATTCGTTGAGGTTAGGGTTTCCAGAAATTGAAAACCATACGAATTAATTAGAAATCAATTAATGCGGATGGGGCTGGATCGCATTGAATTTGAAAGTGATGTGCATTCAATAAGGAGAGCGAAATTAGAAGAGATCAAAGATAGGGCGCCGGGAAACAGAAACCCTAACATTAATTGATACCGCCACAAAAGCACAAATTGAGATCGCAAATACAACAGGAGATCGAACGAAGGAACTGACCTGCAAATCGAGGCATTGCTCCCAGTGGTAGGGGAGAGAGATGTGAGAGTTGAGCTCAACGAGCGTCGTGGTGGCTTCGGAGGTCGAAGAAGGGGAGGACGAGGAGGAGTTGGAGGAGAGATCCAGACAGGGTTGAAATCGGTGGCCGAGGCGCGAGTGGCGGTCGGAATCCGGCGCGTGAGGGGAGGAACTGGATCTGGAGAGGCCGGAGGAGGCGAAGGGGGCGGCGTCGACGGGGGGAGAGTGGTTGAGGGAGCAGTTGCGGAGGGAGCGCTCAAGGGAAGCGGTTAGGGTCGCCATGTTTGGAGCAGTCATCACGACGACTCATGGATCGTCTGCGTTTTTGCTTTTAATTTCGGTGTGAAGCTTTGAAAAAATAAACTAATGAGGAGGAAAGGGAGATTCGAGGGCAGAACGGTAATTTCAACGATCGTAGGGTCAAGTTCGCCGGACCGGTTCACCGCTTACTAACCTTCGCTTCTTTTTTCTTTTTCTTTTTTTAAATAATCGAGGTTTCAAACTTGACTATTTGCAAATTGCGTACAAATTAAAAAGAAAAAATTTCTAAAATAGGCACTTTATTTGGGTGTTTTTGCGAAATGATCGCGTATTTGGAAAATTTTGCAAAATGGCCCATATATATCTAATTTCGCTTTTGTACGGACAGTTTTTCGTGTTTCCCAGAAAATTGATTTCCTCCTCACTCAAACTCTCTCTTTGCTCGAATTTTTTCATCTTGCGTTCCCTGGCTTGGTTCGTTGTTCATTATCCGGCTTGGTGCTTTTTCCAGCTCGATTGTTCTTCCTTGCTTCGGTAAAGTTCGGAGTTTGCATCGTTTACTTCAATGTCGTCATCCAGCAGCTCAGGTATAAATTTGGGGGATTTTTGCGAAATTTGTCGTACTAGGGTTTTGTATTAAGTTTGTTTATGTTGATTTTATTGTTTGTTCATTATAATATTGACAATCTATGGTTAAATCGATGCTTTATATGCATACTTATCTGCGTTTTTTACTAGTTTCCGTCGTTTATGGAAGTTGCATATGTAAATTCGGTGTTTTGAACTGTTTCTTTTCGTCAATTATGCGGTGTGGCACTTTGTAAGTGCCTTTTTAGTGTTCTTCGTGTATGTGAATCTGTTTTCCATGCTTTCGATTGTTTGTGTTGATGACACTGTACTTATCTGCTGCTATGTTCATGTGTATCGGGCTGACACTGTCTGTTTTTGTGTTAGTTTATTGTAGTTCCAACAATGTCTGTGTTTGGATTTGGTATTTTGTGTTGTGTTTTGTGATATTTCTGTTATTTTGCTATGTCTTTGTAACATTTTATTGTTATTGTTTATGGTTGTTTGTCATCACATATTCTTTTACTGTATATTTACATTGTTCTGTATGTTGTTTCTTGCAAGAACTCAATCTTCTGATTCATCCACTTCTTATCCTGGTTCTGATGTATGTTATTTTTTAGTTTGATGAGCAAGTTGTAGTTTTTTCTTAATCTGATGGTTGTTTTTGTGCTTAATTGTCTGTTATTGATCAGGGTTTGGAATATTGCATTCCTGTTTCTGAGCGATTTCATTGTAGATCCAACATATATTCATATCCTTCTGTCTGTGATCTAATCAAAGAGCATTTGTGTCCTTCTCACTACAATACTCTGCAAAAAAAAGTTGTGTTGGATAGGTGCTGACGCAAGGCACCAAAATGGTTACGAATTTTCAGCTTATGCATCAAATGGTGCTCCGTCAAGTACAAACACAAAAAGAGAATGAGATGTGGTTTAGAGTTGGTGGACATCTTGCACGTTTTTCAATTGCTGAGTTTCATGTTATTACAGGCCTTCCTTGTGAAGACCGTGTTTGTAATATCCCAAAGAAAGTGTCAATATTTGAATTTTTTGGGCAGAAGAAAATGACTCATGATGAGTTACTTGATCGTTTCATATCTGAGAAAAAGATGTCTAAGAAGAAGTTGATTATGGCAAAGTTGTTGCTGATTGAGAGGTTAATTGTTTATAGGAGGTCAGAAGTTGTAAGTGCACAATTCTTATCTCTTGCGTGCAATGAGAAGGAGTTTGAACTATATCCTTGGGGTAGAGAGTCATACACCCGTTTGTTGAAGTCATTGAAGAGTTCTTCTGTTGCAGATCGGAATGGGGCTAGGGGTTCTTATCAAATGTATGGGTATTGTCTTGCATTCCAGGTATTGAGCTTTAGTTATTGCATGTCTTATGTCATCATTTTTTTGTCTGTGTCAGCACAACTTTAATGCTTATGTGAGCATTATTTAAATATTGTTTTGTAGTGTCATAACGAGTTTTCTTTTGTAACAGGCTTGGATATTAGAAGTGTTCCCAGCTATCTCCGTTAATTTTGACTGTAATTTTAAGCTGCTTGAACTAGATCCATACTTGTTGCACTGGCAATGTGATTATAGCCAAGTATATGCTGAAGCTGAGAAGTTCTTTCATGGCGATTTGGTAATATTTTTATATTTTCTCTCTGAAATAACATTTTTATTTGATGCATCTATGGGTTTTTTATTCTGATACATGCGTTTTGTCCAGACTCCGTTGTTCCCTATTTATGGGGAGTTTGCACGCACCGAAAGAATGGCGTTTGCTGGTGAAAAAGCTGATGTTGTAGTTGATGCAGTAGTTGATGCATCAGTTGAAGAAATAGTTTCTGGACCTGTTGATGCGACTTTGTATGAGAGTCGTCGTGTTCGTAGAAGGGCATATGAAGCTAAGTTTACAAATAGGGCTCTCCAGGTTGAGGAGGAAGAAGCTAATGTCTTGCAGAAACATGATGAAGGCGAGACCTCAAAGAAGAAGACACCTGTGAAGAGAGGCAAGGCTGCTAGAAAGAAACAGGATGGTAAGTCCTTTGAAACTGCTTTTGAAGTTTTCCCTGAGGGGGATAAAGACGATGTAGGGACCTCAAAGAAGAGGAAATCTTCCACTGGAGTGATGGGTGGTAAAAAGAAACAGAAGGTCGAGTCCAGCGATACCTCTGAGGAACGGGTTCCCCTGAGGAGGGGTCGTTCTGCAAGTCGTGTTCTATTCAATCCATACATTGCTTTAGACCGTAAAAAATCTGTCAAGAGTGATGTAAAGACGCCTCGACAGAAGGCTTCGGCAGTGAGGACAGGTGGTAGAGTTATTCCTTCTAAGGAGGTGAAGAGAGTTACTGCTGACACAGATTTGCATAAGGAGGTTGATGTGGTTGCTTCACCTTCCAAGCGATGTCGGTTGGGCACTGATTCATGTGACCTTTTAGAAGATGATGTCCCGCTGAATATTGTCTTTCAGCGGAGGTATAAGATGAAGAAGAACGGTGGTGTAAGTAGTGGTAGGCCATTATATGATAGTACCGTTGACGAGTCTTTTGTTATTCCTTCAGTTCCTGTTGTTGATACTGAGGGTGCACATGTAGTGGAGCCTGTAGATATTCATGTTGCAGTCTCTTCATATGATTGTGAAGTCAATGTTGGTGATGACAAGGGTGAAGATTTTACTGCTGACACCCATTCTTCCAAATCTTGTGGTGAAGTTCCTGTTTGCGATGACAAGGGTGATGTTTTTACCACTGAACCCCACTCCCCTAAATCCGATAAATTGGATGCTTCTCAAACTGTGAGGCTACATGTTTTGGCCGAGGTTGCAGATGTCATTGATTGTGGTGACACCGTTGAAGGAGTTGAGATACCTTCTGGTGACATTGATGGAGAGGATGATGTACCGACCCCTTCTGTGCAGAGGTCACCCCTGGTGAGTGTTGAAGCACATGATTTTGTTGATGGGCGGTCTGGGCTTGGGCAAACATCTGCTGCTTGTGAAAATGAAGACGTTCGCATTTCAAGTGATGAAGCTGACAAAATAGCAGTGTCATCAGAGAAAGTGGAAGATATTGAAGATGTTTCTCCTCAAATGGATGCTAACGCTGATTCAACTTGTGAGTTGCCTACAAAAACGCATGGTGATGCTTTTGCTTCTTCTCTCCCATCTCATCCTGACTGGGTGAAGGAGATTTTTAGGAGGATTGAGAAGCTTGAAGAGGTCCCTAAAATTATGCATCTGTTGTCTGCGAGGGTTGATGCAATTGAAACAAAGATTGTTGAGTTGAATGGGAGTCTTCAAGTGTTTGGTGAGATGGCGAAGAGGTACGATGAGCTTGAGGTTAGGGTTGCTAATTATGAGGCTGTGTTTGAGAGGTTGCAGTCAAACCCTATCAAGCCTGATGTTAAGGACACTTTTGCAAAAGTTGATGATGAAAGTGTTAGTGGTGCTAATTGTCAGGACACACCTGCGACGGCTCATGATAAGCACATTGCTGGCAAGTCTGCGAGCTCTCCTGCGGGAGCTGATGATGAAAGCGCCAGTGGTGGTAAGTGCCATGGCACACCTGTGAAGGCTGATGATAAGCACATTGCTGGTAAGTCTGCGAGCTCTCCTGTGATATTTGATGGTGAACATGTCAGGGGTGGTAAGCCCCAGGACACATCTATGAATGCCGATGACAAGCACGTTCCTGGCAAGCCTGATGGCACTCCTGCGAGAGGTGATGATGAACGTGTTAGTGGTGGTGAACCCCAGGCCACACCTGTGAAGGCTGTTGTTGAAGATGTGAACAAAATTTTGAATGATGTTGTGTCTGATCTTCAACAGTCTTTCCCTGACGAGGAGTTAATGTTGAAATCATCTCCCGCTTCTGGTGATGTTGTGCCTGTGTCTTTGCCATCAGTAAGTACTGAGGTTCCAGGAGTGGGTAAGGAGTCTCCACCTGTTGTTGCTGACACCGAATTTAAGGTCCTCGGAGATGAGGTTGGGATTCCAGCAACTTCAGGTGAAGTGCCTCAATCTACAAAGTGTGAAGGTGAAGGCGCTGGTGGTAAAGTTGCTGGAGTTACGGTTGACTCATCCCTGGAAAAGTACATTTGTCTGTCCGACAATGATGATGACAAGGTTGCAGGCGTTGATTGGGATTCGGTCGCCAAGGATCCTGCAATCCAAATCGAAGTTGACCAACTAAAGGCTTCCAATCTTATCCCATCAAACAGTACATTCTTGTATGTTCCAGTTGAGGAAGTGAAGAAAGTGAGGATGCCAAAGCATGCCCCTAAGAAATCACTGATCAGCTCGGAAGATCATGAATTTATTTATGGACTCGTAAAGAAGCAAAGGTATGGTTTATTTTTATGTTTAGTATTTTGTATGAAATGTTGTTGTTATTGTATTAGTTACAGCATCTCATGCTATATATATATATTTTTTTTTTTGCTTTGTGTAATATTTGTCAAGAATTTTTCCATTGCTGGTCCAATCTCAAGGGTTGATAGAAAGTTTTTCCAGCGTATTTTATTGAAGAATATGTGGTTTGATTGTCAGGTAATAACTGGTTGTATTTCTGCATTATATATATATATATATATATATATATATATATATGTGTGTGTGTGTGTGTGTGGATTACTTTTTATTGTATTAGTTGATTGTTGAATTCACTTTTTTATTACTTTGTTTAGCATCTAGAAGCAGGTTTGATTCACATTAGGAAGCGCATTCATGAGGACCCTGTCAAGTATCGAGATGTTCTTGTTCTTGATTGGCTATTTTATCTGAAGTACCTTCCTGACTATGCTTCATGTTATCGGGAAGACATAGATCTTGAATCCAGCACCGAGGATTATTTTGTCGGTACGTGCCCTGCTGATTATGGGAAGCCATGGGCATCTGTAAAGAAAATCTACACAATTTTCAACGTCATAAGCAAGCACTGGGTGGCGTTGGAGATTAAAATTGAGGATAGGGTAATCAGCGTGTTCGATTGCAATGTCCCTGCTGTTAGGGAAGGTGTTCTTGAAGAACAATTGCAAACGTTTGCTATTTGGCTCCTAATTCATTTAGCAAAGGCTGGGCTATTTGAAAACTTCGATTCCTCTCCTTTCCAGCTATACATGGCTCCTGGTTTAATGCATGATTCTACTGGGTATGTATTTGTTATCTTGTTTTGTTCTTTGGTTACGTGTAGGTACTTGTTATTTATGTTCTTACATTACATTGTTTCTTTCTTTGTCTACAGGGCCTCATGTGGTGTATTTACATTAAAAGCGATTGAAGCTTCTGTATTTGGGGGAGATGTTAAAAATTTCAACAACGAAAAGATCTTTCATTTCAGAGAACTCATGTGTGCAGATCTGATCAAAGAAACTTTGAGTTTTAAATTTTAGAACCAGTAGTTACATAGGTTATTGTTGTGTAAGTGGGGAAGTTCGGATGTAATCTAACAAATTAAGTGATCAAACTAGATAAGTGAACATTATGGGCTGACAGCAGGTGCCTAAGTACGAAAATAGCGGTGACACTGACGTTAGTTTCAAGCAGTGTTGAGACTGTTGTTGTATTTTGCTTAACAATGCGTTAAATTTTGCACAAAAATTGATATTTGTGAATTTTTGCTCATTATGATCCTATTTTTCCTTAATATAATTTTTGAACTTTTAAATATATATTTTCTTACGCTGCTGTCTTATTTTTGGTCATCGTTCGAATTAAATTTCATACCATGGTCGATTGGCGAAAATTTGCTCAACATGATCATATTTCTGCTGAACAATAGGCTAAATTTTGCAAAACAATTGATCATTGTGAATTTGTGCCCAATATCATCTTATTTTTCCTTAATATAATTTTTGAATCTTTAAATATATATTTTTTTACGATGCTGCCCTTTTTTTGGTCATCATTAGAATGAAATTGCATACCATGGTCGATTAGTGAAAATTTGCTCAACATGATCATATTTTTGTTGACCAATAGGTTAAATTTTGCACAACAATTGATCTTTGTGAATTTGTTCACAATATGATATTATTTTTCCTTAATATAATTTTTGAATTTTCAAATTTTTTTTTTTTCACGATGTTGTCCTTTTTTTGGCCATAATTAGAATTAAAATGCACACCATGGTCGATTTGTGAAAATTTGCTCAACATGATCTTATTTTTGCTGAACAATAGGTTAAATTTTGCACAACAATAGGATTTGGACGAAATTGTTGGTTGGGTTATTTTAACCCTCAAGACCGTGACCCATTTACTGATCAAAGTAGTTGGCCCAATTTAGTAACTTTATTTAAGGCGGTGTTCTTCCTTCTTTCTTCAAGAGTCCAACGTTATTCAAACCCTTTCCACTCTCTTCCACATTACCCTCTCTTCAAGTCTTTTCGTCGTCCTCCACAAGCTCTTCCTCTTTCCCGAGTTTTCTTCACAAGGTGCGCCCTTTCTTATCTATTTCTCTCCCTTTCGTTCTCCTGTAAACTTTATAAAATCGGTTAGGGTTTTACATTTTTCCAGCAAGTTTTATTTTGTTTTTTCCTGATTTTTAGATGAGTTTTTCATCATCTTTCAGTCGGTTAGGGTTTTGATTTCAGCAATTTATATGAGTGTATATTTATTTTGTGTTGTGTATGTTTTGTATCCTTAGATGGCACTTCCAATTGAAGTTCAAATTGGTTACCATTACACTGTTGGGTCTTTTGAAGTGGTAATCACACCAAGGCGGACGCCTGTTTATGGACCTAGCATCTTGCACGTGGCTATCAATTCTGAAAGGATCCCTGAGCTGTTCCTGGACCATTTCACTGAGTGGAATGGGTTGCCGATGACTTATGAACAGTGTGATCAGTTGTTACATGAAGCAGGGGTCACTGCTGTGGTTCGAACTCAAGTAGCCAACCTGATGTTAATGGATTATACTCACAGGTGGTTTTCAGGCGATGTTGAGTTCGTTGAATATGGTCTCTGCCCTGATCTCATTATCGATGTACGTTTCATTGAAGACTCTGAAAATGACATGAGCTCTGATTCAAGCTCTCAATCTGAGATTAGCATCGATTCTGAAGAGGATGTGGATCCCCCAGCTTCTCCAGAAAATGCAGACCAAAATGGCAATTTACAAGAGCCACCTCAACCAGAACAGGATTGGGACCAGTGCTCAATATGTCTTGATCCGATGCTGCCATCAACACCGAGCCTTCGGACACTGTGTGATCATACCTTCCACACAGGGTGTCTTCTAGAGTGGTTGTCGTATCAACCCATTTGTCCACTATGTCGATCACCCTTTTAGGCATATTTGTAATGTATATTTGCTTGGAAAAGACATTGTAGGTGCACCTATTTTGTGGTAGTTAAGCTAATGGAATGTATGGTATGAATGGAAGTTGGTATCTGGCTCTTTTTTGTATATGATTTCCGTTCTAATCATACCAATGTATTTTGTAACTATTTGTCATAACTTGTGTTTGGAAATGTATAATATTAATGCTTATATATTATGTGTGGTGACAGTGGCCTAGTTTTTGTTGTTGTTGAAGTGTATATTTTGTAAAGAGGTTTTTCATGCCCAAAGTATTGTTGACATTTCTTGTCCGATTAGTTTAAAGTAATGGCGCCACCATACTTGTATTTTTCGATTTTGCATTGTGTGTGGTGACACTAGGTGGTTGGTGTCCCAAGTAGTGCTGACAGTGATATCAGTTACAATTAGTGATGACACTGGTCCCCCCCCCCCCCTGATATTGATATGATTTTTTAATTGTATGTATTTGTATTTTTTTGTTTTTATAGTGTATGTGGTAGGCACAATGTGTTTGAGATGCAAAGTATTGGTGTCACTCATATTATATTACAAGTAGTGATGACACGAGTGTTGTATTTTTTTATTCTTAAGTGTATGGGGTGAAAGAGGTGTTTAATGCCCATATTATTGTTGACATTGTGGGTTATATTAGTTTGAATTTGTGGTGTCACCAGTTTGATCGTTTTTTGATATTTGAATTTCATGTGGTGACACTAGGTGTTTTAGACCCAAAGTAGTGCTGACACAGATACTTGTTACAAATAGTGGTAACACTACACTTGTATTTTTTTATTTTGAATTGTATGTGGTTGCCATAGGTGTTTAATGCACATAGTATTGACACCAGACTTGTATTAGTTACAACTAGTGGTGATACCAGTCTTGTATTCTATGATTTTGGAAGTTTATGTTGTGTAATTTATACTTGCTCGACAATAGATTATTTTTGCATCACACTTGAAACTTGTGAAATTTTGTCCATTATGATTCAATTTTATTTGTCAATATAATTTTATAGTTTCTTAATATAGTGTTACACAACGTGGTCTTAATTTTTTCAATGATAGAATAAAGTTGCACAATGTGTGGGGGTGATTGGTGTAATTTTGCTGAACATTACCTTATTTTTGCTCAACAGTAGTTTATAGTTGCACAACAATCGATCCTTTTGAAATATTATCATAATGATTATATTTTTTGTCAATATAATTTTAAAATTTTCCAATAATTTTGTTTTTGCATCATGTTCTTATTTTTGCTCATCATCAGATTAAAATTTCACAACACTGGCTATTGGTGAAAATTTGCTAAACATGATCTTATTTTTGCTTATCAACAGATTAATTTTGCACAAATCTTTAAATTTTTGATATTGCCTTCAACATAGCTGTTGGGCTTAGTTTATAGATGCCCGACCCATTTCCCGCTTATTTATACGGTGCTTAAACGGTGTTCAGATTGTCTGCAAGTCGTTTCATCTCCTTCTTCTTGTTCATCTTCATCCTCTGTCGTTCTCATTAAGCATTTTTCTTCTCAAGGTGCTTTTCCGGTTGTGGTATGTACTCCTTTCTGTTTTCTTCCTTTAAAAAAAATGTTTTCGGTTATTTTGATGTTCTGTTTCAACAAATTTCTTACTGTTGTATTCTCCGATTTTCGTTGAACTTCCCCTTGCTTTTTAGTCTATTAATATTCATATATTGGTGTTTGTCTTGCTTATTTCGTATTGCATTATATTCTGTGGGTGTTCTGTGATTCTTATTGTCATTAAAAGTCATCAGTTAGGGTTTTTCCAGTTTTTCAGACATTTTTTCTCTTTTGTCTTTCTGAAATGTTTATTTCCTATTAATACCGATGTAATGTTTTATTTTTAAGTGAATGTCTAATATATGAGTATATTTTGATTTTGTCTGTGTAGGTTTTCTCTTTTTCAATGGCATTTCCAACCTATACTGAACTAGATTACGACTACATCGTTGGTACTTATGAAGTTGAAATATCAGGATCTGAGTCATACTGGTATGGACCGAGTCTACTTGTTGTGTCCATCCACTTTGACAGCATTCCCTTAACATTCCATCACACGTCTACTTGGAATGGTATGCCTATGAGTCTAGCCCGCTCCAACGAAGTGCTTCAGGATGCAGGAGTAACAGTTGAGGTTAGAAACCAGGTAGCCAATCGGCTTCTAATGGATTACACTAGAAGTTGGTTTGACGCCGATGCTGATCTTGTTGAGTATGGTCTTTGCCCCAACATCACCATCAATGTACATTTTTATGACGACTCTTCGTCTGATTCAAGCTATGAGTCCGACATAAACGATGACATTCATATGGAGGTTGACCAATCAGATCATCCAGCACCTCCAGAGCCTATGGATGTTGACGGATTAAGGGAGATATATCACCTTGATCTTGATGATGAAGAATGTACAATATGCCTGCTTCCAATGTTGGAGTCAGATCCTGTTCTTCAAACGCCATGCCAACATCACTTTCATCCAAATTGTTTACGATCTTGGCTTTTAGTTCAAAATAACTGTCCTCTTTGCCGAGCAGAATTCTAGCTGTATTTGATAGTGTAGTATGTAATTTTGTATGGTACTGATGTAACCTAAAATACATTTTATGAATGAAATTTGTCCTTGATCACATTTCTTTCTGATTTATATTCAAATTATAGTAATCTTTGATATTTAAGTAGGACATTTGGTGTGACATTAGTTGATCATATTGGTGGTTTCTGCTATTGAAGTTTATGGCTTGACATTTTCTGATATTGAAACTTATGTGTGTCACACTAGTTGGGTAAGTCCCAAAGTAGCGCTGACACTGATATTAGGTACATTTACTTGAGACCCTGGGCTAGTATTCTTTTTGTGATTTTCAAGTGTATGTTGTTGCACGAATTGGCAAGTGTTCAAAGTCTTTTTGTTACATTGTTTACATTGTTTACATTGTTGGTTAGAGTAGTTGGATCTATTGGTGACACTATTCTTATAATTTTGGCTGTTTTCTGTTTTTGATGTTTTTGTGATGACACTAGGTGGATAAGGCCAAAAGTAGTGCTGACACGAGTTAGGTAATGTCCTCCAATGATAACTGTAACTCAAATAACTGTAATCTGTTTTCAGTTTATAGTTTTACAGTTTTGAAAGTTTTTTTTTATAGTTACTCTGTAATGAACTGTCAAAAATAACTGTTACAAGATGAAAACTGTCTAATTGTTGCCTATATATATATATATATATATATATATATATATATATATATATATATATATATATATATATATCCATTTATCATTCTTTGTTATCCATTGGCGTCTGAAAACTGGTTTTAACAGAAATCAGTATACCAGACCCTTTAACCACACTGCTAACACATCCCTCTCTAAAAAGATGAACTATGGTAACATTGTTGGGTTTTGCACGAGTTTTCATCAATTGATGGACGTGTTTGATGGTGTTGTTTACCCTGGTTATCACATGAATCTAGTTGATGAAGCATGCGAGACTAACAAAGATGCTCGCAGGGCCGAGTTGTTGGAAGCCGTCGTGGTTCATTACACATTATATGAGGAATTACAAAGATCAATGATAGCAACTGAACATCACATTCGGATTGCGTCCAGAGATGAAGATGGTGAAGCATTATCAAAAGTGATATTTGAAGTTTTATCCATAATTTTTTTTTCCATACTGTGATTGAGTCTTGTATTTTATCTTTTATGTAGATGGAAAGAGAACTGGGCAACCAAAGACAGATGTTTGAAGAGGCAAAGGACAATCTCATGGGGTGCGTTAAAGAGGTTTTAGATGCAGAAATGGAAAGGAGGAAGAAGATTAATGACTTCTTAGGACTTTAGTTCTACTATATTAATAATTGATAACATTGGTACTTATTTATATGTTGAATGTATTTTTATTTTTATTTTTGTTATGATGCAACATATTAATATCATAATAATCATATAATTACTTTGTAATTTCCTTCCTCATATTTCAAACTATAAAGTGTTACTGAAGTTTTACGTCTATCTCCTGTGACACTGCGGACACATTTGACTAGTTTGTGGATTGTTTTGGTAAAAGTAGCGCTGACATTGTTTAACTAAGTTTTTATGTTATTGGTAATTCGCTCAACATCATCTTAGTTTTGCTAAACAATAGTTTATAATTGCACAACAAACGAATGGATATCACTAAATCAACTTTTTTTATAACATAGACCACTTGATTACCGGGACAGAGAATTGTGCTGACACATTGAAGAACAAACACAACTGTTTAGAAGCAGTTGTAGTTGTATGCATCTTGACAAATACTATCCATCAAAAAAGCACAGGGACAACAACTGTCTTAATTGGTACGAGAAAACTGTTCAGAAGCAGAGTACATAACTGTCTACACCAAAATACATTCAAAGTTTGCAAATAAAACACGAAATTGCGTTGTGGTTCTTCAACCAAGATTTAGTTTCTGTCCCTGAATTCCTTTTGAAGTCATTCTTGCATGAGATTTTGCTGCCTTCACAACATCTGCGTTCACTTCATTCAACTCTGAACATACTATATCTGTCAGATACTTCACCCCTAGCTTTGAAACATTCTTGAAATTGCCCTTTTCCAATCCACACTTGTACCCTCTCTCTGTCCCAAAGAAGGTCTCCATGTGGCGCATGAGGCATACCCCAGAATGTTGAACTTTCTCCTCTCCAGCCCATGTGATGGGGACTTTTGATGATGGTGAAGCTGACACTATTTCTGCTTTTGCTCGGAGTCCCTTATCTGTTAGATAAGCAATCAGCATATCTCCCTGCATGTATTGAATTATAATTCATGTAATTTTAATTATAAAATGAGTTGATATTTAAATGAAATTAAGACAAGGAAAGAAATATTAGATATCAGTAGTAAAACTTACCAAACATTCAAAGGGTGATGGGAAGGGGCTAATTGGATCAGCGCAAGATGGTGTGACATCAACAATTTGGACCACTTTGTTTTTAAAGTTGAAGACAACCATGACATAGTCTGCTGTTCGTTCAACCCCAAATACAATCTAATCAACATAATAAAAAACAAATAAACATTAGTGATTGGTCTTGTGAACTTTATTTATTTAATTGCAAGGGAGTACCATGTCTATATCCTTCAAAGAAAGGTGTGGTGACAATGACAATACAGTATCAATGTGGAGGTTAAACCTCTGGAACTGTTCATCACAAGCTCGTAATGATACACTCTCTACATTAAACTGGATTAAGAATAGAAATTAGTAAAAAAAACAGACGAATTGTACATTAACGGCTAACAATGGAGTGTAATTGAAAGATAAAATTGTAAAAATATTACAGTTTTGTTGATATTGACAAATAGTCTTGCTGGTGATTGAGCACTTTTATACTGTTCCTTGTGGTTGAGGATAGCTGTCCATGCATCAATAATGACACTAGACAAGTGGGTTTCATCCTCAAGCGTAGCCATGTCTGTTCTAACAACTTTAACAGACTTATGCTTAAACAAAATTTCCCTGCAATGTCAATCATTTTGAAGATGGATTATATGAAAATAACATTTTACTTGTAACTGAACATACATTAAGAAAATTAAGTTTAAAATGAACTTACATGCTGTGAGGAGTTTTCATTGCTAAATAGGCTGAAACAGTGCGCTCAATTTCAGAGATAGGATCTGTAATGTCAACAATACGCGAGTAATATGGGCTTCTCAAAGATGCAGAAGGTTTATGTGCTCTCCTTGTAGCTTCTTCTCACTTCATGTTATTAAGTTGTTCTGCAGCATTTCCATCAACTATGTTGATCCGTGGCGACCTCCTTGGTGGCAAGGCAGCAGGGGGAATGCATTTTATTGTACCTCCCAAAGGGTTCACTGGTGGAGTATCAGCTTTAAATTGAGTGGGTAGGGGATTAGGAGTAAGTTCAACACCCTGTTGTATTGGAGACTGGCCATGGCTGTCTGGGGGAGCCTGGGTTGCTTCATTAGCATTCTTCATTTCAACTGATGTGTTCAATGATGTCCCTTCATCTTTCTTAAAAACAGGATCATCTAGAAATATATCAAAGGAGAATTCCCTGTCCACTTTGATATTTGATTTCATTTTTTGCTTGTTCTGATATGCCATTTCGATCTGAGTAATGCAATCTAATAAAACAGGGTCTGCCTAGAATTTCTCTTGGGATTCGGTAAAATATGGGCTTACAAGGTCATTCATATTTGACATGTCAGCAGCATCTGTAGCCGTAGGAGCCTCAGAATTGACATTTTCCATCCCTAAAAGCTGGTTTGCTCCATGTAGAAGTCTTTTCACCTTATCATCATGTTGTAGTTCAATCGGGAATTTCGTAGACCACTCAGCAAAATCAGAAATAGCGGATGCAAGCGCAGAAGTCTTTTGAGCAAACAACTTTATCCAACTCTAGAAGATAACATCACATAAAAAATAAGAATAAAATGTCATCAGTAAATATCAGAACATTGCTATACTCTACTAATATTACATTGAATTGGTTTAACTAATTCATACAAACCTCAACTAGGGGTGGCTCTTTTTCTGGATCAGCAGGGTGACTGGTGCCTTCATCATTTTGTGCAGTAGGGTGTGGACAAGCTGTAGATGGTACGTCTTGATGGTGAGAAACAACTTGGCGAGCCTGGACTAAGCCACAGCCAAAACCTCCAGTACTTATATCATCAGTTTCTCGTTGGCGCAAGATTTTGTAATTTATGCCAACGAAAACCGGGAAAGAACGAGTCATTCTTCTTAGTGTTGTGCTTGTGAATAATTTCACCCTATCCATGTAAAACAACTGGCACACCAAGGGGATAAACATATATCAGTATAACGATGGGGCAGGGAATGCTGACATAAAGAATACTGTAGACATGTAGATAAAAGGAGGGACGATGACATTTGTACTACCGACATTGTAAAGAAATTAAGTTAACATCGGATCAAAGGTTTGAAAAAAATACTTACAACCAAGAATAATAGAGGCCCTCTGAAATGGCCATTCTTGTTCTTTTCCCAGCTTCTCTTTGCATCGACCAAACTTTCCAACACAAGAGCACACCAATTTAGGTCTTTCAGGTCACCCAATTCAGGAACTACTCTTATTAAACTATGGTTGGCATGTCTGTTTCCTAGTGTATCAACCAAGATAGAGTCCAGTATAACAATAAAGTTCAGGAGGAATTGATCACCACAGTCAGTGTCAGCTACCAATTTTTCCATAACCATAGCTCTTGTTATATTGTCCTGGACATCAAATGTGGTTTTCCAATCTTGCACAAGACTGAAATTCTCTTTAGCTGATTTTCTTCCAACTAAAACTTTCCCCATTGGGAATCCCATTGTAATATGCACGTCTATTTCTGCAATTTCAAGTTCACCTCCATTAGCCAACACCAAGCAACACTTGTTAGGGTCAAACTGATCCACTAACCAATATGAAAGAAGCAGCGGTAGGGTAACAATATCCAATTTGAACAAAAATCCAAAGCCAATATCCTCAATCAATTTCCTTTGCTTGGCATTCATTTTTTTCAAGGACGACACCAGCAAGCGTGGGCTTGACCGTGATTTCAATGATGGGAAATTTTTTTGTCTAGTGTTTCTCTCATTCCTCACAACCAGCTGCCTGTTTTCTGCAATAGGTTGTATGTCTGTGGTATCTGTTTGCTCATCAAATGTTATGATATGCACAGTTGGATTTACATGTTGAACAACTGTCTCATTAGGTGAATGGTTTTCCAGCCTTGCAATTTCAATGGTTTCCACAGCAACAGTGCTAACAGGAAGATCAATCCCATGGTGCACTTCTCTCTTACTATTTTTTCTTACAAGCGGTTGCGAATCTTTGGATTCAAGTGATCTACAACCCTCCCCTACTTCGAACGATTTACCAGTCTCAGTATCAGCAGACAGTTCATCCTTGAAGGGAGGTGAATCTCTAGATAAATCAACTACTGGAGGTTTAACTCCAGAGCGTTTTGATCTCTTCGAATTTCTATTTTGACTGTCTAGAACAGGTGAATCACGTACACTCTGCGGACGTTTACCTATAGAATGAACACTTACAATCAATTTCTACAAATATAATCGAAGAGATGACATTGTAAGAGACTGTAGTTTATGCTGAACAAATTCCCAAATTCAGCCTCCAGATTAATCACATTAACTTCAATTTATTATGCGAAAGTAATTGAAATAGCAATGGTAGGTCTTGTAAGGCTGAATAACTGCTTGATTATAAACATTAAATTCCTTTGAACAAGTGCGATTTTTCCTAATTTTCGTGCAAAACTAAGCCCTAAACAGTACTCGTTCTAATTTAAACTTTAATACACAGAAAACACGAAATCAAACCTTTCGGATCTGAAGACATGTTGATGTATATGATAGATCTCCTTCTTACAAGCCTACAGTCAATCCTCAGGAAATCTCGCAGAGAAATGGAGATAGTAGATTTAGCTGGAGAAAGAAACTAAAAGAAGGTGATGGAGAACTTCTCGAACTTGGAAAGCGTTTTGGGCATTTACACATGTTTGCTTTTTATATTTTTTTTAGGAAAACCGTTTTCCTTTTCTTTTTTTTTTGTTTGCCAAAAATCGAGAATTTTGTGAGACTTTATTTATTTCTTATTATTTTACATATAATTTCATACCTTAGATTGGCTCAACATTGTATTATTCTTGCTCAACAATAGTTTAAATTTGCACAACGCTTGACCCTTGTGAATTTGTTAGAATCATGTTCTTACCTTCTTTATATATGGTTTGGTAGTTGCTTAATAAATTTTTGCTCATCAAGAGAATAAAATTGCACGACATATTACGAATGGCGAGAACCTGCTCAACATCACCTTATTTTTGCTCAACGATAGTACATGTATTGCACAACAACACTTTGGTAGCAACAACATCTTATTTTTATCTATTTACGCTTTCATAGTTGCTTAATAGATTATTGCTCAACATAGTCTTATTTTTGCTCATCAATAGAATAAAACTGCACAACATATTACAATGGGGAAAACTTGCTCAACATCACTTTATTTTTGCTCAACGATAGTACATATATTGCACAACAACACTTTGTTTGCAACGACATCTTATTTTTATCTAATTATGTTTTCATATTTGCTTAATAGATTATTGCTCCACATGGTATTAATTTTGCTCATCAATAGAATAAAATTGCACAACATATTACAAAGGGGAAAACTTGCTCAACATCACCTTATTTTTGCTCAACGATTGTTTATGTATTGCAGAACAACACTTGCTCAACATCACCTTATTTTTGCTCAACGATTGTTTATATATTGCTCAACAACACTTTGTTTGCGACGAAATCTTAGTTATATCTAATTATGTTTTCATATTTGCTTAATAGATTTTTGCTCAACATGGTCTTATTTTTGCTCATCTATAGAATAAAACTGCACAATATATTATGATTGGGGAAAACTCGCTCAGCATCACCTTATATTTGCTCAATGATTGTTTATATATTGCACAAAACAACACTTTGTTTGCAACAAGATCTTATTTTTATCTATTTATAACATAGATGAAAAAGAGTATATAAATTTGTATTATTACATGGTAAAATTTCAAATTTTATTCTATATTATTGAATTAATGTTTATTTTCAAAAATAAATGTCATTTACAAATTTATAAACTGTATTATCTACTAACATTATTCTTATATAATACTGATGACAGAATTTGTGCTGACAGCCTTATCTTGAATGCTTCATCCTCCTCTTGTACTCTCTCAATGAAAGCTTTCTATTTGTAGGTGGTCTTCCTGCTCTCTTTCTTACTACTGGGGGGTAACAGTTGATAGATTTGATCACATCAGGGATATTTCCTTCATCTTCATCCAACACTGGATATATTGTTTCTGCATATGCCATACGCCAAGCGTCATTGCTGTAAAATTTTGCAACAAAATCAGACACATTTGCTTTTATGTGTGTAATGGCTGCTAGAGCATGTACACAAGGTAGTTTCTCGACATCAAATACTCTGCACGTACATGTCCTTGCTGATAGATCAACTATAGCTACAGCTCCTTGACCATTGATCTCAAATTGTGATTCATTCATCCTTTCTACTCTGCATACTCCAACTTGCTCTTGTGATTGTCTTATCACCTTAAGGATCTCAGGAGTTATTCTTTCTTGGTTTGCCAGTGCTTTCTCTCTTCTATCCAGGAACCATGATGTGAGCTTTTCTCTAGCAAACTCCACAAGTGCCACAATGGGATAATCCTTTTTGCCTTTGAAAACGGAGTTCAAGCTCTCAGCATTGTTGGATGTCATCATGTTGTATCTATCACACTTTGAATGTGCTCTGGCCCATTTATCAAAACCTGCTGACACCAGATATTCTGATAGTTTTGGACAGGTTGCTTCAATTTGTGCAAGGTAGTTGTTGAACTCTTGGATAGTGTAACTCTCTACTGCTTTTGTGAACATTTTCCCCAGCTCTTTTTTCCTGAAAGTCGCTTTGATGTTTTGTTTCAAGTGCCACATACATATGCAGTGTGTAGCTGTTGGGTAAACTAAAGATACAGCCCTTGAAATGCTAGCATGTCTATCAGAGACAAACACTAAGTCATTTGATGGAGGCACAACCTGCAGCAGCTGATACATAAACCATTCCCAAGAGCTGTTGTTTTCGGAGTCAACAATACCAAAGGCAAGTGGAAAGATTTGTCTATTGGCATCTTATGCAACTGCTCCAAGCAATGTCCCTCTGTATTTGCCAGTTAGGAATGTTCCATCAACAACAACAACCTGGTATATAAAGAAATAAAATTACTTATGTTATTGAAGTTAAGGAAATCGATGACAACAGAATTTGTGCTGACACTGTTTAAGACATACCTTCTTTAAGAGGGGGAATGCTCTGATGCACTGTCCAAATGACAGAAAGAAGTACTGAAATCTATCTTCTTTGTCTTTTGAAATTAAAGCTATAGTCCCATTGTTTCTCTCCACAAGCATATGGCAAAATGATGGTAAATCTGCATAATTTGATTCTGGTGTCCCCTTAACCATTTCATGAGCTGTTTTTGATGACTTCCATGCTCTCCAGTAGCTAATTTGCATCTTTTGTTCTGTTCTCATTTTATCCCTTATCTGTGCTGGTCTGTATCCAGCGTCAACACTGTGTAATTATAGTCAAATTAGGAGAAATCATATATTAGAAAGCAAGTTAAAATATAAATACTATTTCTTAAAAAAAGTTCTCACCTTGATTCGATGATACTTGCAATCACAGAAGATGAAGGTTGTTTGCAGTGTTTTGTCCTGAAATCCCATGTGCAGGTGTGCATGTCCACATACACTATGACCTCATGCCAAGTTGGGCCAAAAGTTTTGACATGCACTTTCCATTTGCAGTCAGGATCTACACAATGCACTCTATAATACTTTGTATCTGATTTTGCCACGCGAAAACCAAATATCTCGGTTATTGACAAGACTCCCAAAGCATGCTTAACTGCTTTCCTTGACGCAAAGCTTTTGCATACGCAAATCAAGTTTTGTGAATTGAGATCCACACCAGGCACAGTAGAGCTATCAGCATCTCAATCTTCTAGTGTAGTTTCTCTCCTGTGTGTTGTAGAATAGAATGCTCTCCATATTTCATCTGTAGATTCTTCATCACTTGCAGTGTCACTGTTTAGAGAATTCATGTCATCTCCAACATCTTCCAACAATACACCTTTCATCCTGGTGTCACCAATCAATGTCAGATTATTTTCCCCTGTAACAATATTGGTAATAGTTGGATTGCATGCCACCAACTGTAAACTCTCAGCTGAGGATGTCTGTTGATCTTCAACGTGTTCACTATCTGATTTAATGCTGACATACAACTCCACAGCAAATTTAACATCCTGTAGGTCGGACAACCTTAAAAACTCTTTCAAATCATCATCACATTCAACAAGAAGCGGAGCTCTCAAGAGTTTGAATGGGTGTAAATGATTGAATTTCAATTCTAATGCACTATTTATATTGAATCTGCTGTGCACTTTTTCAGTTAAACCCTGTAATGTTATTGACTCGTCATCATAAACACCTTTGTAGTAGTGTCTCCAACAAAGGTTGGGCATGAATCATCAAACAACCATTTCCCACCACATACAACTGTAATAATGTGGGTTGCCATTGTAATCTGCATAGTATGAATTTAAGAGGATAAACACGTTTAAGTAATAACAAACACAATCTGAGTAAAAACGATGACATGATCAACCAAAGTGAGTAAAATATACTTGTTATGGAAAAAATTCTTACAAAATTTGCACCTGCGGTGCAAATTTTTTATGAGTTAAATACAGTGCTGACATTAAAACTTTCAAGGTGTAATAAGGAATCTATAGATCATTGTATTGTCAAATGCAACAATACATTTGCACCCCTTGAGCAATTTTTCTATGACTTAATTATAGTGCTGACATGGCTCAATCAATGTTCTAAAACGATGACACAATCAACCAAAGTTAGTAGAATACATCTGTTATGAAAAAAATTATATTGTCAAATGCTGACATGTTAAAAAACGATGACACGAGCAACCAAAGTGAGTACAATACACCTGTTATGAAAAATTCTTACAATTGTTACAAGAGCAACCAAAAGTGAATAAACTACACCTGTTATTTGTATTGATGACATGGCTCAATCAATGTTGATGACATTAGCAATCAAAGTCTAATAACGAATCAACACTTCAATATAGAGCACAGATTCAAGTGTAATGATGACATGAGCAACAAAATGAATACAATACATCTGTTGTGAGAAGAATTATATAAAACATGCACTTCTGGTGGAAAACTTCTATGATTAAGGTCTACTGATTAGTTGAAACAATCATAGTGAAATCACATCTTAAGCAATCATAGTGATGATTTGAGCAATGTAAAATATTAACAAGCATAAATAACCATAAACATACACAGATTCGATTTGAAACTTGAAGATTACACATATACAGAAATAAATGCTCATAAACATTAATTCATGCTTAAAAAATCAATCAAAATTTGTGCCAAATGCGCAAATTTTGATGCTACTGTTTGTGTAAATCCATAACCTTAATCATTTAATGCATAAAAAATGAATCAAAGTTTTCGCAAAAGGCACAAATTTTGATGCATTCAAAAGCAGTAATCATTCTGTTCAACTAGATTTCCATACTGTTATAGCATATATAAGCATAGATAAACACAAATTTGGCATAATCTACACTTGTAATCACACGATTCCAATAAGTAATCACAAAACTAAAGCAGTAATTTGGCGCAAATTGAAGCAGTATACGCAAAACATAAGAAGTAATCGGAAAACTGAAGCATAGATAAACACAGATTTGCAAAACTGAATTAGTAAACCAAAAATTTACAGGAAATTTGCGCCTTCGGCGCAAATCTAAGCAGTAATCGCAAAACTGAATCAGTAATTGCAAAACTGAAACATACATAAACACAGACTGAACCAGTAATCGCAAAACTAAAGTAGTAAACCAAAAAATTCTAGGAAATTTGCGCCTTCGGCGCAAATTTAAGCAGTCATCGCAAAACTGAAGCAGTGATTGGAAAACTGAAGCATAGATAAACACAGAATCAAGCAGTAATCGCAAAACCGAAGGAGTAATCCAAAAATTATAGGAAATTTGCGCCTTCGGCGCAAATTTGCGTCTTTGAAGCAAATTCTAATCGACTTAAAAGTCTAGTAAATCGACTTACATGATTCTCTAGAATAGACTTCAAAATCGATCGCTTGGATTATGTCGGAATGGTAATCTCTCTGAAATCCTAGCAATCTCCGGCGAGCAGGTCGGGAGGGAGAAAAAGAGAGCGTCCGGAGATGGAGAGTTGTAGGAGAGAGAAAAGCCGGTATCGAGAGACGGTGAAGCCTTATATTTAGGACATTTTGCAAAAATGTCCCAAAACGCGGATATTTTGCAAAATCAGCCAAATTTCGTGGCTATTTTGCAAAACCGCCCAATTAAAAATGGAGAATTATCAGTAAATACCCCACTTTGATAATTATTTTGCAAAAATACCTAGTTTTGAAAACAATTGCATCCACATTTGAAAATTTGCAAAAATACCTTATTCGTTTATCAAAACTACCCACCTCTCCAAAAAAATCAGGAAAAATGTAAAATATTTTAGGTATTTTTCATTTTTCTGATATTTAAAAATTATATTAAATAATCAAATAATAATAAAAATCTGGAAGTAAAAAAAAAATCTCAATCCCCTTCCTAACTGATAGACCTGATCCCCAATCCAAACCCTAACCAAAACACGCAACCCCATCCCTTTCCGGCTTCGTCGGCCCCAACCCCAGGTCTCCGACGCTCAGCCCCAACCCCAGATCTCCGGCGCTGGGACCATAGCTCGCGTCTCCGGCTCCGTCGCTGCGCCTACACTTCCGCACCCCTGACCGACCCAATCCCAATCGCTAACCAGAACAAACAAGCGCAACCCGACTATCGCCGCCCTCACCCTCCGTCGATGTGCGAGCATTCCGGCGCAATCAGTCTCCGACTCCGGCCTCGACCCCAAGAGCAGACCAACCCTCCAGCTCCATCATGCCACCCTACGACTTGTCTGGTTAGAAAATCTCTCGAGCCTCAGAAACTCTCTCGAGTCTCGACTTCCCGAAGGTAAAAAAAGACTGTTTGAAAACACAATTCAGTTCTTCATTCTTTGATAGATATTTGTACTCCGATTTGAGATGAAAAGTATGTACCCTTGTATTTCCATGCCGAAATGTTGACGAACTGACATCCGATTTGGTGTACCCTTATAGTTAATTTTCATTTTAAGAGCTTCAATTGGTGTTTAATGGCCACTTCCATTGCTTGGTTTTGCTAATACAGTAATGCTTTGTTCTAAAACTGGTCTCTGTCCAGGAATCACAAACATAGCTCTATTGGATTTTTTTTTTTGAGTTCCCCTTATATTGATGCTTAATTTGCAATTGGGTATTAGGTAACAATCTGTCTGATGTTAGTTTTGATGCAAGGTATCGGAAAACCCGATTTGATTTGTATAAATGTGGCTGGCATTCAGTTGGCCGGGAAGCATGGGTCTAAAGCTAGAGAGCTAAAGCCATCCGATTTCGAGCCCAGAGAGAAGTACTGGACAAGGTTTCCACCTGAACGATCGAAATCAACGCCTCCACATCAGTCAATGGACTTCAAGTGGAAGGATTACTGTCATATAGTGTTCAGGTGGTTTGCATTGGAATTTCATTACCTGGTTTTTTGAAATTATTGTATGTGGAATTCATCTTCATTGTTGTTTGAATTTTTGCAGATACTTGAGACTTTTGTTTGGAATCGATCCGGCTGAATACATGCTGGCGATTTGTGGGAGTGATGCTCTAAGGGAGTTCTCTTCGTCCGGGAAGAGTGGAAGCTCGTTTTATCTAATGCAAGATGATCGATTTATGATAAAGACGGTTAGGAAGTCTGAAGTTAAGGTTAGATGGAAATTCTTGATTTAGTGTAGTCAATTTCCATGGAATTTATTTCGAATCTTTGCTAAATATGATGCTGGTTATTCATCATACTAGGTTCTTATACGAATGCTTTCGAGCTACTACCAACATGTTTGCAAGTACAAAAATACCCTAGTGACAAAGTTCTTCGATCTGTACGGTATAAGCCCGATCTCACCATCGAAGGAAGCTTGTGTTAACATGGCTAGTGTTAGGAAAGCATGGGAAGATTAGGCTTTGTTGGCTATCGATTTTGCAAGGGACAAGAAGCTTGGTAAGGCGAAACAGGGCCTTGCTAAGGAGGCTGCAATACTGCTCATGGTTGCCTATGACGGGTTTTCGGCCCTTGGAACTGTGCCTACACTATTTCTGCAACTACGGTGGATGATATGGTGTTCTCGTGTGTGATTAGCAAGCTGAATATCAATGAGATCTCCGGGTTGATTAGGTTCTTTTTGGAATTATTTTTTGTTTCTTGTAGAAGTTTATGTCTCATGAAATTTTGCAAGTTATGTAAGGAGAAGATTAGGGTAATGCTATGAAATTTGTCTTTGTACGTGGACATGAATGGACACAAGTTTTGATACAATATGATATCTGAAACTTTTATTTTGTGATTGAAGAAAGTGTTGTGTTGTATCTGAAATTGCCTGATTTCTTACTTTGACGAACTTGCATATTCATTATGTTCTAGAGATTAAGACACCAAATGCAATGCTTAGAGAAAACAATGTGCCAAATTAAGTAGATTGTTAACTAGCCAAATGATCCCATAAACTGTAGTTATTCATACCCATGGTTGCAATAACAATCAATCGATTGCACACATCCTGTCAATGATCATAATTGGCATTGTCAACGTTGATATTCATTCTGTCAATTTGATATTGTTATGGTTTCAAGACATATAATGACAATACTTTTGTAAATATGGCTAATAATCCAGTAGATATGATTTACCGTATCTTTAGTCAATCTCTCCCCGATTATAGCTTCAATCCTGTCAACATAAATCTATAGTCTTGTCACTATAAACATTAATCCCGTCAGTGTAAATAAATAACTTTGTCATCTTGGATATGCCTTTAATTTCTAGTTATGGTATGGATAAAATCGTATCTTTATTCTCTTCCCTATTATAGACTCCATCCTCTCATTATTGGTTATCTGGTTTGTCATAAAAAACCTATATCATGTCAAAAACAAATATATTCTTGTCAATTTTTTATTCTCTTAATAAAGCAATGATTTTCATCCGGCTAGTTTTATTATTCTTAAATTTCTGAGAAAAATATATTTAAAAGATTATTTTAATATATTTTTTATTTTTTTACTTTTCTTTTAATTCATAATTCTCCTTTAAATGATTTTTACATTTAAATTTAAAAGTAAAATCACTCATTATTTTTTAGCAGAAATGACCTATTTTTTAGCACAAATAACCCATCTATTCTATTTTTTCTATTCTCAGAAAATGGGTATACTTTTGCAAACCGAACATCGATTTGGTGTATTTCTGCAAATCGGCCATTAAAAATTTACAATCTACATATTAACTCGAATTTATAACTTTATTATTTTATCAAAAAAAAATATTATTTTATTATTTTATCAAAATAAAATATATTTACTTTTTTAATATTTGAAAATATAAAAGTAATAAATTATAATACAATATCACATATTTATTTCTTGTTAGTAATCAAATATTATTAGATAAAATTTTATCTCATAAGATGTAAAAGATGAAATTAATAGTTAATTTTTTTTTTTATTTTGGTGAAAAATATATTCATTTTTTGTATAAATAACTAAAGTAAAATATATTAAATAAATATTATAGCTATTTGTTAAAATATTATAAAAGAGTTTGGGTTTGAATTTGGTGCAGTACCTCACCCTCAATTTTGTTATCTTCTCAAAAAAATTAATTTTAAGAAAAAAATAATTAATTTAAATTTAAATTTTGTTATCTTCTCAATTTTGTTATCTTTACTATTGATCAATCATTTTTTAATGCTTAAGACTTGAGGCACCACATTCAAACCCTGTTTTACAAGTGTTTTAATCTCTAGCTTGAATTCAATAGCTTTATTTAACTAGAATTTTCATATCAACTCACAATGCATCGGTAAGTTTGGTGACTAACTTAAATTATAGAGGGAAGTTATGAGGGTCCCCAAATGAAAGATTGTATGGATTCATTTCCTTGAAAGATTGTGTGCTTTTATTTTCATTACCAAATGAAAGAGCAGTGTTGGTAGGCAATATGTAATCCTAATTAAGCTTGTTTTGGATTTCGACATCTTTTCAACCAAAACACTTTCCAATATCACAGCTGACAGGTTGGTGTATCTAGAACTGAGTTCGGCCGTGGAGCGCTGTCTAGCTGAGATCGATGACATCATTTAAAATGAAGCTTTTGATCAGTTGTTCAACCGTGGTTGACCACTCCCAAATTTTCACCTTGTTTAAAAAAAATCTTCCCGGTGTCACTAGAAAAAGAGAGAAGTAAGTCGGAAATTCTAATCCTTTAGCAGTTGTGTTTTCACCAGGCACGAACCGAGGGACAAACTAACTAAGATCCTCTCCAGTCCGTCTCATTTAAAAAAAAAATAGGTAAAAAAATTTAAGTGAAATCAAGAAAAATTATTTATTGTTTATTAAGAGTTTTATTAATGAAAATGGGTCTTCGTTTGAAGCCTTATTTTCACCTCGATCACCATCAAGTACTTGCCTCTTTATTTGTTAGGTTTTTCTTCCATGGTTGAAGTTTCTTTGTTTCGTTTGTCAGGTTATTCAACTAAAAGACTTAATCAAATTTGTGTAATATGTAAAATATACTCATTGGATGAAGAAAGAGAGAATGGGAAAAAGAGAATAAAAAGGGGAAGGAAAGAGACAAGTAAAAAATTGGGTAAAATGGGTGTGGGGAGAGGATTGAGGAAAGGAAGGGAATCCCATCTGAAACAAATGACAGAAGTGCAGATCGAGTGCTGACCACCTCTTTCTCCTCTTTGGCCCCCACTCTAATATTCCCTTCTCTGCACCTTCTGTTTTTATTTTATACCATTTCCTTTTCAATTCTTTTAGGGTAAATTACATAACACTACTCATTAAATATTGATTTTTTCATTTAACCGTCCATAAAATTTGAAATTACACAAAACCACCCATTAAATATGATTTATTAATGTGAAGGTCACATTATGTAATCCTAAGTTTTTCTTAGGGTTGAGACATACAAATAAGCTATGAGGATCATGGGAGATAAAGGAGGAGAGCCAGTTGCATGAGTCATGACTCCTCTTGCAGGATCCGAATGGAGATATTGAACCGGGCCAATTAGCAATCAGATTACGAAGCCTAAAGTTTCTAATCTGATGAAGGCTATAATCCAATTCATAAGTCCTCGGAGCCCAAGTGGAGAAGTGGCCCAAAAAGCTGATGGTTTGGCCTCCCTCCTTATGAGCTTATGTTAAACGTTGCGTTCCGGGTTCATATGTTGTTATATAAGCCTTCTATTTCCAGTTTTTAGATCAACTAGTGAAAACCCTAAAGGTAAGAGACGTCACTGACGCGATCCTGAAATTTCACCTATACTTATTACCTCAAGGTGACGACGGATGTCCTTAATTACCGGTATGCAAGTTTGATTCAGGGTGGGTTGTAATTAATGAGCGTGCTATTTATCCAAGTGATCCTCGCGATGCCTTTGGCTCGTGATCAGATAATTACTGTTCAATCGTCGTCTTTAAAGGAAGTGTTTCAGATGAAGTTCTTACTCCAGATGCGTTCTTCTCCAATTAAATACCTTAAGATCGAACTCGACTCCAAGGGTTTTAAGTCAGGGAGAACTGCAGAGCTCTTCTTCTTCTCTCTTGAATCGGATCTCTCCCTTGAAGGCTCAAGGGGGGGTATTTATAGGGAGGCTAAGCGAGCAGCTCGCTGGTGACCTCGTGGACTAACAGAGGACACGTGTAACGCATGCCCTCCTGCCAGAGGGTCGGGTATTTACATGTGGCAGAGTTAGCGGAGATGTGCTTGGCCAGCGAGCTGCTCGTCTTTGCCCTAAGGGGCGAGAGGTTTGCGGGCCCTGCTTGTCATGAGGTTATGCTCATAAACACCAGGATACTGATCACGATGTCACAGGTTGTTCTACTCGGGGGAGTGAGTTTGGTTATGATCTGGCTAGGCGTATGGCTCGCGATGCGCTCTGTAGTGTGTAAGATGTCTTTTGCGTTGGGTGGTCCATTTATGACGTCATATCCTTGTTAATTAACAGGGCTATTTTTCAGGGCATCGCCAGCCACAACTTGAGAGCGAACAACGGAGTTGAGAAGTTGTGCTTCCCGACGGCGAAGAGTTGTTAGGAGGAAAATCAAGTATGAAATATAAATTCCAAATTCGACTCCCTGTTCTCCGCAAATTAATTACAAGACTTCCTCCCGCTGTAGTAGAAGGTATTCAGGATCGATCCAGGAGGAAGCGTGTCAGCGCCTGCCTTTTCAGTTCCAGAACTCAGTACGAAATCGACCAGGAGAGCGCTCGATATCGACCACTTACCTCGATATCGACCACACTGTCGACAAAAACTGTAAAACGCAGAAACAAGCAAAAAAGACAGAAAACTCAAACTGGTCGATATCGACCTACCTACTCGATATCGACTAAAAATCTCAACCAAAACAGTGCTCGAATTCGACCAATCTTAGAAACTAAAGTTCACAACTTTTCGCAAGACAGAACTTAAAACTGATGAAATAAATCAAATAAACTAAAGACTTCCAAGATCATGGTTTCAACACCACAACGATAACCATGTAAAATAATACATAAAGGCATAAAAGATCATGCTTTTCATCAAATAACTCTTGTTATTAACAAATAGGAAGATAGAGGCTTTCGCATAAACCCTAATTGTTACTAACCCTTTTCACATAATTAATCCAAGTTGTATTAAGATCACTTTCGCTTCAATAACACAAACAAGGATCACCTTCAACTTTCGCAAAAGAATCATGCTCATAGGGATAGAAGACGAAATCGCATCAAAAGATTGTACCTTTACCGCATCACCTTACATGGCTCCCGTCCGGCTCACCCCGACCCTAGAAGTTGGGTGACTACTCGCTCTTCATCATCAAGAAAGACATCAATAATAAAAGGGAACTATATTGCATTAAATAAACTAAAAGAAAGCTTACAACCGATCGAAGTCAATTCGTCTCTCAACTCTCCACCTTCTCTCGCCACAAGCTCTCTTTCTCTCTCTCTATATGTAATTGGAACTAGAATTGAATTAATAAAACTCAGCCCCTAAGGCTTTATTTATATGCTTCATTCCCTAGCTAATCTAGGAAAGAAAAATCTATCTATATCTAAATTTATCTATCTAAAGACTTAAAGATAAAATTTGGAAATAAAACAAATATATCTAAAAGGAAACTAGGATTAGTGTGGATAGATCCTTCTTCTCTTGATAGAACTTGATAAATCTCCTCTTGAGTTGATAGAATATCTCTTGCTTCATGTGGAAGAAAGTTAGCTCAGCACTCGGACTCGCTCGAAATCGGCCTTTGGGGACTGGTCGATATTGAGCTATCTTCTCGGATTCGGCTTTTGTCACTTGATATTGGCTCCCAAGAGGAATTTCGACCAATGACCATCTCTTCAGTTCTCACTTCTCAACACTCTGTTCCGTCTTGAAACGCACTTTCCCGAGTCCTCGTTTGTCCGATTGACGCATATGAATATGCGTTGGAAAGCTCTTTTTGAGGGCTACAATTCTCATGAAGACATCAAAGCTTGATTCGGAATGATGAATGGTGAAAAATGGCTTTTTCTCCAGCTACACCATCCTTAGCTTCTTCATGATTTTCCTTTAAGCTCCAAAGTGCGTCCGATTTCTGCGAAATACAACGAAAACTTGTGTAGACCTCCATATATTGCAAATAAACATAAACTACACAGATTCTATATTATTCTAACCCAAATGTATGAAATGCATGTAGAAATCGATATAAAAGTAAGTATAAAACATGGCAAATTAGGCTCACAACAAGAGTCTCCGTTCATCTGAGAGAGAGTTCCCGCAGTGAAAAGGGTTGCTGGTTTGAAGAAATGGGGGGAGATCAAGCCCTGAGTAGATCTCCCCTTCGACGGCGAAGAAATCAACCATTGAGCTTGTGTATGAGGTGGCGACGAGGGTTCGAATCAACTTTGCCCCTTTCTCCTCCCTATCTGTTTACTTTTTTGTAGATTGTTTGTGTGTCCGTTTGTGATCTTGAACAGATTTGCCCTTCTGTATCTTTTCATAATAATGGATTAAGGCTGAAATTTCTTGAGGCCCCGGAGATGTAGGATAGAGGATCCGAAACCCGTAAACAATCTCTGGCGTCTTTATGTTTGGATCTGTTCGTTTATGTGTTTTGTTTAAGGATTTTGAATTTCTTCAACTAAACTAGTGTGGGCTTGGTCTAATCGATTTTAGCCTCACGGTTAACAAATCACCACCCAAACAAAAATATCTATCAAAACATCAATAAGACTAACTCCAATGGTATGGTGCAAATGCTTAAATATGGACATTTTGATGCAAATTGTGCTCCAATGGTTACTTTTGAGTGTTTAAAATGTACACATTTGCACACAAAGTGCTCAAATATAAGCACATCACCTCCCCCATGTGCAAAAACTTTTTATCACTTTTCAATAAAGTAAAATCATTTATATTGGTTGTTTTTATGTTTTTTCTTTTTGTTTTTAATTTAATTATATTTACTTAGAGATATGTGTGTATAAAATGCACATTTAACCAATGGAGTAAAACATCAAAAAATGATGTGCATTTTTAAACACCTTGTGCAAATATGTACATTTGCACATTTAAAAATGACTAGTTTTCCCCCACTTTAATTTTAATCAAATTTTCTTTCCAAATCTGTTGAAACCCCTCAAATTTGTAATTAACCAAAAATAAAAAAGTATTTTTTTAATCCCACCGTCATAATTCATACACCAATAAAACCTTGAATTTTCAAAATTTTAATAAATATACATCTATTATATGCAAATGCGGATGTTCAATCTCTCAAAAAAGGTATATTGGTCATTTATAATATTTTTCAAAAATATCTTGATATAATTTGATTATGGGTGGTGATTTGTTAACAAATTATATTTAATAGGTTGTTTTGTGTAATTTCTAATATGATGGGTGGTTAAGTGAAAAACTTGACATTTAGTGGGTGCGTGATTTTCTTTAATTTACCCTTTCTTTTAACCCCCGCATAATATCCGCTGGATTTTTTACTTGCTTCTGGTATAAATCAACATTAAATTTCCTTTAAAATTTTATATTTATACTATATATTTACGGGTGTGTTTGATTCTCAATGTATTAGAAACACTTGTAAAATGTATGGTAAAAACAATTTATAAGATATTTAAAATAATTTTGATTTTAAAATAAAATACTTTATAAATTGTTTAAATTAAACAATTACATTTAATGTATGAATTAGTTATAAACTTAACGCAACAATGAGTATTTGTTTTATACAATCTACATAATATTTTATTTTAAATTTACATTATTTGAAACACACACAAATAAGTTTAACAAACACTTTCTAAAGTGTTTATGATTATAATTGCGTTAGAAACATAAGCACTTGGAATCCGTTTATAATTTTTATATTAAAATTTTATGTTATAAAAATACTAAAAATTAACTATTTTAGAAAAAAGATTGTTATATACTTTTCTAAAACACACACACAATATACTATTAATTTATATTTAATAAAAAATAAATGATACATTGGGATATTATGAGCCCATGACCCACATTAGAAAATATAAGAGTAGTCAAACTTTACTAGTTTAGGTAAGGATGGTATCGAGTGTAGAGTTACCCTCCATCTATTGTAATGGATTGGTATAAGACTAATTAACCACATTCCATTGAGTCTATAATCTTATTTATGTCTTGTACTAATATATTAATTTGCATATACACTCCATCTACATGAAGATGTTTTTTTCATGCATCTCATATCTCGTCTATAATATAACTCGCTTAATTACTTTATTGTTGCGATTCATTAAATATACTTGAGAAAAAATGTATCTATAAATTAATGCTCTTATTGGTTAGTTGTTGAGGGTGTGTATTTAGACGGGTGGAAAAGATTTCAACTTTTTTGGACACTTAAAATACATGGGATGTAAGGTAATTTTTTTTTACAAGAGTATAAATTTTACATCTTTTACACTTGAGATGTGGACGCCCAAAAAAAACTTAATAGTGAAAAATCCAACCATTAATTTAAATCAAGTATAACCTTATTTATAATAGTTTTTCTAACAAATAAAGGTTAAAGAACTCACATTGAGAAATATTTTTCAAATATTAATTATTTTATCCATTTTAAATAGATTTTTCATAATTTATTTATTAAAAAAATCTCAATATGATTTCTCAGCCTATCTAATTATCTATCTATATATCTATATCTATATCTATATATATTTATCTATGTATACTCGTAAAACAAAATAATTTTTATTTATGTGTTATCTTCCCCTTAATTCTCCCATTTTCAGCTAATTACCTTTCCCTAGACATGAGCAAGGGTCAAGGGTCGACCCGGACCCGACGGGTTTTGACCCGGCGGGAACCCGAAGGGTCGACGACCCGGCGGGTTAGGGTCAACAAGGGTCAGGGTCGAGGCGGGTCAAGGGTTAGGGTTAGGGTCGTGCTGATTTTGACCCGCGGACCCGGCGGGTCGAACCCGAAGGGTCGACCCTTAGGGTCAACCCGCCCGTGTAAAGGCCCGGATTTTTAAATAATAAATTTCAACAAATAATATAAAATGGATTTAAGTCGAGAAAAAAAAAATAATAAAAATATATATATATATATAAATTCGGATATTTTAAGGAAAACTCGTCTTTAAATTACTAAATCGAAATTAAAATCTTTCGAAACAATTCCGGCATTATTCTAAAACAGATTTTCATATGAAATTGTGTTCCGCTTTCGAGTTGCGAGTCTGGATAGATTAATTTAATTCCGATATTGATTTACAAATCAAAGTCGATCGAGTCGGGATAAGGTCGAGAGAGAACGTGGATTTTAAGGTTTATTTCCGGGTATTTTGAATTGTGATTTTTGAAAACATGTATTACTTTGTCTTCTTCCTCTTTTGTGTGAACAATCCCAGTTAACACCTCCCCCTCCCTCTTCTGTCGACAGCTGCAACATCTTCCCTTCATTCCTCTTTGTGGTTCAACACTCCATCCCCCTTCTTCTTTTCCCAGGCCTTGCCTCCTCCAATTCGGGCAACACAACCACGCCAAAGCTCTGCAGTGCACCTTCCTCCTCCTGATTACAGATTTCTGTAAGAGCTCCCCCACTTCATTTGGTTTCACACCCACAACCACTCTCCCTTACCTCTTCGATTGATTCAAAGAAAAGAAAGAAGGAGAGACCTGCAATCCCATCTCTCTACCTCCTCCAAGCCTTTTCCTCGGCTTTCATCAGGTCCAACCACCACCTTCTCTCAGCCTCCAGACGTCAGCCACCAGCTCCTCCTTCCTCCGACGTCTGCAACAGAAGAGGAAGACGCCCGAGCACCTCCAGGCGCTGAAGTCGTTGTAGCGCCGTCCACGTTCTCTGTTCTCCTTCCCTGGGTTCCGACGGCAGCAACACTGGCGCCCTCCCTGTCCCTTGTTTTCCAGAGCGCATCTCTGGGCGAAACCGAGCCTCGCTGAGCCCCTTCCGAGCCACCTCCGAGGACTGACGAAGCGGAGCTGTGCCGCCCAGAAATCCAGCGCCGCTCGTCCCTCCTCTTCCCTGTTCTGTCTTGATCCGATTCCGGTGAGTTCCTCCTCTTCCTTTCTCTCTAAATCGCCATAAAAACGCGCCTTTTGACCCTCTACCTTCGGCCTAGGCTGAACCATCTTGAATTCCGCCTCCGACGAGCCCAATCGCTCCTCCGACGAAGCTCTCCCGACGAAGTTCTCCGATCTCGGTAATCTCTCTCTTTCTCTCTCTCCTTCCCTCGCGGTTGAGTCTCTTTGCTTGGGTTGTTGTCGGAAATGTCTGACGGCGGGGATGGGATGGTTTTCAGGCCGGAAGGCCGCCGGCAGGTCCTATTCTTCTTTCCCTTCGCTTTATGTTCGGCGTTCAGAGAGCTCTGCCTGAGCTTGAGGGAGGCATGCCCTATTTGGGCCTTTCCTTCTCTTCAGTTTTCATTGGCGGGTTTTGGGCCTAATTTTTCGGGTTGGGCCTAATTTTATTCTGGATCCGGGTTTGGGCTTGTTATTCCGGGTTACATCTTGGGCTGTGAGTTTGGACTTTTGAGAGCATTGGTTATTTTATACTATTGAGTTATATTAAGGTGATGTTATATGATTATAATTATTGTTATGATTATTATTATTATTACTATAATATTCTGTTTTGAGGAAATATATTTATGAAATTATTATTATATATTATAAAATAGTTTCAAAGAGACACTATTGGAATATGTTTTAAGTGATGATTTAAATATGTTATTTTAGAGAATTTGAAATGAATTATGAGTTGTAATTTATAAATATAGTTGTGAAAATAGAATTATTTTGTGACTAAGTGTCAGAATTTATTTATGTAATGATTTTGAAAATAAACATGCCGGTATTGTGTTAATAATATGATTTTGAGAATTTGTTGAGGATTTAAATGATAAATGTCGGAATTTGGCCAAGTAAGAGTTGGGAAATTATTTTGAATATGAGTTGACTTAATTTGGGATTTAAGAGTTGAGAAATACTGTTGGTGAGATTTATCAATGATTTTGATTAAATGGTTTTGGTTGATGTCGATCATATCGGAAAGGTTTTGGAAAAATGATTTTACCGTCGATTGGTTTTAAGGATGTTGAGAACTTGGGTTTCGTGTGTGTGAATGTTAGTCTGGTAGCTTACGGAAGTGGCTTGATAATAGGTGTGTATTGCGTTTGGATTGCTTTTGGATTGCTTTGGACTTGCATTTGGGCCCTTGCTTGTATTATCCTGCTGTTCTGCATCTTCAGGTAAGTTCCCTAGGGGGCTTACTCAGGTTGGACATTCATGCCTGTTGTTGCATTTTATGTTAGGTGTTGCATATGCATAAAAGCATGCCATGTAGTATCATGTTTAGGTTGCACTAATTGATTAAGCATCTGTTTACTTTATGCGTTTGAAACAGAACGGCCGTTATCTGTGATAGTCCTAGAGTCTTTGCTAGGGTCATAGGGTAGCCCAGCCTCATCGGGTACCCTGAGTCAATCGAGTCATGAACTTCCTTGTATTATGATATGCCTGCGGGCTTTATTGTGGAGCGGGTTAGGCATGCGTGCCCCCCGATTATGATGGAATGCATTCACGAGCTGGCCAGTCTCCGCCCTATCGGAAGGGGGTGGAGGTAGGAGAGGGATATGCCACTTGGCATTGTCTTGGGCCCTTTACAGTATTTCTGCACATTATTATACTTAGGGGCATGCTAGTGTGTTTGACCTTCGTATTGCATTAGAGCATCTTTATTAGGTATAGCACATACTATGTGGCCTCAACGAGGACTGCCGGTCCCGCATGAGTGGCTCGATCTGACTCCTTTCCCCGTTCTTCTTTTAAAGGTATTCTCTGCAGATTTGAGTGCTCGATGTCTATATGACGGGGTTCCCTGTTGGCGAATCGAAGAATCTGGCTAATATCCTAATTTAGTAAAATGGTAATTAAACACTCATGTTTTGGTTTTGACCGGTTCTTCCGTGACACTTGTATCTTTACTTTGCTTTCGCCTTACTTCCGTCTGAAATGGATTCCGCGACATAGTCTTAGGACAGGTCAAGGGTACCCAACGGCCCTTCGATGTTTTTAGGGTTTGAAATCCCTCTTTCTACTAATCTTAAAATGAGTTTGAAACCTCGACCCGTACCTGGATTGCAAGATCCGAACAAGGGGTTTTATCCCTTGAAACGTAACCCGGAAATCATAATTCTGGGCCGTTACAAAGATGGTATCAGAGCTGAGGTTGTGCAATTCGGGTACGCAAGGGTCGAGTGTATGTTTTGGAAAACCGTCCATGAATTTCAAAGGATTTCAAGGGATTTTAAGAAGGGCAAAATGAACTTAAGATGACTAATTGAAATTGGACTAAGTAATGGACTTGACTTGTAATAAAAGAGGAAGACCGACCAAATGGGGACGCGAGTGGGTAGTGAAAGCGCTAGACCACCCCTATTGGGTGTAGTGGGAACGGTAGGCAAAATACCAGCTTGTTCTTTACAGATGGGTTGGGAGACTCTAAGGAGATCATTATGAGTGTTATTGACTGATTCTATGCTGAGTGCTTAATATGCTAAAGTCTGATTGGTATGCCTAACAATTAAATGTGTATTGACTGATCTATGTAAACGGGATAGTGGGAGTACCCTTGTTTTGTGTGGTCAAACCCAGCTTGTGTGAAATAGCCTCTTTCACTATTTTTGTTAACCCTTTGACGGTTCTATCGAGTCTTTTTCCCGTACGTCAGTGTCTTCCACGGGGAATCGGGTTGGTAAACAAATTGTGTCGGAGTCATTTATGGGTATGAAGGTTGTCTGCGTGAGTATTGGAAGGTGGTTCTTGATGGCATTTTGAGTCAAAAGTAAGGTGTCATGGGGTTGTCTTTCTCGATTCTTATGATAATCAACCAGTGTTTTCTTACCACGAAGAGTCGTACCAGAGTCCCACGGGAAGGAAGGGTGATAAGTCGGTTGGGAAAAGTCAGTGGATGCCCTTAGGAATTTCTGTCCGGTTGTTATGGTGACTCTCTCTGAATTGCATGACATAATCTTGTAATCTTCCGCATGTAGCTTGCAAATGATCATTAGTAAAAGCTGCTCCTGTTATGCCTTGCTTTCTGTCATGATTTTATTGTTAAGCTCATAATGTGGTTAGTTACATTTCTCAAGTCTCGTGTTGTGTCTTGCCTTCTATCATGATTATATGTTGTTATAGCATGTTTACTTGGCCTATTAATCGTATGATGGATTGGAAACATGAACCATATGGTATGATCCTACATGATCGTTATTTTCTCATGGATTAGGTTCATGCTAGTGTGATCGTTAAATTTTGACACCCTGAAGAAGCAAGTTCCTTATTTGATACGTGCTACAACTTGATGTCAACTTGCCTTATATGATATGTAATTTCCCATACATGTTATTGTGATGATCCTTAATGTAAATTCGTGATTGTATAACATTCCGTATCCATGCTAGTCACATTGTTTAGAGGTCTCGTGTTGCATCTCACTTTCTGTCATGATTATGTTTGGTCTCGCGTGTCCAATTGACCTATTGTAATGATCGTACTACTGATTGGTTAGAAACATGAATGGCATGATATGAGTCTATATGGATGTAGCTTTTCCTGAATTAGGTCCATGATAGTGTGGTAAGCTCTTCTTTGTACGAATGCCCCGTAAGATGATCTCCTCGGCATTTTAGTTAGTGTTGCCCTTGGCCTTGCTTGATTAAATTAGTAGTTCCATCTGTGACAATGTTATCGAAGTAATATCTTGATATATGCGTGTCTCATTTAGTATTATTAAACTGGAACACATGCCCCTGTATTCTACTTATATTGCCATGTTACGTAGGATTATATTATGCACTGCTACATTCCTCCCACGCCTTGTATCGCTAGACTATATTAATGTGGTCTCGTTTGTATCGTTGTGTTAGTCAATCAAGCGCATGTATGTATCAAATGTTGTGTTGAGCCATTAGTGTCATGTAGGACCCTTGATTGTAACTTGTGCGAATTTACATCTTGCCTACATTACTTTTGATTTTCTCTGAGCTAGGTCCCTGATAGTGTGATCCTTCTCTTTTCCTATCATCTTAGATTGTTTTACTCACCCTGATTAGATTAATGTTGAGTTCGATGATTGACTTGCTCTCCGTAATTGGGTAATCCTAGCATGCTTACATGTTATCGCTCGGTAGTGTTACCCTATTGTTCTATGACATCCTCTTGTGCTTGCATAAATATATGACTTGACACCTCGCATGATCACACACCACGCTATACCATGATTCCGCATACGCATGACACCTGAATGTTAGAATGAATCTAGTCGAGTTATCTTGATTGTGTGCATGTTCGATATGTGCCAGTAGTGTCATGTAGGGCTTATGATTTCCAATATGACTCGCCAAATGATCACGTGTTGTACTTGTTCTATGATGTGATGATTATTGTATCGTGAATGTGCTCTATGATGGTTCGTTCTTAGTATGATTATAATGTATCGCCCATGGTGTATTTCTTGTTACTTTTGACGATGTCTCATGTTTCGTAAATATTATGCTGAACTCCTCTTGATGACTCTTGACTATGCTTGTATCACATAATGTATCACTAGTACCATGTAGGACCCATGCTTTCTAAATGTATCTCGTCATATGATTACGTGCCATGCTAGACCTATTATACGATCATTGTGTCAGATAAGATAGTTACTATGTTGCTCTTACATGTCCTTTTATGATGCATACACTACGCTCGTGCATTGTTCATATATGTGATAATTGTGATGCCTATTTAATCCTGCATATCTTGCTTAAGTTGCTAGGCATATTTGCCTTCATGGGATAATAGACTACTATCTTGTCTCGCGTGCACCCGTGTAGCACTCGAATATGTCTTTTAGGAATGAATACGTATGTCGTGCTTCTTGAGATAGGTACATGTTAGTGTGGATTAATATGATTGATATGCCGCATTATGAATTTGTGTATGTTTGTCACAATTGCAACCTAATGGACCTCCATAAGGGCGTTGTTGCTATTCTCGGGTCAGAGTCTTGCCTCTAGTATTGTCGTCTTTAGTTGTGGTAAGTGTTTGTCCCCGAAAGGAATTTGGGTTGTCTTATCTTGTCACTCCCCTATCTCCGCTAACTTGAACTCCTACGCGATACATTGAACGAGCGACCGCACATGAAAGAGAAAGGAAGTTGCATAACGATAGAGTTGTGTGGCGGAAGCGTGGGCCCATAACCCACAAGCCTCATGATCGACGGTGTTGGTGGGACAAGTATGTCCTGAGGATTGCGGCTATCGAGTATGATATGACTTGCAGGCGGGAGTGTCCTCCGTTTGAATTGCTAACTTTTCTAAATATGTTGATAACCATGTTGCAATGCTTTGATGGTGACGTTTATGTGTTGATGTGCTGACTTGGTAATAATTGTTGTCTGATTGTCTGTTGTTTATGATGATATGATTCGGTGCCTTACAGTTCTAATGTACATGATGTCTTGATGCATTGATGCTTGAGTTGCTAAGCATTATCTAAATTCCTGTACCTATGAAAGTATGAACTGCAATGCTAAAAACCTGAATTGTTTATCTTCTAAGGTTATGATGCAACTTGCTATCTTGACTTGATTATGTGCATATATGATGATTTGTAATAATGATTGAGCATGATGGTAAATTGAAACTTGTTGACATAGTTACAATAATTGATTATGAACCCATGATTCTATGTTTATAAATGCTGGTTGACCTGATGTAGATCTTATGTGTGATGATTTCATGATTGTTTCTCCTTTAAACCTGTGGGTGAGATCATTTGGTAGTGTGGTCGGAGAGTGGTGAAAGAATTTGAGCGATTAGGGTGACCGATGGTTTATTAGGCAAATCACGAGAGAGAGATGTTGGCAGGGTATGATGCTTGTGATGTCTTGAGTAGTATGAGAAGTGTGGGGAATGGCTTTTGAGAGTATTGAGGACATAGTATGAGAGGGTGCTCATGTGTGAAGTTGGAGATAGGAGTTGGGTTCTTAGAGGTGGATGATGTGTGGTACTGCTTGATGGAATGAGGGGTGAGATTGGAGTATCGAAATAAATTGAGATTTCTTTGGGGGAAATTTTGTCCGAGTTGACGTTGGCGAGTCTAGAAGAGGATTAGTCTTGGCTTGACAGTAGAGATGGGTGAGTGGGGGTTGTATTTTATTTTGACTGGTATGACGTGAGAATTTTCTTGATTATGTGATTTAATTATATTTGCTGGCATGATGTTAGATAGCAACTATGATGAATCTGATCCAGAATGATATTACATGTTGTTATGCAATATTGAAATCTAGTTGGTAGTGACAAATGTTATCATGATATAATGCTGCTCTGCTATGTTGTTTTAGAAGCATGATAGGATGTGTTGTGATATGATACATGAGATAATACCGTGTTATTATATGGTTGGCAAGCATGATTATTGATATATTAAATGATGAATATGACTTAGAACATGAATACGACTTGTATATATATATATATATATATATATATATATATATATATATATATATATATATATATATATATGAGGTAATAGTGCATATCTGCCTAATGACTAAATGATCGTTATATGGTGTTGTGACGAGTTGAGATGATATCTGGAGAGCATGTTGACATTTTGATGTTGATATACTGCTTGATCTTCCCTTTTGTTGAATCTTAATAGCATGACCTTGTTTGTATTGATGTGGTTATAATTAGTTTTGTTTCATTGACTTATGATGAAATTCCGTTGTGGCTAACCTTGCAAATACAAATGTTTGATGTGATAAATCTGTTATGATAATGCTGGATAGAAATTGGATAGGATGACTATGTGAATTTATGCGTTAAATGAGATCCCTTATTGTGCCTGACCCTACTATGATTGCGGTGTTGATATGCGATAGTGAGATACCTTTTATGATTTATGGTGTGATGTCGAGACGTTGTTATGATTTTGATATGTTGTTGAGATGCACATTATAACCTTTAGTGTGATTTGGAGATGCTTGATGTGACCTTGTGGCACTGTGTGGGTACATGGTTGAGACTTGTCGTATGATGTGTTGGTTGGAGATTGATTGGTTTAAGCTGTTATGCATTTGTTATGGCTTATGAATCTTGCTTGAATGGAGATTGATTGATTGATTTGATTCTGGAAACTAGGAAGAGAATATGGGATTAGCCCTTAGAGGTGGATGATTCCACCTCTCAGCTTCTGAATTTGATTGTTTGGTATGCGAGAAATTGATCTGGTGGTTGGAAGATTTTGACAAAATCTTGATTTGAAAAGATTTGACTTGTTTTGGTGCAAGGTTGCTTGATTAGACGTTGGAGTGGAAGATTTTGAACGGTTTTGAAAAAGGACTAACTTGGATTGTAGAAAAATGAACGATACCGAGAATTTCAACGATTTTGAGGCTAATATTTATTTTCAATTGCGGAATCTCTTTAGAAACTTTTCAAACCCGGGCAACTCTATGATACTTCACGAAGTGGATACATGCATTTTATGGGGGCGCCTATAGGGTGCTTGCTAAGACCTAGTGATGCTATTGTAGAGATCGAGTTGTGGTACTTCCGAAACGTCGAAGCGGGGATGTGATAGGGGCGCTTATCGCATACTTGTCAAGGCCAATTGGAGATGTCACGACCGTGACTAGAATGTTGTGAGAATCCCGGAAGACGCAACCGAGATGATTAAAAGATTCTTGGACATGGTCCTAGGACTCATTAATTTCAAACTTCATCCCCTACTTTATTTTGGTTTTAGTCTCGGGGACGAGACTTGTTTTTAGAGGTGGATGATGTAAAGGCCCGGATTTTTAAATAATAAATTTCAACAAATAATATAAAATGGATTTAAGTCGAGAAAAAAAAAATAATAATAAAAATATATATATATATAAAAATTCGGATATTTTAAGGAAAACTCATCTTTAAATTACTAAATCGAAATTAAAATCTTTCGAAACAATTCCGGCATTATTCTAAAACAGATTTTCATATGAAATTGTGTTCCGCTTTCGAGTTGCGAGTCTGGATAGATTAATTTAATTCCGATAATGATTTACAAATCAAAGTCGATCGAGTCGGGATAAGGTCGAGAGAGAACATGGATTTTAAGGTTTATTTCCGGGTATTTTGAATTGTGATTTTTGAAAACATGTATTACTTTGTCTTCTTCCTCTTTTGTGTGAACAATCCCAGTCAACACCTCCCCCTCCCTCTTCTGTCGACAGCTGCAACATCTTCCCTTCATTCCTCTTTGTGGCTCAACACTCCATCCCCCTTCTTCTTTTCCCAGGCCTTGCCTCCTCCAATTCGGGCAACACAACCACGCCAAAGCTCTGCAGTGCACCTCCCTCCTCCTGATTACAGATTTCTGTAAGAGCTCCCCCACTTCATTTAGTTTCACACCCACAACCACTCTCCCTTACCTCTTCGATTGATTCAAAGAAAAGAAAGAAGGAGAGACCTGCAATCCCATCTCTCTACCTCCTCCAAGCCTTTTTCTCTATCTCTATCTATATTAATTTATATTATATTATTAAAATTAATGAGAACCATATATTTGATGATGTGGCATCCTCCCCTTAATATATAATTTATTTGTAAGATATTATACATTTTCTAATCAATGGGTTTAATTCAAAATATTTTAATGCTAAATTTTTAATCAATCAAAATATAATAGAGTTTTTTTCCTTAGTATATTCTACAAATTATAATCGATTGTTTTAATTCAAAACACCCAAAACATTGAACTTTTAAATTTATTTCTAATTATTAAATATTTGTCTATATCTGTCTATTAAATAATAAAAAATTTGCTTTAGTCTCATAAATTGTTAATAAGTGAAAATTTTACACATTTTTTAATCATCTAACTATAATTAATTAAGAATATGTTTTTCTTATGTGTCATAAACCTCTTAATTTTATAGTTTTGTATATTTTTTACTTTATCAGGTTTACCCTTCTTGTGTTATGCTTCATTTGTTAATTTTTTATATTATTAATATTTTGTTTTTAAAAAATACATAATGATGTGGGAATTATCCTAGTACCTTAACTAATTAAAAAATTGTGTTTAAACTTTCTATTTGAATTCCGAAATCTATCTACCTATCTATCTATCTATATACATATATTAAAACCGATGCATAACGTTCTTTGTGGGGCATTGTGGTTGATTCTGTGCATAGATATTTTAGTAAATCAATCTAATAAATATATACTATATATTTAATAATAAAAAAATTAAAATTTTTGAAAAAAAAAGCTATAGGTTAAATTACATCAATTATCAATTATTATATATAATAAAGGAGAATTCGGATGAGACACATGACTGCTTCTCCTTCAAAGTAGCCATATGGAACCAATTACATTTTTTGAAAGAAATAATTAATATATGTACAAGATAAAATTAGATATATCTATTCAATCAATCAATATATCTATATATGCATAAGATAAATTTTGACCCAAATTCGACTAGATATGGATATATTTTTAAATACTAATATTTAAGATAATATTTAATAATTACTATATGCATAAGATAAAATTTTACTCTAAATCTATTTAATCAATATATCTATATATTCATAAGATAAAATTTGACTCAATTTGATTAGATATGGATAAATTATAGAAGATATTAACGAATTTTAAATACTATATAAGATAAGATTTTATCTATTATATAATTTAAGATTTTATCTATGTAACAAATTTTAGAAGATATATATAATAGATATATTAAATGATAAGTCGTATGTAACATTCAACATCCTCCTTATCTTAATAGTAATAACCAATCAAAAAAATTTATCTTCACCTTAATCGATTTTAAGATAATAGTTTTCATAAGTTTTTAGACATAGATATATTTTGGAAAGATTTTACCCAATTTTGTAAGATTTTGATAATAATTATATAAAATTTTGATAATACTTTCAATATATTAATGAGAATCAATGGTAAATTTATTTAAATTATGTAACAATTCAAAAGTGTTGAAATAAATTAATTAGCTCTCTGAATGGGTATTTATATTAAATTTATTGAAATTGTAAGAAAACCGCACACGGTGCGGGTGCGGGTACTGAACTAGTGATAGATTAGAAGAAAAAAAATATTTTAACTTATAAATATTAATTTTATTTATATTTTGAAAGAATCTAAATAAAAGATAATTTTGATTATATATAATCTATTGAAATTTTTTTATTTATATCTATATTATTTTTTATTAAAAAATATTTTATATTTAGATTATTATATTTTATTTATTATAATCCAACTAAATTATTTATAATATTATATTAATGTATTATCCGGATGAATAGCTAGGGAATATTAGAATAGTCCGTAGTAGTTAAATAGAGTCAAACCAGCAGACAACAAGGAGGCACAGCCTCGGAGGGGGATGGTGGGCCCCGCCTTGGGCTGCGAGTTGTCTCTGCCTCCGACCAACCTTCCTCCCTTTTATTGCACTCGTCTCTCCCTTCAAAAAATTCTCTTTCCTTTCTTCCCATCCTCCATGCTCTGCTGACTGCTCTATCATCGTTATGCGTTTTTCTTTCTTTTTTTTTTTTCTTTTTTTTTAAGGCTTGGTGTTTCTTTCTTTTGGGCCCCTTAATGGGCTTAATAAACTAATTGGGCCTCTGAATTTGAAGATGGGCTTTAGTTTAAACAAGACTTTATTATGGGTTTATTGATTCGTTAGATAGTACCACATATTCATTTCGACTCATCATTCTATAAAGCTTGCGGTATTTAACCAAGGCATGACTTTCCATATTACTGATGTTACATTTTCTTGTCCAAATTTGTTCACCTCTGAGATGCGAAGCCGTACGACTTGTTACCACGGTTAACACTTGTTGCAACTGTCGCCAAATCTCCGGACACTTATCCGGAAAGAGTTTTAGCGACGCAAACTTTTGTTGGAATTATGGAATATCTAACAAGATGGAGGGCAGAGAGCCAATAGCTAGCTACTACTAGCACATTTAAATCTTCTTCCTCTTTTTATTGATGTTGTTTCATCTATTGATTCAACTCAAGAACTTGCTTCGACTCCTTGTCCTTTTAATTGACAGCCGGCCCTGCGGAAGTGTCTTTGTTGGTTCTCGACAACTTGTGTCATGCAAACTGATGGAGTGAATGACACTGATAAAATGCCTTCATTGGCTGGGCTATCAATGAAGTCGCAAAAGATAGCACGAGAATATGATCTGATGAACTCTTCCTAGCTTCATCGACGTGGATCATGAAAGTTTTAGGGGTATCTCATCGGTTGCATTGAGTTGCTCGTTGCTGGCCTTATGCATCGGATTAGCTTGTTTTCATCCCAACTCACAATCTCCAGAGGAATCCTGCACTTCAAAGGATTCACGCTAAATCACATTCCTTTACCATCGTTTATGAGTTCTTACGAAACCTTCTGAGGCAGAGCTTGTTACCCATCTTGGACAGCACAAGCAGATGTTGCGTAGGTTGGGCGTGCACTCCAAAGTTGGGTGGGTTCCAAACTAGCAGTTATCTTGGTTGTTAGGCTTGGAAATCAAGATCTTTCCGCTCCACAATTTTATTCATTGTCCTAGTTGCCCGTCACAATCTGTTGGACTTTGAAATGAGCGGTATTGGTATAGCCTCTACCGGAGCCATTCAAGTCATTTACAACGCTTTCTAAATCCTAAATTATTTTCACAATTATTTAATCTTAAAAAAATTATAAAATTACATACATATTCTAAACATCTATTTTGATAGTTTATAAATTTTATTTTTGAAGATTCATGTTTTGAAATTTGTTATAATTATATTTTATAAAAATACTACCTTTTTAATTTTTAAAAAATTTGCAAACATGATTTTTCAAAATTAAAACTTATAAATATATTAAAATAGAGGTTTAGAACATGTGTGTAATTTTTATATTTTTCAAAGATTAAATAAATGTAAATATAATTTAGTGACTCAAAGAGTGTTATAAATGTGTTGTAGAGGATTTGAATTGCTGCCCAGAAGCGTGGAAGATGCTGGTAGAAAATCTAGTTGAATTCAAGAATACCAACAAAATAGTGACTTATGAACTTCTTACCTTCTACGTTCCTACTTATTGCTGCTTCATCTTGTTAAATGAATGTTAGTTTTTTTTTATAGTAGGCAAATAGTAGGATGTCTTTGCTAAGCAAATAGGGATGGCAATGGGTCGGGTGATGGGTGGATGATCTATTTCCGTCACCCGACCCACCATTCAAAATCCCTCACCCTACCCGATCCATCACCCACCAAATATTTCACCCGCTCCGTCCACCCATCACCCACCGGGTGATCGGGTGGATCGGGTGATAATTCGGGTGAAATACAAGACATAAAATTTAGGGGTGGGCGCAGGACGAGACGCGCTCGTCTCGCGTCTCGTCCCGCGTAGTTCTAAAATTCCTATATATTTATCGGTTTTGAAGGACAGAACATGTATATAGATTTATACTATAACTTTTTAATATTTTAAGATTTTTCTTATATATATATATATACGCATGGGACACATTATACACATTATACCTATAATTACTCACAATATATACACACACTATACACGTACAGTGTATATATATATATATATATATAATTTACTTCTTCTTTTTTAATCAATACAGTGTATATACATATACATGTAGTGTGTGTGTATATATAGTTATATATACGTACAGTGTATATCACTATATATATATACCTACAGTGTATATATACTTCTCTCACTTTTTTTAAAAAATCAATACGGTGTATATATACATTTACAATCTATACATACAATCTATATATGTATTCTGTATACTATATATATATATATATATACTATATATATAATGTTTATAGGTGTATTAGTAATTTATGGGGGTATATTAGTAATTTCACATATAAAATATAATTATATAATATAAGTCGGGTGACGGGTCGGGTGACGGATCGGGTGATGGGTCGGGTGACGGGTGAGGAATGTCTTCACCCGAATCCGACCCGACCCATCACCCGTTCACCCATCACCCATTTAATATCCGCTTTATTTCGGATTTTCACCCACTTTTTCGGGTCGGGTGAGACGGATATCCGTCGGGTGCGGGTGAAATTGCCATCCCTATAAGCAAATATCATCCTTGATCATCCTGACAGATGATATTACAAAATTCCCTATTCAAACAGTAGGATATCTTTGCTAAGCAAATATTCATTTTTTTTTCCATAATGAATATTTTTGTAAATAGTTTGAAAGTAAGAATATTTTGTTAAATATTTATTTTACTGTGAATATTATGGAAAAAAAATTCTAATTTTGTTGGGAGGCCATCAACCATCAGTTTCCAGAGAAAATCCTGGATTTTGGGCGAAAGTCAAAGTTCCAAATCCATTCATAGTCTGGTGTTTGGTGTATGATTTATGTTTAGTTTGTGCGCTGATTTAGGTGTAAATTCTACATTTGCATAAATGAATGTCAATTAGTTGAAATTCCGGTATAGTTAACCAAATAACATAACCTGTAATAGCCTGTTACCTATAGCTGGTGATGGATTTATGTCGATGAGATGAAAAAAGATCTTTTACTGAAATATTATCAATACTTAGTTTCTGATACTAGTACTAGACTATATACAAGCAATGAGTAAACTGTAAGGGGCATTTTTGTGAAAGCTGTAGAAGCTCACCATTCACGAATGTTGTAAACCACTATACGCAGATACGCTTTTATCACTTATCAGTATTCTTCGTATGAAAACCTACTTTGAAGTACACAATTTCGGATCAACTGTTTTTCTTTACCTACGATTACTACAAATCTATAACTCGACACAGAAAAGAGTGTGCGTGTGGCGTGCCTGTTTATCACGTACCAGATTGAACTAGTTTCACGTTTACAAGGCTTCCTGACTGCTCAGTAGGATGTGTATTGGCAACAACATCATGATATAGTTACATGTTGCTGATATGTAAAGTTATTATATGAACATATAAAAACAAAAGATATGTTCTCTTCAACAACACAAAAATTTTGGTTCTTTCAAAACGATAGATCATGACGAGATTCATGCCATGAGTTAACCTATGTACCTGACCTGATCTGATTTGTGTGGGAGTGGGACAACAGTGGAAAGAACCGAAGCTTTATACAAGGCTCTGAACCTGGTAATGAGTGACTCATGAATGCATTATGGCTGCCTCTCGACCCCAGATGCAACTTGGATGAACTATAGGTGCTGTAGCGTATGGCACCAAGCCAGCACAGCTGAAGCATAGAATTGAGAAGTCAGTCAGGCTAATAAGAATGCCATAACTTTAACTTACAGTGCAGAGTCATATGATTATAAGTTGAGACTTGAAATGCAGAACACTGGATAGTGTTTGAGTACAGCATACTATGTTCCTGGCTGTGGTGGTGAGGTTCACTCTTATTTATACACCTTACTCAAACATGTGTCATATCAAGACTGAGAGTAATTTGATATTCTGAGAATCAGTATAACCAGATTATTTCCTATTCTATAAGATATGCTAATTCAGACATCAACTAGCAATAAATAACCAAAAGAGAAAGGCCACTTTTAGGTACCTCTTAGCCTTTGGCTTGGCTATTAGTCCTATCCACAAGTCTATCGCAAATTTGCTTTTGGCACCGTCATTGGAGTTAAAGGCGGAGAAGTAAGGTCGATCCCCAATGCAGAAGCCTCACGAGTTTCATGCAGTCTGGATGCTGGTGATACTGTTCTCGATCTCGGACTGTTTGCCGGAATTGAAGAGCCAGGAAGTGGAGGGGGGACTGGAAGTGGAGAAGCAACTCTGACAGTAGAAGGTTTGTTTGAGGTAGAGCTATCTGGACTTTTCAACATCAATGGGGCTGAATACCCAACCAATCCTGAAGGACTGGAAGGTCGATAACTTGAATGAGATGGGGGCCTGGGAAGCTCATGAAGCTCATTTATTTTGGGTGAAGACGATAAGAATGTAGGAGATGTTGTTGGAGAATGTTTAGGAGACACCGACCGAGTTACTGGCCTTCTCAAAATAGGACCAGATGAGAACTGCAGAGGTTCTGTGCCATATAGAGAATGTCTAGCCCTCCACGGCTTACTTGTTAGAGGTCCAGAGAATGACAGTCTTTTGATCTTCTTTGAGTGGGAGAAAGCATGGTGATTCAACTCTGAGGATGAAATCGTTTCGGTCAAGGGTGGAAGCATTCTGTCTTTATTGCTCTCTTTCAGCACTGACTGTGAGTTTGCTCCTATAGGTCCTGACAGATTTTGTGTTTCCGTGGGCTTATCATGTATATTTGGTCCAAGTGGGACAGAATGCCACAAGTTCTGCGAATGGGCAACACTTGCTGTCTTCTCAGGAACGGGATTTTCTGTTCCCATAGTATATGACCTCTTTGTATCCCCGGGTGTTGGAAGTACATAAGAATGGTGTTTTTTTGTAGATGATGGGTGCAGTTGTCTTATCCTTGAATATGGATCAACTTTTCGTGGTAGAAGAAGTGGTGCTGATTGGCTAAGCAACTTTTGATCTCTGGTGAAGTTGTAGCTATGAATCCCATGATCCAGATTTTCCTGCACATATGACACGAAAAGATATAGTCTTACCTATAACTATAAATGATGAGGAGAAATGAGTGGTGACTAGCTGGCAAGGGCAAAAAAGTTTCCCCTCTCTTCATCAAGGACCCAAGGAAACCAGCATCTTACCATAAAAAGATTATGGCTTATTTTAATCACAACAATAACAGGATACCATCATAATGCTTCAAGATGACAGCATATTGATGCTAATTTAACCGTGTAGGACATGGAAGTGTTTCAAGAAATTAACTGAATCAGGATAGAAATTGGTATCGCGATCTGCTTTTTTCTGGACTTTAAATTAACATTGATTCCTTAATTTTTGTGGCCAATTTTGCACCAAATACACTGTATGATGTAGAAAGTATCAGCAAACAGGTATGCTCATGGTGCAAACAGAACCAAGTTAAGACAGTTGCATGAATCGTGAATATATGCATAAATTAACACAGAAAGCAACAAACAGAAGCCTGTGTGAACAATTTAACCAACCAATAGGGAAGATGGTATGTACCTTTGAAACATCCACTTTTGCAGAATGAGGAAATGTGACATCGAAGCCTGCCTGAACAATTGCAAACCATCAAACAGTTTATCAATATGGTAAACAAAGAAAACATGGTGCATTGAGTAACATACTCTATTTTTTTTTAAATAACACGTGCAACTTTGATAGACAGCAACACTTCAGTTTATTTCAATAATCTAATATCTTAGGAAACACCATAAAAGGCATGTAAAAACAACTGAATAAGAAGAGAAAGTAAAAAACAAAAGAGAAGCACAATTATAGTATATCTCAGGTGATTTTGACAGCTTGATGCCTACCTCTACTGACTTTTGAGATGCAGAACTGAGATTGTGCACGCGATCGTTGCGACGATAATCAAAACTTAGTTCTCCATCACCATCCATACTTGAGCCATCACTGTCACTGTCAGCATCATCTTCATCCTCACTATCTTCTGACTCATCATCTTCAAGGCTAGTGAAGTGGTACTCTATATGTTGCTGTTCAGCCACTGATTTCACATGTGGTTCCACAGCCTCAAGGGACTTCAGAGCCTTTCTGAAGACAGATAACTGATACAAGAAATGAAGGGGATCTGTCAGCAACGTGTGACATGATGAATAATGCCCTGATGACTTAATGAGGAGGCTATGAGGAGAATAATGACATGATGAAATACCTGAGCTGCATGGTGTCTTGCGGCCTGCGTAAGGAGACTTCTAGATTGGCCTTGCTTTAGTGACTTTAAACGAAAAACAAATAAAGTTGCTTCCTCGTCAAACTCATCTCTAGCCACCTGTAATTGTTGAGATGAAAAATTCTCTCCTTTCACTCCTTTTGATCTCCCTTTATCTTTGCGTTTTGTTTTCATGTAATCATATCGCTCCCTGAAAAACCAAATGTCATCTTCAGAAGACATTTTGGTCTGCATAGATGATAGCTGGATATGCCTTTGGGAAGAAGAAAAAAAAAAGAGAAATAGTTATATACAGGAAAAGTAAAGCTAACCTTTTCTCATCACATTGCTGCTTCATTTCCTGCAGAAATATAATAAGTTGTTAATGTTTAAGAACTATGCACTGGGACCAATTCAAGCAAACAAACCAAAGAACACGACAGAAACTTATATGATCAAACCTCCACTGTGTGTAGCTCATTAAGAAGAGATTCTGATGGAACAGTGATGGTCTGGAAAATATGACCGCGCTACAAATGGAGAGCAGAAGATCAGTATGAACCAAAATTCTGCAGCATTTAAGGTGATTGTACATCATTTTTGATCATCTTACATAGCTATCAACAAGTCTCTGAAGTTCAAACTGCACTTTACCCAGCATCATGAGCACTTTACCTGCAGAAAGAAGAATGAACTTCAAAATCCTGGACAGAGATAACTATTAACCACAAATACAAATGGCAAGCACATCAACCTTCATTCTAACCTAATTAATATTCTAAAACCAGATAACAAACACAGATATATATATTTATATATACAAGCACTTAAAAAGGACCTTTCATCTTTGAAATAGATTTTTTTTTTTGCAAGCAGATGCAGATAACATGATGGATATTTATGCTTACCAGCTTCTTCATCGTCTGTCAATGCAATTTTCTGAAGGAGGCACACACCCATCTCGCGAAGTGACTCAGAAAATTCTGAAGAAAACATGAACTTCAGTAGTAGTTTAGCACAATTGAACGATAACATATAAGGAGTATATGCTAATATATATAGATAAACCTCAAGCCAATCAGAAACGTATGAGCAAGGTATCACATGTATGATGAGAGAACCGATCAACTTAATGCATAGCACAATTGAACGATAACATATACGGAGTATATGCTAATATATATAGATAAACCTCAAGCCAATCAGAAATGTATGAGCAAGGTATCACATGTATGACGAGAGAACCGATCAGCTTTTCAATTGCATTAAGTCATTTTGATGAGTGCCAAACGGCCCAGACTATTATCCTTCCATTGGGAGATATATTGACAAGTAGATGTTCTTGAATAGAACATTGTTACAATTTACAACCATGTGAGACATGTAAGAAGGTAACTATGAAGCACATATTTAAAAAGGATAACAGAAAATGAATTGGTGAATTGGCTTTTAATACTCATTACATATAATGTAGTGCATAGCTAAAAGAAGTGTTGATAAACAACATTCATTTCAACCTGTAAGATCTTCCTCAAGCACCCCAAGGATATACGAGTTTCATAGTTAGATATATATTCAATCTGAAATGAAATTTTACATAAAATAGAGAACAGTTACACAATGAAGAGAGAAAAAATCATGTCATGGAAATACCATATGCACTATTTGCAGCAGCACCTGCTGCAGAAAGCAAACTATCGTAGCAATCTCTCATGTCCTCCAATTCCTGCAATTTAGAGAGCAAACAAATATCTTATCAAACTAGGTAGCCGGAGAATGAATCCATCCAATCGATTAAGCAACTAACTGAAAGGCCAAAAAGAAAGCGAGATTGTAAATAGTTCTGCATCAATTCTTTCGGAGTTCCTTTCTTCCCATACCTAACCCTCACCTCCCTAGAAACTAGATATTGCATAGACAGAAACGAATTCGTATCTCTGCAATTCAGCACAGACAGATGTTCAATGCTTTGAAAGACTAGCATTGTAATATAGCTCTCCGGCTCCCAATCACAGATTTAAACAGCTAGTCATTCAATCGGAACATCTTAGGTTCACCTACAAGGAGATATTGAGTTTCCGATTAACGCGGTCTTCTTCCACAATTCATTCTCTAATGCAAACCGGAACATCTCCCTCCACTAGGTGATGTATTGTAAGGAACCAAAAATCGGGCGAATCGTCGAAAACTCGGCACATATTACATCCAGATATATTAAACGGAAAAATGAAAGAACAAAAAGGCGAAATCCGATGGATCGAGTTGAAACTATGAGCGTATGCGAGGGAAATCGAGAGAGCTTAACCTGGGAAGCGGTGGCGAGCTCATCAAATTGAGACAGAGGAAGGATCTTGCTGTGATCGCGATCGTGTTTGTGAGATAGAGCCCCCCGCAGTTTCTTCAGAGATGTCTTCATCTGATTCTCCCCGCTTCTCCTCCGATGATTACCAGACGCGGAGAGGGAGGGAGAGAGAGAGTGTGTGTTTTTCTTCTTCTTCTTTTTGTTAATTTGGGTGAAAACGGGGCTTTTATTCTGTATCCACTTTTCAAAGTGCGCGTCAGTTGCAAAAGTAGTCTGAAAACGCCGCGTTGGCTCCGAAATTGGATGGGTTTTTACGGGTAAAAGAGTTTGAAGGATTGACAAAAGGGGGGTTTTGGTATGTTGAATTTGCAAGCTGGAACTTGAAATTTGGCTATGGAGGTTGAATTTTAGTTTGGTAAAAAAGGGTAAATCAGTCATAAGAAGGTGGGGGTTATTAATGATGATGCGGAAATTGTGGGGGTGGGGTGGGTTTCATCGAGAGGATATGGAGTAGACTTGAACGTCTCATATATTATTATTATTATTATTACGTATTATGCAGAAGAAAAGGGGGGAGGTGTGGATCCCGCACATACACATTATGACCAACGACTTTGACTCCTCTCGTTCCACGCAACGTCGCAACATACTTGTTTGTTACTCTTTATGGACGCAACCGTTGTAAGGAGTAGAGTATAATTTGATCCACCAAAACTTCCGTTGGATTATTGTGGATTTCAGTTAATTTTGGACCCAAGTTATATTTCCGTTGGATCCACTCCGAGAGAAAAAAATATCACAAGTCTTAAGAAATACTACCTCCGTGGAAAAATATAAGAAATTTTATTATTTGACCCGTTTTTTAATGAGTTAAAAATTTTATAAAATATTAAATTTTTTTAAATAATATTATACTAAAAAAATAATAATTTATAGAGTTTTTACCTCATTAAAAAATGTGCTAAATAGTAAACGCCCTTATATTTTGCAACGGTGTTACAAATTACAATAGTAATTTTTTAACTATTCAATACAAGAAACAAAGAAAACATCGTTCACTATCTCGAATTCTAAAAAAAAAAGTTATCAAATTTTTAAGAGTTATTAATATCACATATATACAACATATATACACACACCTATTGGTTTCCGTTTCGGAAGACACGGCCCACGGATCCCGTTTCTTTCTTTCGCAGACGACATCATCATTTTCACAAAAGGTAGCTTGGATGCCGCTCAGAAAGTCAGAACAATAGTTGATTCTTAATTATTGCAAGATTTCTGGTCAAAAAGTGAACTATCATAAGTCAAGCTTTCAAGCAACCAAGGGAATATCAAGCTCCAGAATTACTGAACTCCGTAGTCGCCTGAACATTACAAATGAAGTATCACTGGAAAAATATCTCGGTTGTCCTATTATTAATGGTTGAGTGAATAAACAAACTTTCGAATACATCATTTGTCGTTCAAAAGAACAATTAAGCAAATGGCGTGCTCATGCGCTATCACACCAGGGTCGGGCAACCCTTATCGACTCAAACCTGTCTGCTAAACCCCTGTACACAATGCAAAGCTTTATGCTACTCAACTCAGTACACAAAGAGCTTGATCAAATTAACAGAACTTTCTTTTGGAACAAAGACCTCCAACACCGACCTCTTATTGGTTGGGATAGGATTTGTAGATCAAAAAAAAAATGGAGGACTAGGGCTTCGGAAATCCAGAGAAATGAATGAAGCACTCCAAATGAAGCTACTATAGAAAATCTTAGCTGAACCAGACAACAGTTGGGTGTCAATTATCAGACATAAGTATCTTCAGAATACTAACATTCTGGAATACAAAAAACACGGGAATACTTCATGGCAATGGACAAAAATGGTCAGCCTTATGGAGAAATTCAAATCAGGACCGATTTGGTCCATGGGAAATGGGCGCTCAGTTAAATTCTGGACAGATAATTGGATCACAACGTCCTTGCTAGGTTCTAGGGACGTCTGGTCTGCAGATGGCAACATTGAGGAAACTGTCAGTGACTATATCCTAGGAGGAAAATGGTGGGTAGAGAGACTCAACTGTGTCCTTCCACCCTTCATAGTGTCTGAAATATTGGACATCCCACTTCCGATAACCTCTATTGAGGATCGCCTGTATTGGTGGCCGGACAGAGCTGGTTGGTTTACGACTTCGAGCGCCTATAAGCTAATCACATCACACACAGACTCCAACGTTGACAATCTTGACATCAATAACTGGATATGGAAAATTAACATTCCACCTAAGATAAAAAACTTTTTATGGAAAGTATGCCAGGACGGGCTCCCTACAGCATCTAGACTTGCTTCCCGGGGGGTTCCCATCCCTTCCAACTGCAGCCTATGTAATGGGCCTACGGAAGATGACACCCACTTCTTGTTTGAATGTCCGTACGTGTGCTCACTTTTCCAGCTGTCTCCTCGAGTGGGCGCAACCATTACAGGTATGATACAACAATCTCGGAAAATTAAATCGATCCTAGCTTTTCTTGGAAACAACCTCACCCCAAAGGCTAAGTGCAACCTAGGTTTTGCCTGGTGGTCCACCTGGTACATCCGCAATCAATATATATTCAGACAAGTACGCATCCTAAGTAGGGAGGCTACTATTCATCTGATCAAAACACACATACGCAATTGGGACATAACTTTTCAGACAGAGAGTGAATTTGATGAGGAACCCATGCTGAAGGCACCAACACCAAGGCAGATAAAAAAGAAACACAACACCCGTAGTGTTCGATGGTGAAAACCTCCAATTGGCACCCTTAAATTAAATTTCGATGGGTCTTCCCTTCCTAATTCGGATAGCTCGGCGGGAGCTATTTTACGTGATTGGGAAGGCAGACCCATCACCATATGCTATCAGAAGTTAGGAAAGCATAGCGCCCTCAAAGATGAAGTGTTTGCCATGAAATTGGGGGTCCAACACGCCTTGAGACTCCGGATAGACAAACTTCATATCGAGGGAGACTCCAACATCATCATAAATTATCTAAACAACCATATCAAATGCCCTTGGGAAATCGAACTTATATTATCTGACATCAAAACTCTTCTATCGACCTTGAGAGAAGTTGATACCTTCTTTCATGTTCCTCGTAAGGGCAATAGAGTGGCTGATAAGGTTGCACACCTTTGCCACTCTGCCAGGGGTGTCGATATCTATAATAACTCAGGTCTCTCTGACCTCATCTGTAAGGATGCTGTCGGGTAGAGCTCGCTCGCCCGAATTCTTTCCTAATAAAAAAAACATAAATACACATCTAGAAAAAAAAACATATATACACACCTAGAAAAAGAAACTAATAAAGAAAAAAATAAAATATACAATAATTAAAATTTTATTTAATATCACATTCACATATACAACACATTAAAAAAAATGAATGGACTGGGTAGATAGGAGCAGTTAAAGCAACCAGTTAAATGCAACAGGCAAAAGCAACCCAAACGTTCAGATGAAAATAAAACAAACTGGACAGTAGGGATTCGAACCTGGAGTTTCAGGTTACACACAAATTGAACATTCAAAACCAACCAACTGTGCTACACAAACTTTGTGATACATACTACTTCTAATTATATAACTTCTAAAATTTTGGGGTGGGCTGCAGCAAAGCCTAGTCCACCCCTAGGTTCGTCCCTACCTCCAAGGTTTCGAAAACGTTATTCAACAGGATTTGAAGACTAGAGTATAGAATAGACACGGCCACGGGTCCGACCCGCCGGGTCGACGGGTCGGACCCGCCGGGTCGACAACCCGGGGAGGGTGACCCTAATCCTAACCCGGGGTTGGGTGACCCGACGGGTCGGACTGCCGGGTCGACCACGTGGCACCAAATCGGGTACCCAACAAGTTTTGCGGGTCGACCCGCCGGGTCAACAATTTTTTTTTTTTTAAAAAAAATTGTTTTAAACCCAAAATAAAACTCAACTCAAGTCTTTCACCACACTTTCGAAATGGAAAGATTTAAGGTTGACAAAACATGGTATGTGGGAAGATATATATAGATATCTTCATTCCACTCCCATCATTTCATCACACTTTAGATGTGGGAAAGAAAAGGTTGGATTGTGGGAATGACAAGTAGGGTATGAGGATCTATATATAGAGAAAATAGAGGTATGTAGCCCACTTTCGATGTGGGACAGAAATATGAGATATGAAAGAAAATGTGAGAAATTGATATTTAAGTATATGATGTAAAATGTAATGTAATTAAAGTCTTTGGATTATATGGTGGAATATAATGTAATTTAAGTATTTGGATTATATGATGTAACATATAATAATATAATTAAAGTGTTTAGCTCTTAGGATTTAATGAAATGAATAACACACGGTGATGAAACATCATGATACAATATATCAAATTATGTTGGATTAATCTTTCTATTTAATTTAATTGATAGTTGTGTTGATCCATTAATCAATCATAAGTATTTTATTTTACTTGCATTATTATGTTAATTTCTTGATCAATGATTTCAAATATAGGTTCTTCTTCATATATATATGTTAAACTTTCTCGTTTAAAGTTGAATTAGCCACATGTTGTGTATACACTTAATGGTGATGTTATTAGTATTACATACTTGGGTTGCTTGTTATGACGTACATGAAAAGACACATTGAAAAAGTATTGCCAATATTATATTTCATTCTTGTGTTTGAAAATCCGAAATTCTATATCATTTTGAAAATAAACGAAAACTCGACATTAAGGATACTATACAAGTGTAACGACTTTATCAATAACAATATTTGTATTATTTGAAATTATATCATAAAGACTCCTAACTTAGTATCATATAGAATGATATAGAATGATTTAATAGTGGATCCACAAAATAACACAAATGTTTAAGGTATATTGTTGAACTTCACACTTTCTTGTTACCCGTTCGTTATTTCTTTCATAATTGATAGGGAAAATATATTTTTTTGAAATAATATTTATATAAAGTATAGTACTAGTGTTTGTATATGATAAAAATTTATAAGTATGGATTGACATTAAAAACCGAATGGTAGAGATTGAAGACATGGTGTAGTTTCTAGTTTATACCCTTATTCTTGTCCCACATTGAAAACTAGAGGAAAGGGAGGGTGCTAAGTCTATAAAAGGAGAAGCATGGGGGTGCTTAGTCTCACATTGCCATTGCATATTACATTATGTAATATTATGAATTATTCTAAGAATAATTTATATAATTTACATAATAATTATAAATTTATTTTATTAAAAATAAATTTTTTCAAAAAAAAATATTTTAAAATGGCGGGTCGACCCGGCGGGTCAAACCGGGTCGGACCCGCCGGGTCACGGGTTATCTTTTCCCCGACCCTAACCCTGACCCTCAACCCTAGCCGACCCTTGGACCCGTGGACCCTGACTCGGCGGGTCATTGACCCGACGGGTCACTGACCCGGCGGGTCACGAGTCGATCCGCCCGACCCGTGACCCGTGGCCATGTCTAGTATAGAAGAGTCTAAAGAGGGTCATCGAATTGTCCCCTCTTCTCTTCCTCAACCTCCTCCCTTTACAAGTATTAATTAAAAAAAAACTAAAATAAATAAATAAATAAATATAGATTAAATTTTAAAAAAAATTTGAGTTTTTGTGAGAGGTGATAGGGGAAGGGAACGAGATTAGGGACAGAGAATTTGGACCCTCTAAAGAGTAGTAAGAAAAAAACTATTTTATATTTTGTTTTTTTAATTATAGAAATAGAAATAGAAATAATATATTTGGCGAGTGGTGATGGCGAGTAATAGACGAAGTGGTGGGTTGGATGTGTATGAAAAAATCACCCCTATGTATGCCTAACCCGTTCTCTTACTCACCTCTTATTATCTATTGCGGGTTGTGTAATTTGCATCTAAGTTGAGTGTGAGTTAAATTGTCATTTACATTGAGTTATGTTATTTCAGATGTGGAGTTAATTGTCTTTTTAGCCCATTAAATTGATTCTGTATTATGATATTTATTCAATGAGAAATAGTCAAAGATGACCATTAAGGACTTATTTGGTTGCAGAGTAATGCATAAAATTTATACGGAAATTTCGCGAGGTGCCCCTAAGGTATTGCAATTTTCACGAGGTATACAATTCTTTTGCATATTTCATGTGGTGCCCCTGTGGTTTTCAATTTTTTCGCATAACGCCCTTCCATGTTAACTCTAACAGATTTCTCCGTTAGTTTTCAATAAAAAAAATAAAATAGAAATAAAAATAAAGAAAGAACGGAGAACAGAGGTTAAGCGAAGAGAGAGCGAAGGGGAAGAAGAACGTTGCTGCTCGCAGGCTGGCCGCCAGGTCGGAGCTACGGCGCCGGTGAGACCTGATCTTCCTCCATCTCATTCTATCGAAAGCACTAGTGAAGCCCTAGTGAGATTCGAACATAAGTCTCAGGCGCAACCATTGACTCTCCCAACCAAAGAAACCCTAATTTTGGCCTCCGGCGAGACCTGATCTTCCTCCATCTCATTCCCTCAATTGCCTGCATATGTGCTTCCATTGAAAGCCCTAGTGAAAACCCCGACCCCCTTTGGATCCCCGTTCTCCCAAAATCCTTCTTATTTGTTCCCGTTCGCCCAAATCAAAACCCCCTTTCCAAAAATTACGCCGTTCCTCACTCACCGTGGTACCCATTCCCGTTTTTCCACTCGTATATGCCCTTGTCGTCCTGCAAATCGTCCTTCCAGAAACCCTCATAGATGTCGCCGTTCGTGTAGAGCTTCTAGCCATTGTCGTATTTCTTGTCGAGCTTCCAAAGCCCCCTGTATGTGTCGCCCTCGGTTGCAGCAGCAGCGACCTGGCCTTCGAGCACCGGATTCGAGCAGCGACCTGGCCTTTTCCTCCTAGCGGCAGCGCTGGTGTTCTTCCATTCGTCTCCCTCTCGTCGCTCGCTCGTCACGTCTCAGTCGTCTGTTCTCTTTCTCTGGCTTTCTTTCTTCTTCTTTTTTTTTAATTGCAAACTAACGGATGAAAAAAAAAACTGTTAAATTTAACCGCAAAGGGCACAAGGCGAAACGGTTGAAAACCACAGGGGCACCACGCGAAATATGCAAAGAGTTGTATACCTCGTGAAAATTGTAATACCTCAGGGGTACCTGGCGAAATTTCCGAAATTTATATGTAAAATATACTCCATCTGTTAATTAAAACTTGTCGTTTACTATTCATGCACGCTTTTTTAGAACGATAAAAACTATATAAAATATTAACTTTTTTTTACATTTGTTTTTATAAATTCATACTTAATAGTAATAAGTATGATATTATTTTAAAAAGTTATTAAAATAGTTAATATTTTATATAGTTTTTAACACCTAAAAATACGTGCGTAAATAGTAAAACGTCAAGTTTTAATTAACGGAGGGAGTATATGATTACCTTTTTTCGAGTTTATAGCAGGGAGCAACTCTATATTGGGACCAGTTTACAATTTAATTGAAGTTGAAAAATATATTAAAATAGTTTTTATCTTTAAATTATAAAAGTTAGTATGAGTGTGTTTTTCTTAGGAAACAAATATCACCGAAATTATATGTCCTATAGAAACTGAAATGGGGAAAGAGCAATAATTTGTTTGAAAATATAATAGCTAATTTTATCAATGAATTTAAACTTAAACATGGATTATTAAAACAACTAACTTTTTTATTAAAACAAACAATAAGCTATTCAACAACAATTAAATTATTTAAGTTTGCATTGGTTTGTAATTATTTTAAACAACATTTTTTTCCAATAGCTTTTCTAAAATATCTCTATAATTTAAAAACAAAAATTATATTCTCTAAATTATATTTTTCAAACCCCAACAAGTTTTTTTCATTTAAAAAATTTGGAGAAACAATATATTCGATAATGTTGTAAATTTAGAAAAGTCTTCCTAATTTTTTTTTAATATTGCTTTATGTTTTTAAGAATAAGATGGAGATATATTGTCCATCGAGAGTTGAGACTCATGACCGGGGGTCGTGTGCTAATAGCCTAACATATAAGTCAACTGAGATTCCATCCTAAAACTAATTGGCAATAAGAGGAGGAGACCACCGGTTTATATACTAGGCTTATTTTTGCTTAACATTTGATGTGAGACTCTTTTGGCCTCTTCATATCTCTCAACACGTCCCTACAAGTAAAACTAAGGATGTTTCCTCTAGCTGTTAAGTTGAAACTTGGACAATGGGTTTAACATCTCATTATTTTTTTAGAAAGTCCATGATCAAGAATTGGGTCGTTTGTCTTTATTGCCATGATATTTACCCATATTGAATCCTGTTGGGACTCGTGACCGGTGAGTCGGCTGCACGAGCCTAACATATAAGTCGAGTAAGATTCAATTCAAAATCAATATTAATAATATGAGAAGTAGTCCACCAATTTATATACTTACGCTTGTTTTTTCTCTCAAATTTCAATGTGGACTGTTTTAATCTCTTCCCATCTCAAATTGTTTTTTCTCTCAAATTTCAATGTGGACTATTTTAATCTCTTCCCATCTCTCAATAATATTTAATTAAATAAAGTTTAACATTCTCCAAAAATTCAAATTAGGTAATGGATCTGTAAAGCATTCACTATTTGTTCGTCAATCCAATTAATTACTTCAGTGATCACGATTATATATGGGTCAATTGTTCTATCCACCGGCTACCCGTGAATAGTTCGGATGGATTGGATGATAGACGAGTGAGAAGGCTATTGAGTTTTGATACACATCCTACATTTTGTTCACACATTAATCGTCCACATACATGTACTCCCTTTCACTGATTAGCACTAAAAGTTACAATCATTTGAGAAGATGATATAGTGTTCTAGAAACTAAAGTATTTTCCATTAGTACTTACAAATTACAATCATTTGAGAACTTTAATAAAGTGTGCTAAGAAACTAGTATATTTTCAATTTGTATTTGAGGAAGTTATATACTAACTTAGCCCTCGTTTGGTTAATATATTAATTAATAACCTAGGAAGTAAACTCGAGGAGTAGGAATGTAGGAAATTCTTGTACGTGGTTGACAAAAAAAAAAATACAGAAATTTAACTTCTCAATAATTTCAATCCCTCCAAATTTGAGAAAATTCACTTATCTAGGAGATTAGGTAAGTTCAACTTTTATCATTTTTCATGTAATTTTTTTTAATTTTTCTATTTATATTTCTGAGCGCCAAAATTCAACCAAACAAGGTTTTTCAATTCCCTCAAAGTGATTTCATAGGAATTCAATTCCTGAGACGTAACTTTACGAGAATTGTACTTTCCACAATCAACCAAATGAGTTGTTAGATCTAGTTTGGTTCACAATTAAAAATCCCATAAAGTTTTAAAACCCCCAAAATAGGATAAATATAGGTATTTTGTTGTTTTTTAATACTAAAAAAACCTAAAAATTTGAGTTTCCAAGAATTTCAATCCCTACAAAATGGGAGAATTCTAGTGGAGTAGGTAAGTTGCAATTAATTCCATCTTTAATGAAAAAAAATTAAACTTCTCTCATCTATATTCCCTACATGCATCTTATAAATTAACCAAAAAACTTTTTAAAATTCGTATGAATTATAATTCAAGGGAATTGAATGCATGGGAAGTAAACATCTTATGCTTAACCAAACAAACCCTTATATATTTACAGATGCTAGTTGGGGGCTAGGCCCCTAACTAGCAAGGGTCTAAGGGGTTCAAGGGTGATGCCTTGACCAACAAGGCCAACGTCCAAGGGGCTAGCAGTGGTTTATAAAAGCTATTCTATCTTTTCAGTTTGGTTTTTGAAAACTCCTTAATGAAATCTCTTAGTACGGAAGTAGCTAATTTGGTGAACCACGATAAATTGTGTGTCGATCTTGTTTGTTTGAATATACGTTCGTTCGTTACAACAAACTGGTATATCAAAGCTATGGTTTTGAGTTTTTAATCCTGTGAGAAAGATATGATGTCGGTTTTGAACATCAAGATTAACAAGCTCATAAGAAGGAGCAGTTTCAATAAGATGCAAACTTCAATTCAGCAAAAAGCTAGGCAATGGAGATAGTCGTTGAGGAATAAGTCACTGAGGTGGCCACTTTAGAGGAGAAGGCGAAGTTGATTCAGGCTTTGGTAGATCAAGATTTGGACGTTGATATATTTAGCAATAGGGCCTAGGGAGGTAGTTGTCGAGGAAGTAGAAAGAAGGTGCTGAGACAACAACTCTAGAGGATAAGGCGCATTCCACCATTACAGAGTGCTTTGTAGATGTTTTCATCAATGAGGACTCAAACGAAGAGACTATTGACAGGTCGTTTTTCAAGTCTGTTTCCTTTAGCAAGTTCCAATGTCATTTGGATTTGTTGAAAATCTGTATGTAATAGTTTTCCCTCAAAGGGCTGGGTCAGAGAGAGAAGAGGAGATTATGGTACATTTGGCACTAAAGCGCATCTGGTACACTAGCATTATATTGCAGCGCATCTGATACACGAGCACATGGCATTATATTGCATTGCATTTGGTACGTTTGTCGTTACAATGCATTTGGTACATTTGAGATGATTCAAGACAATGTGGAGATTCTAGTGTATCAAAGCATTGTCAAACGCGTCTGGTATATATATGAAGATTTAAGTCAAGGTGGAGATTTGTTGGGATGACATGAATCTAATATGGTTTATTTTTAGGGGTTTGTTATATATAGATTATAATAGGATCTAGATAAGATATATGGATTTTATTTAGATTTAGATTTATCCTTTTGGGCCTTTTTGATAGATTTTTCTTAGTAGAATTATAATAATGTATGGCTATATGATCTCTTGTATGCATACCCTAAAAGTATTCAACTCAATTCAACACAATTCATTGTGAATCCTGACTGATTGATTGTAACCACTAGGGGTTCGGGGACGGGGCCTCCGACCAACATAGGGCCAAGGGGTTCGGGGTTGAAGCTCCGACCAGCAGGTCGGGCCATAGTCCAAATAACAATGATTTAGAAACAAGATTCAATGTTTATAGGTTTATCGGTTAGTGTGGTACGACACATCTTTAATTCTCGTTTGTTTTTTGGAAACTCTTTAATGAAATCTCTCATGTGGATGTAGCCAATTTAATGAGCCGCGATAAATTATGTGTGTCGACCTTGTTTATTTTCATTACAACACAATTTCTTTATTGTCATCTACACGTTTAGGTGTAATGAACTAATTTTACTAATTTAAAAAGTAAACCCAATTTTTAACCTTTACAGTACGTTAATAAATAATGCAATTTTTTGGATCTGAAGTGGAAACAAAAATCTAAGAATGAGAAGTTGAAATGTTTTTGGCGGTTTTGGCGTAACGTGTAGTGCACGATGCCCGCTCCCGCGCTTGTTACCCTTTTTCACCGGTCACCTTTTGGTATCCTTTTTTTTTAAAAAAAAAAAATCTGGTCAATGGTCAATCTTCTTGTTTAGACCAGTGCGTAACAAGTATAAAACCAATTAATAATGACGAAAAGAAGCATCGGTTTGACAAACTACGGAAAAAGAAAAGAAATTTTTTGCAAAACAGGCACTTTATTTGGACGTATTTGCAAAATAGCCACGGGTTTGGACAATTTAGTAAAATAAACGTTATATATACTCTTTTTCGCTTGTACGGACATTATTTTCTGTTTGGCCAAAATCCGAAATATCTGTTCTTCCAAAATCTCTCTTTGCGCTCTTCATCCTTCGCCGGCGCCTTCGCCGCCTCGGTCTCACCGCCTTCGCCGCCGTTGCCGCTGTCCATCGTCTCACCGCGTCCCCCTCTCTATCCGCCTTCGCGCACCTTCTTCCTCTGGTAAGTGGTTCTCGATCTCAAGCTCTAATCTCACCGACTCTCTCCTCTAGTAAGTACTTGCTCGCTCTTTTTCTCTCCTCATTCCTTCAATCTTCCTTTGCTCGAATTGTTGTTTGGCTTTGTTTTTTTTGTGCTTCATTTATGTCCATGCTTTCTTTGTTACAGAGAGGAGAATTTGAATTGAATTTTGTGAATTATCGGTTTGGAAGCGAAATTAGGGTTTTGATGTGGATTGATTAGGATTTTTATGAAACTATACATCAGTCTGAGCGACGAGGCATATCGATTCAACCAAATCTGTGTACTCGGTCTTCTATAGTCTTGTATAGTGGAATATGTGAAACTATACATCAGATTTAGGTATGGTTGTGCCAATTTGGTGTTTGATTCCTAAAATCTAACACCAGATTCATTAGGTATGCTTGCTTGGAAATTGAATGGATTGTCATGTGTATACTGTGAGAATCAGGGTGTTCCTATCCCAATTGATTGTTCTTGTTGCTTCTATCAATGTCGGGGCAGTTCAACTACAATTTTCCTATAGCTGTGTATACTAAAACTTCTTGTTCTTGTGGTTTTGGTTGAATCAGTCTGCACAGATTTGGTTCGTGGGGCAAAGGAAAAGCATCTGAGGGTCAAGGGCCTAGTTAGAATGCCCACCAAGGTTCTTAACATCACGACTAGGAAGGCTCCTTGTGGTGAAGGTATACGTCTTGTAAAGCCTTATCTTTTCTTATTTATGTTGCATTAGACATTCAGGCTGATTCAATTCATGTTAATTTAAAGTTGCACAACTCGAGCCTAGGGTTGCACAACTCTAGCGTAGGGTTGCACAACTCGAGCCTAAGGTTGCACAACTCGAGCCTAGAGTTGCACAACTCGATGCTAGGCTGAAAGAATGAGCTGCAGACATTTTCTTTACCTTGCTTTATGTTTTTTGCTCCAGTGAAATCATAGGTAGTTAATTGTTCTGAATTCTGATATTTGGGTTTCCTACATTTGTTTTAGGTTTCATTATTAATAAAATATGTCGTTTCTGTTCTGCTGCAGGTGGTACATTCGATCTTTACTCATTGATATGTAGGCATGCCAAGGTTAGTCTAATCCCAAATCAGCTACCTTCTGATGCTCGTATATGGGTTTTCCTTACACGCTTATTACTATACACCTCTTTTGCTTATTATACTGTTAGCTTTTCAAACTTGGCCTAAAATCTGACATTCTTTATCTCCCTTTTTCTATCCCATGTCTTCTACACCGTTGACACAACATGTTAATAACTGCCACTCCTTTTGCTGATCCAAACATATGTTTTTTTTGTGCATCTTCTTTGTGTTTTTTGAAGCTTGCAGAGGTATTCTCAAAGGATGGAATGTCCTTTCTAGCTAGCTGTCAATCTCTTGTCCCTCGACCCTGGGTAATTGATGACTTGGATACTTTCAAATTGAAATGGACTAAGAAGTCCTGGAAAAAGGTAAGCATGTTAAGTAGTTTTATTATAAATCAAATTGTCTTTGCACTGACCATATTATTTGATACCATATTTGCAGGCTGTCATTTTTGTTGATAATTCTGGTGCCGATATTATTTTGGGTATTCTACCATTTGCTAGAGAGTTACTTCGGCGTGGAACAGAGGTATGAATTTAGTCCCTCTTACAGCTTCTTAGTTTCTTTTAGTATGAATATACTAATCCGTATTATCTAGTTCTGTATGATTCATTTTGTCACAAGAGAAATTGGACTATGACTTGTGAACTGTTGAATACGACTCATGAACTGGGATACAAAATTTAACATGGATATACAAGCATCCATAATTCCCTTCGGTATCATAAGCTAAAACACGTGATAAAATATGAGATGGAAATTCTGACCGAATGAGATGTCTCAGAATAACACTAGCATTTGAAGTTGAACTGTCATAGTCCTAAATCCTGATGAACTTCTGCTAGCTCGTTCTACAGTTTTCTGGAAAAGACAGCATCTCAGGATAACCCGGGAGCCCTTCTTCTCTTATTTTTCTATGTATTTTTGTGGTTGGGTGGGGCTGGGGGGGATTTTGATATCTTCATTGGTGGACCAAAAGCAGAATGTATATTTAGACAGAAAATGCTGATGCTTGACAGTTTTTAATCTTCTATTGCTTTCAATAAAGGTTCCACCTTAGACAGTTGGGCTTTACCTACATTTTGTAGGTTGTTTTGGCAGCAAATGACATGCCTTCAATTAATGATATAACATATCATGAATTGATCGAGATAATAGCAAAGGTGATGGAAGCTTGCTCAAGGTCTCTCTGCATTTTTCTTCTTCTCATTTTGAATAAGTACCATTCTGAATTCCATCTTTTTCCATTTTCCAGTTGAAGGATGAGCATGGGCAGCTCCTTGGTGTTGATTCTTCTAAACTTTTGATTGCTAATTCAGGCAATGATTTACCGGTATGTTTGATTGCCGTTCTCAACTTATTTGCTGATCTAGGATTTAACTTTCAACTTTTCAAGTGATACTCATAATTTTGATGGTCACTTCATTATCATGCAATATTTGTAGGTAATTTACGAAGGGTACGCTCTCCCACACGCATCTTGCGTCTTGATTTTGCAGGCCGTGATCTCACTGATCACCTCATGAAAATCTTGACTGAGAGAGGATACTCGTTCACAACAAGTGCTGGGCGTGAAAATGTGAGGGACGTGAAAGAGAAGCTTGCATACATTGCTCGGGGTTGAGATGTGTATTAGGCATAAACTGCTGGCAACTTCTGGTAATCACTTTCTTCTCTTTGCTTTTAGTTTTCTGAATTTAGCCTGGTTTGGGATTGTGCTTGTCTATGTATAGTTGCATGGTGTGCTTTTTATGTTGCCTCCAAGAGTCCCTGCTGTCACACTTTCATTGTATCTTCAAATGTGTTACTGAAACATTCTGCTTTGTCACATTGTATCTTCAAATGTGTTACTGAAACATTCTGCTTGTGCTTCAGATATGGATATATGGTAACAGCTTTGAGTCCTTCCTCATTGCTGTCATCAATCCCAACAGAGAAGCTCTTGAATCATGGGCTGAAGAAAATGGGATTGAAGGGGGCTTCAGTTCAGTATGTGAGCATCCGAAGGCGAAGACTTACATTCTTGGGCAACTGAACAGCATAGCTAGAGAAAACAAGGTCCTTTCTCTTCCTGCCATATAGATATGTCTCTGATGGAGAGGAATTGAAACTCAATGTTATACTTGATTCACTTGGCAGCTGAAAGGTTTCGAATTCATTAAGGTTGTGCATCTTGCCCCGATTACATTTGATATGGAGCGTGTTCTTCTAACCCCGACGCTGAAGAAGAAGAGGCCCCAGTTGCTGAAGCATTACAAGGTTTAGATCTTCTCTCTATCCTTCCTTGTTAAAAATCTCTTAACGTATCCCCTTCATTGTGGAAAACCGGAAGAACACGATGAATGTTGAGACGCTCGGGTTGTTATAGAAACGTACCATTGCTCAAAACACAGTTATGAAGTGGTGAATCTTGTTGCAGGATGTAATCGACAGCTTGTACAAAGGAGGAACCAAGTGAGAGAGATCCCTCATCAGAGCTTTGAAACTGGTTTCAAAATGTACTTGCTTGGTTTGACTAATTGGCCATGTCGAATTCAACCTGTTATCTTGCAAGTGTATGTTCCCGTCCACAGCATCGTATGATCATTCCCTGCCTTAAAGCAACCCATCTCTCTACTCTGATCTTCGTCTTCTTTGTGAACAGAAGCACAAAGACAGGGGACGAGACGTACATCATGAGTTTCGAGATCTGTAACACCCACCTTGGGTTTGGAAGGAATCATATGCATGTAACTTGGATACACATTATCTGTAATTTTGGATTAGTCAACATAGCAAAATATAGATTTGATTTTCAGTGCAAGCAACTGTTTTGCCTTACATGGTTTAATTCACATGGTTCATATAGCTTTCGATAGAAAGCATTACATTATAATATGCCCAAATTAGATTAAAAAGTGCAAGAATAATATTATAATATGCCCAAATTAGATTTTTAGTTTATGAATAATCAAATTAGATTTTAGTTTGTATGAATAAAACTATAAATTTCATGAATAACACTATTAAATTTTAGAGTTGCACGACGCTGTTGTAAGAGTTGCACGAATATGTTGTAAGAGTTGCATGACTCTTGTTTTAAGAGTTGCACGACTCTCTTGTAACAGTTGCACGACTCTGTTTTAAGAGTTGCACGACTATGTTGTAAAAGTTGCACGACTCTGTTTTAAGATTTGCACGACAATCGAGACTTGTGAATTTATTCTCACCATGATCTTATTTTTAAAAAGTGCTGACGTGAAAAAAAAAATTATTTGAAAAAAGTGCTGACACAAATAGAATAAAAAGTGCACAAATTAGAATAAAATGCGCACGAATAATATTATAAAGTAAAAAAAAATTGTTATTCATGTAGAAAAAAAAAACTACATTTGGATCATATTTGTGAAATTGTTATCCAGGCTTGATGGAATTGTTCGACATCATTTGATCGGCTTATGATTCATTTGTCATGTGCTTCTTTGATTCTTTGTGAAATTGTTATCAATGCTTGTGCAACTCTAAAAAAAGTGCTGACATAGGAAAAAAAGTGCTGACACGGAAAAAAGTGCAACTCTAAACTAAACTTGGGTCATATTTACACAATTGATGGTTATATTTACACAAAGTACTCTTATATTTGCACGATAAAAAGTTAACAAAATAAAATAAATAAAAACTAGACTAGGGTCATATTTGCACAACTTATGATTAAATTTGCCCAACATCCTCTTATATTTGCACAACTTACTCTTATTTTTGCTCAACAATAGGTTATTTTTTGCAAAACAATTGAGATTTCTGAAATTGTTCTCAACATGATTTTATGTTCTCTCAATTTATTTTAAGAATTGCACGACGCTGTTGTAAGAGTTGCACGAATCTGTTTTAAGAGTTGCACGACTCTGTTTTAAGAGTTGCACGACTCTGTTTTAAGAGTTGCACGTCTCTGTTGTAAGAGTTGCACCACTCTCAACATGATTTTATTTTCTCTCAATATGTTTTCATACTTTCTCAATAGATTATTGCACAACATGCTCTTATTTTTGCTCAACAATTCTTTATTTTTGCACAACAATCGAGATTTGTGAAATTGTGTCTCAAGATGATCTTACTTTTTGTAAATATAATTTTATAGTTTTTTTTATAGATTATTGCACAACATGATCTTATTTTTGCTCATCAATAGACAATAATTGCACAACATGGGGGATTGGTGAAATTTTGCTCAACGTCATCTTATTTTTGCTCAACTATAGGTTATTTTTGCACAACGATCGAAACTCGTGAATTTGTTCTCAACATGATCTTATTTTCTCTCAATATAATTTCATACTTTCTCAATAAATTATTGCACAACATGCTCTTATTTTTGCTCATCAATACTTTATGAAATTCGATTCTTTGTGAAATTGTTATCCATGCTTGTGCAACTCTAAAAAAAGTGCTGACATGGGAAAAAAAGTGCTGACACGGAAAAAAGTGCAACTCTAAACTAGACTTGGATCATATTTGCACAACTTATGATTAAATTTGCACAACGTCCTCTTATATTTGCACAACTTACTCTTATTTTTGCTCAACAATAGGTTATTTTTTTGCAAAACAATCGAGATTTCTGAAATTGTTCTCAACATGATTTTATGTTCTCTCAATATTATTTTAAGAGTTGCACGACTCTGTTGTGGGAGTTGCACGATTCTGTTTTAAGAGTTGCACGACTCTGTTTTAAGAGTTGCACGGCTCTGTTGTAAGAATTGCACGACTCTGTTTTAAGAGTTGCACGGCTCTGTTGTAAGAGTTGCACGCCTTTGTTTTAAGAGTTGCACGACAATCGAGATTTGTGAAATTATTCTCAACATGATCTTATTTTATCTCAATATAATTTCAGACTTTCTCAATAAAGTGTAAGCGATCCATAATCTATATTTTTTTTTATTTCTTTAACATCTTGTCGTGCAAATATAAGAGTATGTTATGCAAATATATTCGTAAGTTGTGCAAATATGACCCGAGTTTATTTATTTATTTTTTTTTTTACATTTTGTCGTGCAAATATAACTGTATGTTGTGCTTGTGCAAATATAATCATATGTTGTGCAAGTATAACATTTTTTTGTGCAAAAATAAAAATAAAAATATAGATTATGGATCACATAATAAAATATAGATAGTTTTTTTTAATTTCCATAATTATGGGGTAAGTTTTGTAATTTATACAAAATTCCTTCTTCTTCCTCCCGATTACTGTGAAGAGAACGCTGGCCGGCCGGCCTCGCCTCGCCGCCTCCGGCTCCGCCTGCGGCTCGCTCGACCTCGCTCCGATCTCGCTCGGCCTCGCTCGCTCGACCTCCAGGCCGGATCTGAATCGCGCCTCGTCGCTCAGCGTCGCTCAGCCTCGTCGCTCAGCCTCGTCGCTCCGCTCGCTCAGCCTCCCTCGCTCGGCCTCGCTCGCTCCGCTCGGCCTGCTCCGTTCGCCTCCAAAATCAAATCTGTCGATCTATCTACAAACAAAAGGAAATCACTGAATGTCGATGAAATTCATTCTCGAAATCTAACATTTTCGAAATTCCATCAACAATTCATTCAATTGAAAAAGAAACCTCCGAGAACTGAAGAAACATATCGATTCAGGCGCAGGCAGAAGCCAAAATTCGTTCAAATCTACCGAAAACAAACGCTGGAGAAGTTGAAACCCTAGAATTGGAAATTCAATCGATTGACAGCTTCCTCGGCCTCGCTCAGCCTTCCTCGCTCCATCGCTCGGCCTCGCGGAGAAGCGCGGAGAGGGAGAGGGCGGAGGAGAGAGAAAGACCCGTGAAACAAAGGGAGTGGGTTTATATTGCGTCCATTTTACAAAAATGTCCCAATACGCGGCTATTTTGCAAAATTAGGCCAATTTCGTGGCTATTTTGCAAAATCCCCCAAAAGAAAAAGGGAAAAGGGGAGTGAAATTAAGAATAATTTAAGAAAGAAAGATTATTCAACACGGCAATAACTAATCAATTAATGATGGAAATTAATCAGGTGGTTAGCTAAATGAGAAAAGAAAACCAACCAGCATACATTTTCAGCTACCAAGTACCAACACGGTCCTTATATGGCAACTAAACTTCAAAATATTTGAGATTTATTTAGTTTAATTTCACGAGAAAAATACACTCATAATAATTTTTATATTTTAAAAACAAAAGTTAATTTAATTAATTTTTTCAACTTTAACTTTATTATAAATCCTCTCCAATGCTAGATTATTAGACATTTTTGTTTTTAAGAAATATAAAAATATGTTCAAACTTGTGCTTTTTTCCTTATAAAGATTTGGGATTTATATTTGTCAAATTTTTAAGATTCAAATGAGGATGCATACCTTGAAATATTCATCAATTTCTTAAAAATAATTTTAAAATCTTGTTGGTTAAATAAATGAGATTAATAGGAATTTTGAGTTTATGACTTATGAGAATAAAAGAAAATAAAGAATTTTTTGATAGATATAGATGGTACCACTATGGAATGAGATCACATCACATAAAATTAGAGAAAATAACTTACATACCAACTTGTTTACACCAACTTGTCACCCAAATGAGTTATTAGATAAACATAATAGAAAAGTCTACCTAAAATCTTTCAATCCTCTTATTTATAATTCCAATCCTTATATAGAGGGAGGGGGAGGGGGAGGGGGAGGGTTGGATTATTTCATATATACCAGCCATGGAGGTGATGTAATCATATTACCATATGAGTTAGAGAAAATAGTTTGGCGACACATTGGTATTTTAGATTCCCTAAATTAAATAAAATTCTCATTGAATTTTATGAGCATTTTTGGAAAGATATTTTAAGTGGCTACAACTTTCATGAATGACACATTCCCTAATTCTACTCGAAAGATCGCCAAAAATCTTATTCTTTAATGCAGCTGAGAATCGTGTCGGAAATATGTTTATTGAAGACAAAATGAAGCCGAATAAATGGTGTTGCAATCAAGATGCTTATTTTAATAGATTTTGATGGTCTTGAAGGAATCTGACTCTTTGCCTTCCCACCTCTTGGTTGCCCACCTCCTTTTCCATCATTTCGATATGAACCTTTCATATTATCCGCTCATTAATGAATGTTTTTTGGCTAGCATTTGAACTTTCAATTAATTAGTATTACTTTTCTTATATAAAGACTTTGTAGGCCTAGAAATTAAACCAGATGAGAGATGAATGAAAAAGTGTGTTTTATTTTTTTATATTTGAGATGATTCTAAACTAGTGTTGGTGAGATGCTTTCGACGCCCTATGAGGTGAGATGTCAAAGAAAAATTCGTTTATTGAATCCTTATTGATGAGATGTTTGTGAGTTAGATTCCGACATTTGAGAGAGTGAGTTAGATCTCGAGATTTGGCTAATCGATCGCTCGGGGTTAGGGATATGTGAGAGGAGAATTAGAGGATCGATCAAACTCATGACTTTAGTAAATACTACATAGCTCACTAGATGTAAGTACGGAGCAGGCCGGGTAGACAAGCAGCTTGAGTCGAGTTTCACGTCAAACTTTGGATCATGTCTTCAAATAGATTTGACCATGCCTGAAATTTGGGTCAACTACTTTGTTCAAATCTATCAAACTTGAGAGGTCGAGGGACTAGCAGGTCGTCCATGTTTCTTTGTATTTTTTCCATGTTTAATAATGGCACATCATATTCAATATTTCAATACATACAAGATTAAGCTACATCTTCGATCTCCTTCTTTTGTTTTACTTCCCCAAATTTTGTGCTTCTTGCTTTCCATAATCTGGTCTCTTTTTTAGTTGCGATGGGATTGATAATGATAAATAGTTGTTTTGTTTGGGCTCGACCCTTGACCTGCTCCCAATCCTTAGGGTCCTTCAGACCGGACCTACACGGCTGAAACAGGTCTAGCTTGACCGTCAAACCTCATACCTTGCTTGTTCATATTCCAGATTCCTTTCAGTTACTTATTTATCCCTTTTTTGTAAGCAAAATTTGGATTGGGCTGGGATGGGCCGGCCATCGTTGGCCCATTATATATTTATGGACCAAGCCCATCAGTATGACCCAATGTGCAGAGGGGGAGGGGAGAAGTAGGGTAGGAGACGGAGAGAGTCGAGAGAAGGAGAGACAGAAATGGGGTTCGGAGCGTTTTGGGGAACCAGAGCGCTGGAGATAGTGAAGAAGCACGACTCCGGCGGCCTTGTTTGGAAGCGAATCAAGCTCACCTCCACCCGCAAGCTCAACGCCAAGAAGCGTCTTCTTCGTGTTTGGCAGGTCTCCCTCTCTCCTCCCCTCAAATAAGTTCATTAGGGTTTATATTGATATCACCTTAACTGCATTTTCCAGTTTGTTTCTTGTTTGATTCGTTGTTCAACCATTACTTCCGCTCGCGGATGATCCATCAAGGTTTGGATTATATCCTGCCTCTAGTAGTGCCGATGCTAAAACCTTTTTTTGGAGGGTTTTACTGTAAGCTTCGTTTACAATTCAATGTTGCCAAATCTATGCTTGTTTTTGCTGTATCCTTGAAGAATTGTGATTATCGAGGTTACAAATAAGGTTTCTGTACACCTAGTTTTTGAAATAGCAGCTAATTTAGTCTTCCTTAACGTAATTCACTTTGGCTGCTGCGTCATTTTTAATCTGCGTTTTTTTTAGGGTTCTGTGTTATCGGCTGTAGGGGCTGACTCTCCTTCCGTATCCATGCCAATGGTTTTGAGTTATCATTTTTGATATTTAGGCGATTGCATGCTTACCTTTGTGTTTTAGTCATTGGCATTGTCGTGTGAAGGAAGAACTAGCACTGCAGTGGCAATGTGTAAATACCTCTCATTTAAACATGTCTAGTGTAATATATAAAGTATTAAACGAGCCTGGCTGTTTTATTGCTATATATAATATGCTGTTATGTACAATTATATTTTATAAAGGGTTGTCTTTAGCAAAATGTTGAGGGGTGGTTTTCGTGAGATGAAATCGGGAATCGACACATAACACTCAAGAACGTGCAAACTTATGGAGTACCAGAGAGATTCAAGCAACTCTTCTGATCATAAAGACATAAACTGATTTCACTAAATTCACCGGGCTGATTTCTTTTCAATAATGACGCAGAACAATATCAAGAGTGAATGGCTAATCCATTTATTTGTAAACAAAATCCTCATTCTGACACCGTCTGTGACACGATCTCTCTTTCTCATAGCCTAACTGTTTCCAACTTGTTGTTGAACTTACTAGAATCTTTTAGCTCATGTGCTCCTCCCGATCTCCCCAGAATTCACTGACAATTTATAAAACATTTTGGCCTCATTTTTATGTGACAGTTGTTAACATCAGAAAAACTATATTTTAAAATTTTCCTTTTCCAAGCATGAGAAGAGCAACTGTTCAATATCACTCAAATTGTGCTGGTACCAGAATCTCTTCTTTATGTAACAATTGAAGATAACCAAATAGCTATTGATGCTTATTCTTGCTTAGTGATTCAATTTATTACATTTTTTTTTTGTATAGATCAGCTTACAAGATTGTGGGTTTTTTTAAGTTGTTGATTCCTACAAATTTGGTTTGGTAATTGGTTTTCCTTCAAGCAGCTGAGAATTGTGATAACAGTTGATGATACTTTTCTAGTGATTTTACTGCCTTTATTATCAAAAAACAAAGATTACGAAATGCCACATTTTGTTTAGTTATAGCTTATAAATCTAATCTCTCCATTCTTCATAAGAAAACACGGTTAGATTCTTTTCATGCTCACAAAATGGCAGTTAGTAATTTGTTAAATAACTCAAAAATTTATGGGTCTTGCCCATCGGCATTCAGAGCTCTTGTTGCTCTAGGTAAGCTGTCCAACAATCCCGTACTGAAGTAACTTGGCTACTCATGAAGCTTTGTCTAGTTGATTTGTTGTGTAGCATCAAGTGATTTTATCATTTAATCTTCATAGTCATACTTATGTAACACAAGAAGTCTGCGTCTATAATCAAAATTCAAATTGGCTGTATTGTTGGTTTTGTTGCAGAATGAGGCAGTTTTGAAGGCTTGTTCTGAAGCACCTCCTTCAAAAACTAATGACTCTAATGGCGATGCACCCAAAGCTGGAGAAACAAGTTAAGGTTAGGAATGAATACAATCAATGAGGAGTTTCATCTTCTGGCTGCTGCACGAAGCCCATCATTTTTTGCTATTTGATTTTATCATTCAGCAAGATATGTTCCAAGTATCACTGTATCATGCTAGAACTGTTATGGAACTTTTAGTTGAATTGGATTTATTTTGACTAAATAGCACTGCCTTTATATGCTAGCTACCACTTGTCTGATGGCTTTGAAGAAATAAGGGTCCATTAGATGCGACTGATTCAGGTGTTTGGCTTACCAAAATATTTGGGAATCATCCAGAACCATTGAGCTCCAGCACTGATGAGTCGGCCATTCAGAAGGGTGTTAGGTTTTGTGCTTGTTCCTTTGGAATTTGAACTATGGAATTAGGTCTTTCTTCTCTTCTGAATTTGCTTATGAATTTCTACAATTAGTGTTGTTTTCGAAAACGTATTGCAACAGTGGTAATTTGTTTGTCTTGGAAACCTGATCCTGATTTGTTAATCTAACCGAACACAAAGTTTAAAGAATCGTTCAAGTCTTTGAACCCAGTTTCGTTGCATTGTACCCAACCTAAATGTTAGGCTTAAAGTAACCCTGCCTAGAGTGTATCCCATGCTTTCTTGATTAAAATGAATGTTGCATCTTGCAGTACTATCTTTCCTTGTTTCATTCATTTTTCATGTGCATATATAAGTTTGGTCACTGTTGCCTTGCCGTCTCTTTATGGGTTTTGTGTTCCCATTGGCCATTACCACTGTGTGATTGTAAAAAGTGTGGGTTTCATCTTCCCTCCCATTACCACTAGGAGATTTATCATTGATATAGTGGGAAATTGCTATTTGTTTTCAGCAATTTCGGGGTCTTACATCCATATGACATCTTAAATCCACTATGACTTGGTGGAATTTTGCTTAGTGCATAAAGCATTTGCGTAGCATAATATATATTATAAATTCTATAATATTTGTTACTTGGATTTTGGTTCTCCACTTGGTCATCTTTCTAAAAGATGATGGTGTCTATCTATCTGCCGGTGGGACAACAACGTCTCTTCTCTGGTAGAAGAGCCGCTTAAATCTCCTTTCATATGTTGGCGAAAACCCGTCATCTGATTCGAGTCTATGTTTGGAAATAAAGTCCGTACTTTGCCATCATTTCATACAAGTTTTAGTGGTCCAATTTGGGTGTATAATCCGGGCAATAATGGATGGATTTAACATATCAAAAGTAGAAAAGTTTGCTTCCTTTTTCTCTTCGCCCTCTTACTGTTGTCGTTATAAGCTACTTATAAGCAATCAACCCGTTTTCGGCATTTCAAGTACACACATTGAATAGAGGAAACCTTGAGGAGTGAGGATCAATCAATAGAGAACTAGTCATCTGAATCTGTGGAATTTACAATGGTGGTATTTTGGTTTGTGCATCAGCTGACAAAACTGATCCTGATTGGCAAGTGGCAGGTGAAGATGAAGTGATGTGCTTTTGTCATCTTAGAAGATGTTTGTAAGAAAGAGATATATGAAGGAAGAGGGAAAGGTGAACCGCTCATGCATTCCCCATGTAACTCTTATCCTGTGTGCTGACTACTGATAATTGAAAATTGTATGAATAGATAACAAATAAATAAGATATGTGACATTTCTTTGTTTGTGGAGTGCAAGCAATAGTTTCCTATCATGTTTATCCCCTACTGGTCCTAGAGAGACAAGTATAATAGCCAAAAATATACGATAAAGATTTGTGATATATACTAGTCCAATGACTATTTATTTGGCGGCTGTTTTTTCGCGGTTTTTGCAAGTGTATTTTGAACAAAAATATCGTATCGCAAAAGTAATCGGTATATTGCTCTAACCCCGGAATGACTCACCGGAAATGACTTGTGGGTAGTATTCATAGGTCCTCGGTTCGAACCCCGGAATGACCGCTCTTTATTTACCAATTCAAGGTATATTGCTCTAACTTCGGTTATCAATCAATCCAAAGAAGAAGCAAAAACCTAGAGAACCAAAGTTGACCCTGCAATGTCCTCATTGCATTGAATTTGAATGTTGAGAGTTTCTACATCTCACTATGTGTCTCTAAACTAATGAAATCCTAGGCACTATAGAATAGTTGACAAATTGATAACCCTTGTGAATTTGTAGCACAAATCACCCAACAAGACAAGACCCATCAAAGATTTCTTGTGAGATCCTCAATTTGTCAATACTTGAGAATTGGCCGCTGCCTTTCTCTGACCCAAAATTCAATACCCCTTTCATCAACCAACCATCACAATACGGAGTAATGAATAACGGGGACACTTCGCTTACAGTACATGAATTTTATGCATCCACAGTTTGACGTGCGGAAACCGAATTCGTTGACTCAGGTCTATTCCCGAATCCATAACCTAGATCTTGCCTTTCTTGTAGGCAATTTCTTTGTAGGTAGTTCTTGTAAATTAGATCAACCTTCCTAAATTTATGTTATAGGTACCTTGCTACCTTTTTCTTTAACATTTTTTTCGGGTGTTTTAGGATTAGAAGGAATCCGAAACAGCATAGGTGCTAACTTGAATATTAAGTCGGGAATGAAGTTGATTTCTTTGAAATTTCGTCGATGAGAACTTTGAAGAGACGAAGGAGGGGACGGATAAGGTTTATATGGCTAGAAAGGAATGCCAATGCAATGGGGTAAGTACTATATGAAATTGGAATTGAATTGATATGTAAAGGGGACCATTGAATTCAGTTGTGTTTGACGCAACAGTATTTATACATTACAAGTACTTTATATACACAAAATAAGTAAAAAATGAGCACAAAAATGTGTGATTGTGACAAATGAACCCTTGGTGCGGACAAGGGCAAAATGGCGATGGTGACGAAAAAGATGGGAGGAATCGGGAGGAAATTGAGACGTCGTTTTTACGGAGAAGCTAAGCAAGCACGGCGCCTAATGGGGTGTAGGGTTTGCAAAATTGGAATTTGTCCAAACTCCAAAAACCAAACATGTGGGATTCATTTCCTACCGGTTCTTTGCACTTCTTACCCTTTACATTTCTCCCATCTGCTAGGCAAAGACGTGAAGGTAACATCATATTCAAGTTTTACTTATTTGGTACTTTTTTCCCCCAATTTTTTTTTAATGTCACTTCTACCCTCCAATGTTTATTCAAATTCATTTGGGATCTTTAGCGGGGTTAAGATGGCTGCAAATTTAGATATTCTTGATCTCATTCGAAAAGATAAATCGGCTAGGTTTATATAAACTTTTATCTTATAAAAAAAACCCACTTGGAATCTCAATTAAGGTTGTTGAAAGGGGGTCATGTACATATTCATATGTGGAATAAGTCTAGTATATAAGTCGAACAAGGTTTCATTTTGTAATGAACTAGTGTACGTTTTGTCCCGTGTATAGGAATATATTAATATAATAATTTAAGTTTATATCTGTTATTTATAAAAAAAACATATTAAAAATATGAAAAAAATAATAAATCTAAATTACAATGTGAGAATTAAGCTAATAATGATCAAAGCGTGGATGAACTATAAAATAAAAATTAATCTATATATAAATAATTCATTCTACGAAAAAATAATACAGATATAAATAAAATAATAGCTATCAAATAATTAATTTTCATCTAAATAATTCTTTTCATCATAAAAAAAATCTAGATATAAATAAAATAACATCAGTATTTATCTATTAATATTTTTGGTAAGTATAACTATGAAATAATTTTGATTTTTTTTATCAATTAACTCTCACACACACACACACACATATATACTGTGGATTATGATAATTTTCTATAAATTATGACAACATATTATTTAATAATTCTTTTAGTGGGAAATATTTTTCCTTGAATCAACCACAGGTCCACAACCCTCTATGTAAGGCACTATGCATCAATTTTAAAAACAATCCAAAAAACTTAAATGTATTTTCAATGTATTCAAATATTTACGATGTGGGAGAGTAGGATAAATATAGAGTATGTATGTATTTTGTGTTTGTTAGACAGTAGGTGTAAGTTAGTTAGATGCAGAGTTTAGTCTTTTATTGTGCGCTAAGGTAGCATAGTTTAGCTCCTTTATAAATACTTGTAGATGTACATTTTGGGTCTGACATAAATCATAACAGAAAAATTCCCAAATGGCTTTCTTCCTCCCTACATGAGGTTCCATTGATTTCCTTGAAGCTGCGTCTGGTCACCACTGATTGAAGCAATTGAAGCTTCTTTACATGGTATCAGAGCCATAGGTTAGAGATCTGATCTGATTGCTCGCTTTTTTTTTTCCAATCGTCGTAATATTTTCGTTCAGTTGATTTGCGAGTTGGTTGACCGGTTCAGATCTGAGTTCTGCTTGCTCTGTTATCTGGTTTTCTGGTGTTTATGAGTTGATTTACTAAGGAAATGGATGATATCGATGTTTCAGGTGTTTCTGAGTTCTGCTTGTGGTGTTTCTGATCATCCAGGAATCGAACAATTTCGATCCACTCTTCCTCCCTAATTCCGATCATCCAGGAATGCAGCTCATGGCAAATCAGTTTACTGGATATAACTTTCTTAGTTGGAGTAGGAGTATTAGGATGGCTTTAGGGGCGAAAATGAAGCTCGACTTCATTAATGGAGGATGCAAGAAGCCGGATGAGGACTCGGATGATTGCCAGAGGTGGATTCGCTGTGACTACATGGTCATGAGTTGGATCTTGAACTCCCTGAAGAATGAAATAGCAGAGAATTTTATGTATGTGCAAGCGACACAAGAACGTTGGGAAGAGATCAAGGAGCGCTTTGCTGAATCCAATGCTCCTTGGATCTATCAGTTTCATCGTGAATTGAGTGGAATTAGGCAAGAGGATCTCTCTACTGCTGTGTACTATGGGAAATTGAAGAAGATGTGGGATGAACTCCAGGTGTTGGAGGGATTTTCGATCTGCAGGTGTGGTGTGATGCCCAAGTGTAGTTGTGCTATTCTCAAGAAGTTGTTGAGATAGAGGCAGTGGCGCATCTAATGCAGTTTCTTATGGGACTCTCAGATGGCTATGACACAGTGCGAAGCAGTATATTATCCATGGATCCTTTGTCGTCAGTTAACATATCCTATCATATGGTGATGCAAATAGAAAGGCAGAAGGAGATTACTGGAGGCGCCGGTAGTTCTTCCAGTTCAATGAACCATGATGTGCTGGCTGCTGACAAACATTTTGGTGGAGGAGCAAGTAGTTTTGGTCAAAGCAAGGGAGGATAGTATAAAAGAGAGTCTAAGAAGGCCAAATACGACAAGAAATGTGACCATTGCCAGGAGAAAGGCCACACTAAGGACAACTGCTTCAAACTAATCGGCTACCCCGATTGGTTAAAGGGGCTAAGAGACAAGGCCGGTCATGAAGACAACAAGTTTGCAGGTCATCCTCAAGGTGTAGATCGAGCAGCAGTTTGATACTCCCTTTGAGTTTGAGATGGTGCACAACAAGGATGGCTTAGAGAGGGGTGTTGACAAACCTGATGCTACTCTAGTCAATGTTGTGTTTAAGGAGGTGATTCGTATGATGAAAGGGAAGATGAAAGTTGATGATGGGCCTGCACCATGGGGGTCTGGTGTGAACTTTGCAGGTACTGTGACTCAACATCATAATGCAGGATCCCTTTTATCTCAAACTTTTGTGTGGATCATTGACACAAGGGCTACAGACCATATTGCATTTGACAAAAATGCTTTTGTGGATCTTAGAAAGCTCAGTAAACCCATTTTGATAGGAATGCCCGATGGATATACATAGGCTGTGACTCATGCTGGAACAGTTGTTCTTAGTAACAAGTTGAAGCTCACAGATGTGTTGTATCTGCCTTCCTTCAAGCACAATCTGATGTCAGTCCCAAAGTTACTCAGTGATGACTCTCTTATGTTTGTTTTCTTTGCAAAATGCTGTGTTTTTCAAGACATTTTAACTAAGAGTGTTGTTGCTGCTGGAAAAAGGGATGGTGGATTATACAAGGTCACCGGTTTCAAGTGCTTGAGAGATGATGAGATAGCTGGATACAAGTCTCCTTTCAGAATTGAAGACTGCAGTAAGGTTTCTTTATTTTCAAATAATATGCAGACGGCTCATGATCTGCCTTTGTTACATGCTCGTCTCGGACATGTTTCAATTTCCAAATTACATCATCTACCTGGTTGTTCATCAGGATATGATTCAACATTTGTTTGTGATACTTGTGCACTTGTAAAATTACATAAGCTTCCCTTTTCTAAAAGTGTTGCTCATGCTTCATGTCTGTTTGATTTGGTGCAGATGGACTTTTGGGGACTTTACCGGACCCATTCCATTTGTGGTGCTAAGTTCTTCCTCATGGTTGTGGATGATCACAGCCGAGGCACTTGGACCTTTTGGCTTCGACATAAGGATCAAGTGTTCAAGGTCATATAGGGTTTCCTGGCATTCATTGAAAAATCAAGGTGCTACGCACTGACAATGGAACTGAATCTGTGAATCATCGTGTTCATGATCTATTGCACAACAAAGGGGTGGTGCATCAGAAATTAGTTGTTGAGGTTCCTTAGCAAAACGGGAGGGTCGAGAGAAAACATCGCCACCTTGTGGAAACTGCTATAGAGCATTGCGTTTGTATGCAAATTTACCTGCTTATCTATGGGTGAATGTATACTGACGGTTACATACCTCATCAATTTGCTCCCATCCTCTGTAAGACCCGGGGTCTTAAGAGACGCCAACCCATGCCACCTAGCCCTCTCAGGTCCGTTGTCCTCACTTGGAGCCTGAAAAGGAAGAGCTCTTGTGACATGGGTAGGGCTTGAATCACTTATAAATCACTCCCAACATCCTTATGATATCCGATGTGGGACGGGGTGTTACAATCTCCCCCACTTAAAGCACTGACGACCCCGTTAGGCCCAAGGGACTGCCCTCCGGGAGGAGCGTACCCGAGCATAATGTCGGCGCACCTCCGAGCCCGGAGTCGGCTCTGATACCATCTGTAAGACCCGGGGTCTTAAGAGACGCCAACCCATGCCACCTAGCCCTCTCAGGTCCGTTGTCCTCACTTGGAGCCTGAAAAGGAAGAGCTCTTGTGACATGGGTAGGGCTTGAATCACTTATAAATCACTCCCAACATCCTTATGATATCCGATGTGGGACGGGGTGTTACATCCTGAGTTCTGGCTTGGAAGACACCGTATGAGCTTTTATTTGGGAAACCAGCTCCTTATTCAGCATTGAAGGTTATGGGGTGTCACTGTTTTGCTTTGCTCCCTTTATCTCGACGTTTTAAGTTTGAGGCTAAAGCTAGTAGATGCGTTATGGCTTATCTACCCAATTAGAAAGGGTATAAAGTGATGGAGTTAGCAAAAAATAAGGTGTTTGTTGCTAGACATGTCACTTTTCAAGAGCAAGTCTTCCCTTATAGGGAGAAGTCCCCAATCATAGTCCCTAATGATTGCTCTCTTCCAAGGGTGACTATGGGAGATACAGATGGATATGAGCCTTCTCAGAGGGTGCCATCTTCCCATACTCCTTCATCAAATGATGGTGTTTTCCCATCAACTATTGGGGATACTGATCATATATCAACTAAGGGGTTTGATGATGGGAATGTGTCCCCAATTGTTAACTCTTCCACAGAATCTCCTGTAGAATCTGAGACTCAAATTCAAGTTGGGAGCTCAGTGCTTGAGCAGGGTAATCCTGCTGGTTCTAGAGAGTCCTTAGGAGTTCATGATCATGAAGTCTTGTCTCGTTCTGCAAGACAAATCCATAGGCCAGCAAAACTTCATGATTTTGTTTGTGGTCAGTTGCCATCAAGGCCATATGCTGATGGTCATGAAACTGATTCTTTCTCTCAAGCCTTCCATGTGGTCTATATGACAGACTTGGTAGACTACTCTTCTAGCTATGTAGCATCATTGTATAATGTTCTTGCCACAACAGAACCCTCTACTTATGCTCAAGCCAGGTCTAAGGTTGAATGGCAAGATGCCATGGCCAAGGAGATAGATGCACTTGAGCATAACAACACTTGGGTGCTAATTGAGTTGCCCCCGGAAAAAACAAAAGCAATTGGGTGTAAATGGGTATACAAGGTGAAATTCAGGCCATCTGGAGAGGTTGAGAGATACAAAGCCCGGTTAGTGGAAAAAGGGTATAATCAAGAGAAGAAGGACTATAAACACACCTTCTCCCCGGTTGCAAAATTTGCCACAGTAAGGACATTGCTTGCTCTTGCAGCAGCTCGGTCTTGGCAACTTCAGCAGCTTGACGTCAACAACGCGTTCCTCCACGGATATCTTGATGAGGAGGTCTATATGATGCCTCCTCTTGGGTATGACAAGGTGATGGACGATTTTTAGTCGCATAAACCGTATCAAAATAAAACTCAAACCTACAAACTAGTATAGCAAGTAAGTAAGAGGTCGATCCCATAGAGAATCAAGTATTTCTCAGCAAAGTGTATTTACCAATTAGTAGAAAGGGGGGTTTTGGTTGATTGAAATAAGAAAGAAAACAAAATAAACTATAAACTCAAACCTACAAACTAGTATACCAATTAGTAGAAAGAGGAAGAGATGAATGAAATACTCACAATGTGGTGTAGGCGTGGCCACGGGTCGGACCCGCCGGGTCGACGGGTTCGACCCGCCGGGTCAAGGGTCAGGGTTGGCCGACCCGAACCCTAACCCGTAAATCTCACGGATTGACGGGTTCGGGTCGACCCGTTGACCCATTGACCCGCCGGGTCGACCCGTTGACCCGGCGGTTTACATTATTTAAAAAAAAATCATTTTTTTAAAAATAATGACTATTAAAATAAATAGATAAATAATATGTAAAGATTTTATCTTCACAACACATTTTATCACTTTGATATGAAGTGTTAAAAATGTAGGAAGATTATATCTCCATATTAATTCTTTCATCCACAATAATTTCATTGTGTGATGTAAGAGAAAAATATGAGAATATATTTCTCAAACTTCATTTCCAACTTAATTTCCAATGTAGGAAATGTAGGAAACAAGTGAAGTGGAAGAAATGTGGTAGTGGGATACATATATATAGCCCCATGCCTTCTCATTTTAACTCCATATTTTCGATGTGGGACAAAGCCTTTGTCCCACATTGGAAATGAGGGGAAGGAAGGAAGACTTCCAACTCTATAAAAGGAGAAGGATGAGGTTTATTTGTCTCACATTGCACTTTGCATATTAGTTTATGTATTATTGTGAGTTATTTTAAGAATAATTTACATAATTTACATAATATTATAAATTTATTTTATTAAAAATAAATTTTTCCAAAAAAAAAGTATTTTGAAAAAGCGGGTTGACTCGGCGGGTCAACCCGCCGGGTCACGGGTTGTAAAACCCCCGACCCTAACCCTGACCCGCTACCCGTCCCCACCCGGCTACCCGTTAACCCGGACCCGCCGGGTCAATGACCCGTACGACCCGTTGGGTCACGGGTTGACCCGTAACCCGTGGCCACGCCTAATGTGGTGGATGGGTCTCTATAGGTCGGATCTGAGCATTGCGGCGGGTTAAAGGCGGCGACCTTTCCTGAAAGGTTAGTCTATCCAAAAACTAAAACAACTATGTAATGCCTAATGGAAAACCTAATTTATTGAAAAGAAAACTAGCTAACTAGGAATTGAAATAACTAAAACTTACCTTGGGTTGCCTCCCGAGAAGCGCCTTTCTTTAATGTCATTGGCTTGACATATTCTCAATCTCAAGACCTTATCTCTCAGACATCGTCAAGGCCCTTAGTAGCCTATCATATTCCTGTGCACACATCTTACAAGGCACATCATAGCACAATAAATTGAAAGCATAAAATGTGGAACTCAAGAACCCTTTCAATCTATCAAAGAGTCTAGCATGACTCTCTGCAGAAGGAATATGATACCACTAACACAGTTCCGCTGGTGACTTTTCAAAATAGCAATCAAAAGGATCAACATAATCACCATTACCTTCCAAATTGCAAAAGTTCACCTTTATTACCTCTTGCGCCTCAGCTGATGGCTCTAGACTTGGTTCATCAATGGGAAAGCTCACAATGGATGTTGCAGATGGAGTAGGAGACATATCACATGTAACCTCATGCGTCGACTCATGAGATTCCAAGTCAGGAAGCACTAGACCCTCTCCTCCATCGTCGAAGACACTATAGTTGTCTGCAACCAATTCCTCCTCATTCGGCATGTCATTGTCGTGTTGAAACCACATAGGAGGGAATGAACTAAGTGTAATGACTTCGATAGGATCTTCCATTCTTGCATCCTTTAAAGACTCAAGGGGTGGTGGGGTGGGTTTCTCAAAATCAAGGGAAGAAGACGTCGATGGGGGCTCATTAGTAGCAGTGCGGCGATCGCCGCCCTCCTGCGACGGTTGCCGCTCCTCAGAATTTTCACCCTCCGTTACGACTTCAACTCCTTCTTCTAAGCCCCTTTCCTTCTCACGTTTCGCACTTAAAATTTGAATGAGTCTGTTCATCTGATTCTCCAAGTTCTTACTGCTCTCAGCTTGCTCTTGCAACACTTGTGTAAGGCTATGGAATGGATCCTCTAGGTATGTGACAGAGTTCTCCATTGACGGAGGAGACGTGATGAAAAATTCTTCTTGTACAACATGGTAATCCATATAACAGAAAAAATCCCACAACCCCGACAATCCTCCTAACCGCTTCAGGCCTCCATTACTCATGTGCTCATCAAGCGCTCGTGTCTCAACAGTCATCCCATCAATTATGCACATAATCATATCCCGGATGCTGAATTGATAACCCCATGAACCAAGGTCGTCAACATACTCATGCAATCTCCTGAAGTATTGGTGAAAGTTCTCACCTTCAAACTGCGCTAATCTCAACATCTTGAAAAAGTTAGTAGCAAGGATATTGTGAATCGTAAGATAGGTTCACATCAAAGTTAGATATATAAACAAAAATTAATAAATACACACAACAAAGAAATAAACTTGATTCCCCGGCAACGGCGCCAATTTGATGGACGATTTTTAGTCGCATAAACCGTATCAAAATAAAACTCAAACCTACAAACTAGTATAGCAAGTAAGTAAGAGGTCGATCCCACAGAGAATCAACTATTTCTCAGCAAAGTGTATTTACCAATTAGTAGAAAGGGGGGTTTTGGTTGATTGAAATAAGAAAGAAAACAAAATAAACTATAAACAGATTGATGCAAAACAATTTAGAAAAGATCGCTCTACCTACAACTATCTACTTTATTTGGTTGAATTGATATTATAACTTCCTCTTGTCCTTTTAGTCTTCCTATGAATGCCCTTGTTCCAACCTAATATAGTTACTAGTCCAACCAGTCCTAGAAACCCTTATCAATCAAACAGTCCCTAAAGAAGGATTTAACCCAATTGATAGCTTTAAGTTCAGAGATTAGCCAAGGTATTTGTAGCCCCTAAAGAGGGATTTAACAACACATTCAACTTCCTACTCATTCAATTAGTTCAACCAGCCCTAAAGGAACAAGTTTGCCACTTAGGTTAGGGTTCACAACCAGGAATCTACAAAACCTTAGCAATTGAATTGATTCTAACTAGTTGCGCGGGCTAGATAGAATAAAACAATAGACAATCAAGCACAAAGAAGTTGAAGTATTCAATATAGGAAATAAGGAACAAGATTCAGAAACTCACAATCAATCCAAATAAAGCTTCAAATTGCAAGTAGAACGAAGAGAGTTTAGCCGCCCATGGCGAACATCGCTCTCTCTCTAATTGTCAGATGAAAAGTAGAATAGAATAGAAGCCTGAAAATAACATAAAACTTGGCCTTTTAAAACATCCAAAGTCGGCCACAAAATAAACAAATAGATCTAGGGTTTTTCATTAATCAAAACGCAGCGCATAATCGCTGACGACAAATGCGGCGGCCGCAGCATCAGCATTTCCTCTGCATAGGCCCTGGCGGCAGCCGCGGCATACATGCTGCGGCCGCTGCATCGGTCTTTCCCGGAAAATCCGTCTCGAATTTGCTCTTTTTCTCAACAGGAAAGTTGTATCTCTCTGAAAGAGCTTTCCAACGCATGGTAATAATAGTCAATCGGATAACCGATGCCTCCAGAAAGTGCAAAACAAGTTCAGCATGTCTGGCGACAACTTCTGCAGACTTGTTATTCGTTTAGGCTCGCTTCTTCTTCTCAGGACCTCTTGAGATCTTCATGTAAGCTTCTTCGATCAACTAGACATTCTCATCCAATGCGTTATCAACTCATGTCTCCTCCTCGGATCCACCATTACCTGAAATAATCAATAAAAGCGTGTAGATTCCGACTCCGACAACATAGAGAACTAATATGCAAATCGTGCTTAATCCATCAATGAAATGCATCTTAACTAAGCTAAATGCAACCTATTATGACTACCTAAATGCATGCTATCACAAGGCGAAGCCAGGGCTGGTTTGCCTTCTTAAACGGTCACTGTATGGGCTCAAACAAGCCAACCGTAAGTGGAACATCGAACTCACAAAATTCTTGGTGAGTCTTGGGTTTGTGCAATCCAAACAGGATTATTCTCTATCTGTGAAGGAACGAGATCATCTTCTTACCATTTCACTTGTCTACGTTGACGACAGGTTGCTCATTGGTAGTGATTCCTTAGAGATTGCCAAGACAAAAGCTGCTCTTCATCAGAAGTTCACAATTAAAGACTTGGAATTTGCTCGTTACTTCCTTGGCATGGAAATATCAAAATCATCCACATGTTTGCGTCTCAATCAAAGGAAATATGTTGTAAACATGCTCACAGATGCAGGGATGTTGGATTGCAAGCCAACCCCTTTTCCAATGCAACGAGGATTGCATTTTAGCATTGATACAGGAGAGTTGCTTGCTGATCATGAGTGTTATAGACGACTGATTGGCAAGCTCCTATATCTCACAGTCTCTCATCCTGATGTCTCTTACAATGTTCAACACTTAAGTCAGTTCCTGTCGTCCCCAAGGAAACCACATTGGCAAGCTGCCATTTATCTGTTAAGGTACTTGAAGGGGATTGTTAAATGGTCATTGTTCTATCCAAGTGCCTCTGATTTGAAGGTTAAAGGATATTGTGATGCGGATTAGGGAAGTTGTATGTTTTCATGTCGTTTTGTCATTGGATACTGTATTTTCCTTGGGAATGCCTTGGTCTTTTGGAAAACCAAGAAGCAAAAGACAATGTCAAAGTCATGGGCCGAGAGTGAGTACCGTAGCCCGTCTATCACTGCTAGTGAATTGGTTTGGCTTGAGGGATTGTTACATGATTTGAAGGTATCTATGCCTTCGCCCATCCCTTTGTGTTATGATAATAAGGCAGCCCAACACTTAGCCTTAAATCCCGTGTTTCATGAGCGCACTAAGCACCAACGAATCGATTGGTATTTTGTGCGAGAGGCATGGTCCAAGAGGGGTTCTTATTCACAGTCCATGTCCCTTCATCTCTTCAATTGGCTGACCTGTTTAGTAAGCCTCTTGGAGATCAGCAACACAATTTTCTCTCTGGCAAGCTTGGTCTTGAGGTTGATTCCTCTCGTCCACCTTGGGGGGGGTATAGAGAGTGTATGTATTTTGTGTTTGTTAGACAGTAGGTGCAAGTTAGTTAGATGTAGAGTTTAATCTTCTTTTGTGCGCTAAGGTAGCATAGTTTAGCTCCTTTATAAATACTTGTAGATGTACATTTTGGGTTTGACAGAAATCATAACAGAAAATTCCCAAATGGCTTTCTTCCTCCCTACGTAAGCTTCCATTGATTTTCTTGAAGCTGCGTCTGGTCACCACTGATTGAAGCAATTGCATCTTCTTTACAATAAACCAACAAATGAAATTACATTCTCTTCACTTCCAAAATGCATATAGGGTGTGTATGGCAGCCGGTATAAACCGGTTAAAAATATAAATTATTAGCTGTTAAAAAAATAAACGGGTTTAAATGGTGTATGAGAACAACAAATAAGCTATAATCAGTTAAAAAAAGGGGTTAAAAAATAAGCTGCAGATTGAAGCTTATTTTGGGGTTTATATTCCACAATTACTATTTTATCCCTTCTCTTTTATCTTATTTGGTTTGAAAGTACCACAATACCCCTAATAAAAACCAAATAAACCCCACTTTTTACAAATAAACTGTTTTTCGCCCCATACGGAGATTATCTTGTTGTTTAAATTTTTAACTACTTTTACCAACAGTTTATAAATTTTACCCTGTTTATAATTTTAGTCAATTTATTAACTCCGTCCCATACGAACTCATAACATAATACAATCAAATAACCACTTATTGCAACCGAATCATAAATATCTCAATTAGCAATGCAGACTAGCACTCATCCACGATTAGTACGGTTGTTATGAGGTTGGTAATGTAACGATATAATATAATTATTGATAATTAATCGAAACTGGTAGCCAACCCTTATAAGCATTTTTTTTCCTGACGAGGAACCCATTTTCGTGGTAAACTCCGAGCACGTGACCCAGCCGGCAAGAGCCACGTACTAGATAAACCGACTTGCGCCGACCGACTCAACCCACTGATATAGAGCAAGATAAACCTTGCTCTTGTAAGCATTTTAATACTACCCTTGATACATAAATTGCGAGATATATCTTAATGGACCAATTTGGATACAAGTCATATTCTTTCGGCCACTTAGCTAACCATACTATAAATAAGAACCAAAGGAAATTGATAAGGGTTGAGGGATACCAATTTCACAAAATAAGTTACCATATATATGTATAATGTATAGCTCCTCTTATTGTAACAACCCAATCTGTATTGATCAATCACTCTCTCTCTATGGTTGTGGCCGGTGAACATGCAATTTTTGGATCACTATAGACTATGTAGTTATATGAATTCAAGAAATGGGTGACGTGAAGAACTCCACTCCATCCAACACCCTCTATTATAAATTTAAGACGTCCATTCTTGCAAGAAAACTATGGTCGGCAATTGTTTTTTTTCCCCCGGCCCCTTCTTTTTTTTTTCTTTTTTTTTATGTATTAAAAGGAAAACCACACAAAACTATATTTTTTTTTGAGGTTAAAGTCAGCGAGGGGATCCATTTCAATCTGATTGTTTGAAAGACTAAATGCAACAATTGTTCACAAATTCATAAAGATGTTTTATTCAGATGGTATTGTTGGAAAGGGTGTCCCAGAGATAATCTATTTTTTACTTTGATAGTTCATTTCTTACTTCATTTGATGATTTTTTTAAAAATGATTTCTCTAAAGTAAAAGTAATTTTAGATACAAATAATTATAACTTTTTAGTAAATGATAGTCAAGGATTTCGAGTTTGAAATTCGATTGTTAGATTTAGTTATACTTTTTGAGGAGGTTATAGTATGATAGACTTGCTTAATTTTACTGGATTTTTTCCCTCTTGGTGTAGATGTTCATATGTATGTTAGTTGTGTCATCTTTAAATAGTAGGAATCTTTTATTAGATTTTTTTTTACAAAGTAAGATTAATTTTGAAATATCAGACAAATCGAGAGGTCGAGGAAAACTCGACAGATGGAAAACAGTCAAAAGAGAGATCAACCAAACATAAATCAAGGCAGACAGGAAGGCGGTAGCACTGACGAAGCCCCAAATTGAGAAGGAATCTCAGGGTAAAGACGAAGGTGTGGGAAGCCAAATACTACTATAGTCAAGGGCAATCCCTAGGCTTGGCAAAACGTGCAATTGCACAGGGCCTCAAATTTTTGGGGGCCTTGATTTTTTTAAAGCATATATATATATAATTACTATAGCAAGTTTTCTATCATATGCCCCTAGGCCCTAGAGCATAGGATAAGATTATCATTTTAGAAAAAACATATCCTTAATTAAAATGCATTAACCAAATTTTAAATTAGATTCCTATGATCGTTTACTTTCGTTAGGGTATCTTTCCTAATTAAGGATCTTATCCTATGTCATAAAGACATAGGATAGAAAGACCGTTAATATAAATAAAAAAAGAAAGAAAGAAGTAATAAATGATTTGTTAGCTCAATTGACATTAGGCAATGTGCACTTTTCCACTTTCTAAGTATAGCTAGGTTTGAATCCCCTTGTTCCCATTTTTCAACTTTAGTCCCCTGCCCCTCTAAAAATGTTGTTTTTTTTTTGTTGATGTTTTTTGATAATACGAAAAAATTTATCCGTTATTTAGTAGTACAAAGTGGTATCTCTTAAACTACATTCATCTCCACTAAAGAGACCACCATAATCGATTCAAGTCATTCAACCATTACAATCGACCTTCAACATTTGTTCATCTATTCCTTTTCTCACATGAGGTCGAACACATGATTTTAGATCTATGAGAATATCTATTTTATTGGTATCATTTTCCCCATTTAATTAGTAATAGAAAGGTCTCAACATATAAGTTGTACAAGATCTGAAAAAGTAACGTACCAACCCTGACCTTCGCTAATGTTATACCTAGGTGGAGAAAAACGCTGATCTCTTGTTGCCGGGATGGAGGCATACACTTGACTCACTATCGAGGTTAAGGCTAGTAAGCTCGACTCTTGTATAAGTTTTAATTTTCAATTCTTTTGCGTAAATATTACCTTAATATTTATGGCAGATGATTTTCTTTAAATTATGCATTTTCTTATGCAACTACTTCAACCCGTTCTAAATATATATATAGAAAATGACTCAAAATAATACCAAATATCAAATGTGAACAAAAAATAATACGAACTAAAAAAAGTCTCCAAATAATACAAACTATCCACTTATAAACAAAAAATAATACAAACTTTAAACTCAACTAAAAATAATACAAACTATGAACTTTTTACTCAAAATAATACAAACTTTTGAAGTTGGACTCGGAGAAGAATCAAAACAAAATATTATTTACCAAAATAATAAAAACATGTGTATATAGTCACGCTTTGCACAAATTCATCCTCTTTATTTTGAAATACACCAAAACCACTATTTATTTATTCAACTTTACAAAAAAAAAAAAACTTTTTATTTTGAAATTAAATAAAATCACTTCCACTTTATCCATAATTATTATAAAAAAATCATATCCTAGAATTCACATAATTTTGTGAAACTTTTAAAAATTAGGGTTGTATTACACAAAGTTGGACAACCAAATAGTGGGTTTGATCTATTTAAAATATAAAAAGTGGATTTGTGTATGTAAAGTATAAATAATTATACATTTTTTTATATAATTTTGATAAATAAAATTTTGTTTTGACTCTTATCCTAATTTAATTTTAAAAGTTTGAATTATTTTTTGTCAAAATTTCATTGATTGTATTATTTCTGCTTTGGTTGATTTTAAAGTTCATATTATTTTTGGTTTATAGGTGGAAAATTTGTATTATTTTGAAACTTTTGTTACTTTGTATTATTTTTGGTTCATATTTGATAGTTGGTATTATTTTGAATCAATTTTCCTATATTTAAAAGGGTTTGAGATTTTTTTTAATTAAAGAATAACATACCACAATTATGTGGTCTTGTGTAAAATTTGATCATATAATAAAGGTTGCTTTGTGTATTGTATATGTAATTTGTCATAATTTTTAAAGGGGCCGGAATTTTACAAGTTTGGATATTAGGAGAAAACTAATTATAGAGATATGTGTTTATCATGCAAAGCCCTTTAGTTTTATCTTATGATTGTGTTATTAGTACCCTTGTGATTTGCCAAGTGAAAAATAAAAATATCATGCTATTATATTGGATGAAATTTACCAAGTGATGCTCGTTCGTTTTTTTAAATAACATTTATTATTTACATAAGTATTTTTAAGAATAATAAAGAATATATATATACACGATATTAATTTTTTATTAATTTTATATAGAGTACTTAATATGAAATTATATTAACCAATTAATAAAATATTATTTTATATACTTTTTACATCATTAAAATGTATATATAAATAATATTTATTTAAAAAGGAAATGAAGGGAGTAGATTAGAGAAAGGGTCAATTTGCAAAGTATACAAATACAAAGGCCAAATTAGCAAACTATACAAAGTTGTGGTAATTTTGCAAAACTATACACAACCCTTGCCCCTCCTATGTGTCCCCCCTCCCCCTCCAGCGTGCCCCCCTGCGCCCCCCCTCCAGTGTGCCCCTCTGTGCCCCCCTCCACGTCAACATTTTTTTTTTCGGCGTCAATGCTGACGCCGACGTCGGGAATGTTGACGTCAGCAATGCTAACACCGTTTACAAGGAAGGTTTTTTTGTTTTTTTCCCCGCGCGCCAATGCTGACGCCGACGTCGGAAATGTTGACGTCAGCAATGCTGACACCGTTTACAAGGAAGGTTTTTTTGTTTTTTTGTTTTTTTTTTTCCCGCGCGCCAATGCTGACGCCGACGTCGGGAATGTTGACGTCAGCAATGCTGACACCGTTTACAAGGAAGGTTTTTTTTTCCCGCGCGTCAATGCTGACGCCGGCGACGGGAATGTTGACGTCAGCAATGCTGACACCGTTTGCAAGGAAGTTTTTTATATAAAATATAAAGGGAGGAGAATAAAGCGACAAAGGAATGTTCTACAAGAAAAAAACGAATATTTTATTTTATTTTTTGTAGTGAGAAACAAAGAGTAACGTTAACAATTAAAACAAATAATTTTTCATCGTCGACGATGCTGACCTCTTTCCTTATCCATCTCTTATATTGCAAAAAAGATGTCAGCAAATATATACCTACATAAAAATATACATAAAAACGATGTCAGCACTCAAAAATACGTATAAAAACGATGTCAGCACTAAGAAATAAACCAATTTATAAGGACTCAAGCATACATATATACTTACATATATAATATCAAATTAAAAACGATGTCAGCACTAAAAAATACTCATAAAAACGACGTCAGCACTAAAAAACAACCCAATTTCTAAGGACTCAAGCATACATATATACCTACATATATAATATCTAACTAAAAACGATGTCAACACTAAAATAAATTGGAGACAAATTGCATTACTCACACAAAAAAATCAACAACCTAAAAAAAATCAGTAGCTAAAAGTCATTAACTTAAAAACATAAGTTACGCTTTCATACATCCTAAAACATGTAAACTATCCAAACAATGTCAGCACTAAAAAATAAACCAATTTTTAAGGACTCAAGCATACATATATACTTACATATATAATATCAAATTAAAAACGATATCAGCACTAAAAAATACGCATAAAAACGATGTCAGCACTAAAAAATACGCATAAAAACGATGTCAACACTAAAAAGTAAACCAATTTTTCAGAACTCAAGCATACATATATACTTACATATATAATATCAAATTAAAAACGATGTCAGCACTAAAAAATACGCATATATAATATCAATTAAAGAGAAGATATGGATACATCAAGAGCAACAGTAATATTCTATCTCATAAAATACATTGCGATGGATAAAGTAGCAATTCCATAAATTCTCTTTCATCCACAAAGGAGCAATTATAATCCTTTTTAAGCATAAAATCAAAGGCCATCATCATTTTCTTTTGTTATTTTAGCACTACTGAGCTAGAAATCACTATGAAGCCACCCAAAGGAATTCCAAGGCAGTCAAGCCAAGCTCAAATTGCATAACCGATCTAGGTGGGATAAGTTTGACAAACATATAAAGAGTCAATTACAACGAATCGAACACGAACATCAAAACGAAAGCGATAAACTTCAAGGGCACAATCGAAAAACAGACGCCTGAAAGGTGCTCGACGAAATGCTGCACCGAAAATAACCAAATCGACAACAAATTGAAGATGCTGAGAAGAAAGAGTGAGTACCTTAGTGACGGGCGCCGGTTGGCAGATCTCTTCCTCGGGGATCCTTCCATACGCTGTCAGCAATGGAGAAGCAGAGGCCAGGAGTACGGTAGAGAGGCGGTGGAATCGGGCTCGAAGGCGTCGGCGGTGTCGGCAGGTGTCCGTCTGTGAAGTACCTCCGGTGGCCATGGTGAGCAGCGCCGATCTGGAGATAACGCCGAATCGATTTGGAGCAAAGGCAAGAGGAAACCAGCGGCAATCGTAAGAGGCGGCGAGAGCGACGGGAGAGAACGCCGGATCTGGAGCCGGTGAGGGTGTATCTGGAACCGCCAGCGAGGACAACGGTGGATCTGGACCCGGAACCGCCAGCGAGGAAACCAGCGGCAATCGTAAGAGCCGGATCTAGAACCGCCAGCGAGGACAGCGGCGGAGGCGATCGAGGGCCTGGGAGATGTGGAAGTGGTACGTTCCTTGGTGTCCTTGGCCTGGACGAGCTCCAACGCCTCCTCCATTGTTGATGGAGCTCGGAGGAGAGGGGAGGGTTAGGATTTCGACGGATTGAGTAGATCTGTAAAAGGGAGAGAGAGAGGGGAGCGTGGGAGTGAAACGTGAGGATGAGGGAGCGTATGATGTATAGTTTTGCAATTTTTATCAAAACGTGTATATTTGCCTAATTGGGCGCAAATTTTCTCTTAGAGAAAATCTTTCTATTTAACTGTTTTTTGTGTGGAAGAACTTTCTGTTTAACTAATGCACGTAATATATCCCTTAATTGTATTTTCCTTAGCTAAAATAGATTAAAAATGTGATTAGCAAGACATCAATGAAATTGATTAATGCTTAATCCAGTCATCAATGCCGGCCCTTTCATGTCCAAAGTCCACGTGGCAACCACCGTGAGTCATGTACGTCTCACTCATAAACCTCGTCTTTGTCTTCACTACGGAGTATTTTGTAATTATCACATTACATCGTATCTTCATAAGGTCTACATCTCTTTTCAATTCAACATCTAGTTACACACATTTTATAGGATAATAAAAATTATATAAAATTTATATTTTTAAAAAATTTATATAGGTATAAAATTACTAAAAAAATTTTAATATTTTATATAATTTTAATTATTCTAAATAAATATATGTAAATAATAAATGACATATTTTAATAACTAAAAACCAAGTACTTCTTAATTTAACTATACTTGTTCCCACTTTATGGAAATCAAATACTCCATATATATATATATATATATATATATATATATATATATATATATATATATATATATATATATATATATATATATTAACGATAGAATTTAATATATATGTTCCTCATGAGTGGCTCGATCTGACTCCTTTCCCCGTTCTTCTTTTAAAGGTATTTTCTGCGGATTTGAGTGCTCGATGTCTATATGACGGGGTTTCCTTTTTGCGAATCGAAGAGCTTGGCTAAATCTCTAACTCATTATAAATGGTAATCATCCACTTATGTTTTGGTTTTGACCCGGCTCTGCCGTGGCGCTTTGTATCTTTACCTTGCTTCCGCTTTACTTCCGTTTGAAATGGATTCCACGACATAGTCTTAGGACAGGTTAAGGGTACCCAATGGCCCTTCGAGGTTTTTAGGGTTTCAAATCCCTCTTTCTACTAATCTTAAATGAGTTTGAAATCTCAACCCGTACCTGGATTGCAAGATCCGAACAAGGGGTTTTATCCTTGAAACGTAACCCGGAAATCATAATTCTAGGCCGTTACAAGTACTACTCTTGAGGAGTTAAAAACCAAACATCATTTCTCTCAATCACCGTCCATGCCTAATACCCAATTGCTCACCATAACTTATTCTCATCTAGAGAGGTTGTTTTGGACAGAACTAGGAGTTTTCCACGTGGTACTTCGTGTGGTAGAGATGGCTTGCGTGCTCAACATCTTATGGATTGCTTGAGTGGGGATATGGTTGCTGTTTTTGATGAGTTGGTTGATGCTATCATCTGTGTGGTTAATCTTTTTCTAGAAGGGAAATGTCCCAAGGTTTTAGGCGATTACATTGCTAGTGCGCCTCTCACACCGCTTGTCAAGCCTGGTGGAGGTATTCACCCCACTGCTGTGGGTACGGTCGGGAGGCGTTTGGTTTTCAAGGTTAGTGCTTCCTTGATTGGTCAAACCTTGGGTAGTTATTTAGATGATTTCCAGTTTGGGGTGGGAGTACCGGGTGGGGGTGAGGTCATTCCCATGCTATGAATCGCTTGGCTGAGGAGCGAGGTAATGAGGAGGGTCTTACTGTGTTGTTGGTGGACTTTAGAAATGCATTCAATTTGGTTGACCAAGAAGTTATGATCCGTGATGTCCGGACCCGTTGTTCTGCAATCTCTCGTTGGGTTGAATTTTGCTACTCCAATCCAGCTAGGTTGTACTTAGACCTGGGCAAACGCAGGCTGGCCCGCCCGCCCGCTAATATATATGGACGGGCATGGACATGGAAAAAAAATCCATGCGGGCTGCTAAGCCTGGCCCGCGCCCGCAGCGGATACGAAATTGGGAAGACCAATGTACCCGTTGTGGGCCGCTAGGCCCGGAACGGGTACCCACTATTTTTTTATTAAAATAATAAAATATATATTATATATATTTTTTAAATTACAGTGTATATAAATATATTACTGTGTATTTTTTATCAGTATATATACATACTACGTATACTACAGTGTGTATATACCTATACTAATGTGTATACAAATATATGTAGATAGGGTATACAGTATACACATTGATTTAAAAATATATATTACAGTGTATGTATATTTGTATACATGAGATTATTTAAGTGATTTTGAATTTTAAAAATATCTATTACAGTGTGTGTATATATATAGACATATATTAATTTGTATACAAACACGTATAAATATATTAATGTATATATCAGTAATGTATATATATAGTATATATACATATGTTACTGCGGGTAGCCTGCGCCCGTAAATCCGGATGGGCTTGGACACGACATTCAACCCGTTAAGCGGGCTTAGCCCGGACCGCGCCCGCAACACCGGGATAAAATCTTGGGTAAAACTCGTCCCAAGCCCGGTCCGCGACCGCATTTGCCCAGATCTAGTTGTACTATGGGGATCATATTATATGGTCTTGTCAGGGGTGCAACAAGGGGATCCTCTTGGCCCTCTACTTTTTGCTTTAGTTTTGCATCCGTTTGTGCGCAAAATTTGGGACAAGTTTCAGGTGTGTTTCCAGGCTTGGTATTTGGATGAAGACACTATTGTTGGAGATACCTTGGTCATGGGTAAGGTTCTGCAGATGATTATTGAGGATGGACCCAGTTATATGGTCTACACCTCAATGTTGATAAAACTAAAGTCTTTTGGCCGAGAGATGACCCAAGGAGCAGGTTGGCTGGTGTTTTTCCACCTAACATTGCTAGGCCGCTGCAAGGGGTAAAGCTTCTTGGTGGACCTTTCAGTGTTAATTTTGTGTTCAGTAGTGAGTTTGTGATAAAGAGAGTGGACAAAACGATCACGCTTATGGATGCGGTTGCTAAGATTGGTGACCCGCAATGTGAGGTATTGTTGCTACGTGCTTGTACCGGGGTCTCAAAACTTTATTTTGCTCTCCATACATGCCCGCCTCGTGCCTTCGAGTCTACTCAGCTTAAGTTTGATCATGCTCTTCCTCATTCTCTAAAACGTATTATCATTGCCTCTGGACCGGGTTTTGGCAATGGAGGCTCGTCACGTTGCCTTTCAGGTTTGGGGGCCTCGGTGTTTATTATGCAGGTGATGCTCTCTTTTAGGCTTTTCTAGCTTCACGTTTACAATCTGCTAGCCTGCAGATGAAGCTTCTCCAACATGCTGATGTCACAACGTCGAGGCATGTTTTTGATGACGATGTGTGTGTCTTCAATACTAAGATAGAGACTGATATTCTGAGTGGTCCAAGTGAGATCGTCGATGGTCCAATCCAAGCATGTGGTGACCTCATATGTGCCTATCCCGTTTTCAACTTGCTGATATGTTCACAAAGCTAACCACGGTTGGCAGTTTCAATCGGTTCCTTCCCAAGCTGGGTGTTCTTGATTTGTTCTCACACTCCAGCTTGAAGGGGAGTGTAGGATAATAAGGGTAGTTTGTGTGTTTTTTGGGTATGTTTGTGTAATTATGAGAATAAGAGAGGACACGTGTATGGTGGAGGTTTGTTCCCGCCTTTAGTGTGTTAGCTATGTGTGTATAAAGGAGAGTGAGGACGCCAGACAGAGCAAGTGGTAACAATCTCTCATTTTGTTCATCAATGGTGAAACACTAGGTTGTGCTCAGCTTTTCTTCTCCCTTGTTCATCTAGTTTCGTTCTCGTTCTTTCTTACTTCGTTTGCTCGATCATTCGATCCAAATTTTTAGACAATGTTGAAAATTCCAATCCTACAAGTAAAAAAACTCGGTGTACAACAAATACAGCGGAGACTTGGGCGTTGTACCACGGCCTGAAGGTAGCAAAAGACATGGGCATTAAGAAGCTGATAGTTGAATCCAATAGTACGACGCTGTGTAATCGACTAGAAGGAACTGGGAGCTAGCTATGTCAATCGACAGCTGGCTGATCAATGTCGGAGAATCATCGAAGACACGCAATGGGAGGTGGTTGTTACACAAGTTAGAAGGGAGGCTAATAAGGAGGCAGACAATATCGCAAAATTCGCATTCATGCTTGATGGCACCTTTACTCGGTTTGTTGATCCTCCTGAATGTATTTATGTTGGATTGTATTCGCCTCTGGGCAGAACAGCTCGAACTAATACTCGGATTCTCTATTAATAAAACATAAGGGCTTGCCCTCCTTTAGCACCAAAAAAGTAAATAAAATATTATATATAGTGTATGGATCATTTGTGCACAAACCTTAGGGTATGCATTGTACATAAATATTATTCGGTGAAATGTGAAACATTATTCGGTGAAATTTAAAGCATTATTCGGTGAAATGTGGGTATTGTTTAGGGGAATGTGAAACATTATTTGGTGAAATTTGAAATATTTCGTATAAATTGTCAGTATTGTTTAATGAATTGAGGTTTCTTTTATTTGAAATGGGTGAATAAAAAAACTAAACATTATTTGGTAGAATGTTACAAATTATTCAGTGTAATTGAGACGTTTTCATCTGAACTAAACGGGAAAAAAACATAACAGTATTCGGTAGAATATTTCACATTTCACCGAATAATGCTTCAAATTTTACCAAATAATGTTTCACATTTCACCGAATATTATTTGTGCACAAGGTACACCCTAAGAGGTGTGCACACCCGAACCACACCCTATATATATATATATGGAGTATTTGATTTCCATAAAGTGGGAACAAGTATAGTTAAATTAAGAAGTACTTGGTTTTTAGTTATTAAAATATGTCATTTATTATTTACATATATTTATTTAGAATAATTAAAATTATATAAAATATTAAAATTTTTTTAGTAATTTTATACCTATATAAATTTTTTAAAAATATAAATTTTATATAATTTTTATTATCCTATAAAATGTGTGTAACTAGATGTTGAATTGAAAAGAGATGTAGACCTTATGAAGATACGATGTAATGTGATAATTACAAAATACTCCGTAGTGAAGACAAAGACGAGGTTTATGAGTGAGACGTACATGACTCACGGTGGTTGCCACGTGGACTTTGGACATGAAAGGGCCGGCATTGATGACTGGATTAAGCATTAATCAATTTCATTGATGTCTTGCTAATCACATTTTTAATCTATTTTAGCTAAGGAAAATACAATTAAGGGATATATTACGTGCATTAGTTAAACAGAAAGTTCTTCCACACAAAAAACAGTTAAATAGAAAGATTTTCTCTAAGAGAAAATTTGCGCCCAATTAGGCAAATATACACGTTTTGATAAAAATTGCAAAACTATACATCATACGCTCCCTCATCCTCACGTTTCACTCCCACGCTCCCCTCTCTCTCTCCCTTTTACAGATCTACTCAATCCGTCGAAATCCTAACCCTCCCCTCTCCTCCGAGCTCCATCAACAATGGAGGAGGCGTTGGAGCTCGTCCAGGCCAAGGACACCAAGGAACGTACCACTTCCACATCTCCCAGGCCCTCGATCGCCTCCGCCGCTGTCCTCGCTGGCGGTTCTAGATCCGGCTCTTACGATTGCCGCTGGTTTCCTCGCTGGCGGTTCCGGGTCCAGATCCACCGTTGTCCTCGCTGGCGGTTCCAGATACACCCTCACCGGCTCCAGATCCGGCGTTCTCTCCCGTCGCTCTCGCCGCCTCTTACGATTGCCGCTGGTTTCCTCTTGCCTTTGCTCCAAATCGATTCGGCGTTATCTCCAGATCGGCGCTGCTCACCATGGCCACCGGAGGTACTTCACAGACGGACACCTGCCGACACCGCCGACGCCTTCGAGCCCGATTCCACCGCCTCTCTACCGTACTCCTGGCCTCTGCTTCTCCATTGCTGACAGCGTATGGAAGGATCCCCGAGGAAGAGATCTGCCAACCGGCGCCCGTCACTAAGGTACTCACTCTTTCTTCTCAGCATCTTCAATTTGTTGTCGATTTGGTTATTTTCGGTGCAGCATTTCGTCGAGCACCTTTCAGGCGTCTGTTTTTCGATTGTGCCCTTGAAGTTTATCGCTTTCGTTTTGATGTTCGTGTTCGATTCGTTGTAATTGACTCTTTATATGTTTGTCAAACTTATCCCACCTAGATCGGTTATGCAATTTGAGCTTGGCTTGACTGCCTTGGAATTCCTTTGGGTGGCTTCATAGTGATTTCTAGCTCAGTAGTGCTAAAATAACAAAAGAAAATGATGATGGCCTTTGATTTTATGCTTAAAAAGGATTATAATTGCTCCTTTGTGGATGAAAGAGAATTTATGGAATTGCTACTTTATCCATCGCAATGTATTTTATGAGATAGAATATTACTGTTGCTCTTGATGTATCCATATCTTCTCTTTAATTGATATTATATATGCGTATTTTTTAGTGCTGACATCGTTTTTAATTTGATATTATATATGTAAGTATATATGTATGCTTGAGTTCTGAAAAATTGGTTTACTTTTTAGTGTTGACATCGTTTTTATGCGTATTTTTTAGTGCTGACATCGTTTTTATGCGTATTTTTTAGTGCTGATATCGTTTTTAATTTGATATTATATATGTAAGTATATATGTATGCTTGAGTCCTTAAAAATTGGTTTATTTTTTAGTGCTGACATTGTTTGGATAGTTTACATGTTTTAGGATGTATGAAAGCGTAACTTATGTTTTTAAGTTAATGACTTTTAGCTACTGATTTTTTTTAGGTTGTTGATTTTTTTGTGTGAGTAATGCAATTTGTCTCCAATTTATTTTAGTGTTGACATCGTTTTTAGTTAGATATTATATATGTAGGTATATATGTATGCTTGAGTCCTTAGAAATTGGGTTGTTTTTTAGTGCTGACGTCGTTTTTATGAGTATTTTTTAGTGCTGACATCGTTTTTAATTTGATATTATATATGTAAGTATATATGTATGCTTGAGTCCTTATAAATTGGTTTATTTCTTAGTGCTGACATCGTTTTTATACGTATTTTTGAGTGCTGACATCGTTTTTATGTATATTTTTATGTAGGTATATATTTGCTGACATCTTTTTTGCAATATAAGAGATGGATAAGGAAAGAGGTCAGCATCGTCGACGATGAAAAATTATTTGTTTTAATTGTTAACGTTACTCTTTGTTTCTCACTACAAAAAATAAAATAAAATATTCGTTTTTTTCTTGTAGAACATTCCTTTGTCGCTTTATTCTCCTCCCTTTATATTTTATATAAAAAACTTCCTTGCAAACGGTGTCAGCATTGCTGACGTCAACATTCCCGTCGCCGGCGTCAGCATTGACGCGCGGGAAAAAAAAAACCTTCCTTGTAAACGGTGTCAGCATTGCTGACGTCAACATTCCCGACGTCGGCGTCAGCATTGGCGCGCGGGAAAAAAAAAACAAAAAAACAAAAAAACCTTCCTTGTAAACGGTGTCAGCATTGCTGAAGTCAACATTTCCGACGTCGGCGTCAGCATTGGCGTGCGGGGAAAAAAAACAAAAAAAAAACAAAAAAACCTTCCTTGTAAACGGTGTTAGCATTGCTGACGTCAACATTCCCGACGTCGGCGTCAACATTGACGCGGAAAAAAAAAATGTTGACGTGGAGGGGGGGCACAGAGGGGCACACTGGAGGGGAGGCGCAGGGGGGCACGCTGGAGGGGGAGGGGGGACACATAGGAGGGGCAAGGGTTGTGTATAGTTTTGCAAAATTACCACAACTTTGTATAGTTTGCTAATTTGGCCTTTGTATTTGTATACTTTGCAAATTGACCCTTTCTCTAATCTACTCCCTTCATTTCCTTTTTAAATAAATATTATTTATATATACATTTTAATGATGTAAAAAGTATATAAAATAATATTTTATTAATTGGTTAATATAATTTCATATTAAGTACTCTATATAAAATTAATAAAAAATTAATATCGTGTATATATATATTCTTTATTATTCTTAAAAATACTTATGTAAATAATAAATGTTATTTAAAAAAACGAACGAGCATCACTTGGTAAATTTCATCCAATATAATAGCATGATATTTTTATTTTTCACTTGGCAAATCACAAGGGTACTAATAACACAATCATAAGATAAAACTAAAGGGCTTTGCATGATAAACACATATCTCTATAATTAGTTTTCTCCTAATATCCAAACTTGTAAAATTCCGGCCCCTTTAAAAATTATGACAAATTACATATACAATACACAAAGCAACCTTTATTATATGATCAAATTTTACACAAGACCACATAATTGTGGTATGTTATTCTTTAATTAAAAAAAATCTCAAACCCTTTTAAATATAGGAAAATTGATTCAAAATAATACCAACTATCAAATATGAACCAAAAATAATACAAAGTAACAAAAGTTTCAAAATAATACAAATTTTCCACCTATAAACCAAAAATAATATGAACTTTAAAATCAACCAAAGCAGAAATAATACAATCAATGAAATTTTGACAAAAAATAATTCAAACTTTTAAAATTAAATTAGGATAAGAGTCAAAACAAAATTTTATTTATCAAAATTATAAAAAAAAATGTATAATTATTTATACTTTACATACACAAATCCACTTTTTATATTTTAAATAGATCAAACCCACTATTTGGTTGTCCAACTTTGTGTAATACAACCCTAATTTTTAAAAGTTTCACAAAATTATGTGAATTCTAAGATGTGTGATCAAGGATGTCTTGGTAAGCCCTTGGCCACCACCGTCTTGGCACCCATTGAGACCCACGAACGGGCAATGAAACCGAACCATAGCAGTCAACATCGACAAGCAAAAACAAAGGACATCCAACACACGACATTCACTGCTCGAGACCCAACACTAGCAAAAACAATATCAAACACACCTCCACAAAAGAAAGGAAGACAACAAACCACCCCACATCAACAACTAATCAAGACCCAACAAATTAACACCCATACAAGCACCTGATCAAGATTGCAAACAAATCCACACCAACACATCGTCATTGGCACAAAACTGAGACGCCACTACCGCAGGCAAAGCAACACCAACTGTTGTAGAAACAGCGAAAAATAGCCCGACATCGATGAAGAAAGCCGGATACCGAAAGGAAGGAAGACTAAACCTGAAGAGATGCCACCCCGATGAGCCTAAGCCCCAACGACGATGAAGGGCAATGCCAAAGAGGCTTCAGAGACGACGGCTCCGGGCGCCGGGATCCGTTGGAGAAGACATCATTGCCCGATCGCCAATTGCCAACCGCCTTATACCGCCCTGAACCACGAGAGGAAACGCCTGATCCGTCCCGCTCTTACCCAGGCTCTGCCGAAGAAGAAACCCCTCCACCTAGACCTCGAGGTTGAAGAAGCATTGGCTCCGGCCTCAGGTACGTCGGCTCCGGCCGCCGAGATGCCCCGAAGAGACGACCCTCACCGTTAACTTCCTGATCGCCCGATCGCCAAAGCCTTGGCAGATCCATATTATTATTATTATTATTATTATTATTATTATTATTATTATTATTATTATCATTATTATCATTATTATTATTATTATCATCATTATTATTATTATTATTATTATTATTATTATTATAAACTTTATAATTTAATATTGCAACTTGTAACATAGTATAACATTAATAACTTTTTTTCATTAAATACTAACTAGCAGTAGGGTAATATAATAATTTTAGTTTTTAAGAAATTTATTAACTAACAATAAGGTAATAATTTTAGCTTTTAGAATTATGTAAATAATCCACCATTAAAAATAGCGAACATGACCCGTTGGGTTGCCCCGAACCCGTGAAATATGGGTCAGGATTGAACACTTCATGACCGTAAGGCAAGTGGCGGGTCCTAAAACTGTTAGTTGAGGGGGCGGAAAATTAAATCCTATTTTTTTTTAAAAAACAATCATCAATATTATGAATGTGTAACTATAATATAAACATAAATCATGAACACTTTATTTCACAGTGTTCGAATATTTTAATATAACATACTAATTTTAAGTTTTCACGTTTATTTATAGTGTTGAGTTACGAAGTTTAACAAATGATAAATATAATAAAATTATTGGTAAATAATGTGGAAAATAATTTATATAGATCTAGTCTTGAAACATTTATAACTTTTTACTCAGGTGTCGGATTTGAGCTTATAATATATCAAATCGAAGCTATCGACAAGAGGAACATATATATTAAATTATATTTTTGATTGGGGAGCAACTGCCACCCCCGACTCCAAAAAGGATCCGCCCCTGCGTAAGGTTGTAACCCAAAACGATCGACCCATAATTGACACGAACCTGAGACGACCCGACATGATTCCGACTACCTTGACCTGTTTGACAGGTCTAGTTTTACCGAATAGATAGATAGAGTAACAAACAAAAATTTGAAAACACGAAGAATTCATGGAAACTACACTATGAGTTGAGCGTGACAAGTGCGCACACAGCGAAGACATAATCACACATCGTTCCGTGTTCGACACTTGATGGTAGACTAATCCTATTGAATTTGACTATTTAATAACTTAATTTATTATGATACGCACCCTATGAGTTGATTATTAGGAGATAACCATACGTCAACTCTAGTGTATCATCTAATTAATTAATTAATTCATTACCTTCTTGTTTTCGGGCTAACTTTTTTTCCTGAAACTTAATTAATCACTGTTTATGTTATGATTCAGAGTATTTACATGAAAAAAGACTTGAAATTTCGCCGTGTCTTCAACTTCAATCAATTTAGGGATCGATTAGCAATTAATTAATTTGCAGCGTCCATTGACCCAAAGATGAACTAGACGTGTCGCTTTAATTTTGCTAGGAGATGATCGAGGTTGAATACATCGGTCACATGTTCTATTAATATTTAGTAGGGGTGGGCACGGGACGGGATTGAGCCAGGACGGGACTCGTCCCGTGAAATTTTTACGGGACGGGATTGACACTTTTTTTTCGGGACGGGACGGGCCTTGTTCCGCAAATAAAAATAATAAAATATTATATAAATTTGCAAAGTGAAAAATGCTTTCATAATTCATTAATTTGTATAATTTGTTGAATACGGTATTCTTCTCAACTATATTATTATTATTATTATTATTATTATTATTATTATTATTATTATTATTATTATAAATATTAATATTATAATACTATTATTAATTCATACAATGATTGTATAATTAATTATAATGTTCAGGACGGGAAGGGATTGAGACGAGATTCACCAGATACTGTCTCATTATCGATTGATAGTTGGGAAGAATACCGTATTTAGCTATTTGCCTCTTGTAGCTCTAAATGGGTACATAAAGAGGCGTCTACTAGTATGGTTGATGACAAAATAGGGGAGCTTCGACCAGCTGATATTCTGTTCTACAACTGGTTCCAGGGCAAAGACACCTGTGTTGACATTACCGGAACTTCTATCTTCAGTTCGGCTGGTCTTTCAAGTTTCGTTCCGGGTAAAGCGGCTAGAGTGGCTGATGATAACAAAAGGAAGAAGTACGAGGATATTTGCAAGGCCAAAGGTTATCACTTTCTACCGTTTTCTTTTTCCACTATTGGCGACTTGGAGGATGATGCTATGGGACTTCTCAAACGGGTGTGTGGGGTTGCTAAAGGGGTACCGGGATATAGTAGGGATTTTTGTCACACTCTGACTAGAATTGCATTTACTATTCAAAAGGGATGCGGAGCTCAACTTGTTAGCCGGCTCCGATCCAATTTTATGTAGAAACTTTTATAATAATAATAATAACAATAACAATAACAATAATAATAATAATAATGCCATGTTATAATTAAAAAATAATAATAATATTACTTATTTTTATTGTTATTATTATAAAATAATTATACTTTACAAGAAAAAAATATAATATGATATAATAATAATATAATAATAATAGTAATAATAATAATAATAATTTTATTATAAAGTAATATTATTATTAAATTATATTATAAAATTATATAATAATAATATTATTATTATAATCAATTATTATTATAAATTGAAAATTATTATTATAATTATAAATAATATTTGCTCAAATAATATAATATCATTATTATAAACAAATATTATTATTATTATTATAAATGGAAGATTATGATTATAATTATAATTATAATATTTGCTCAAAATAATAATACTAATAATATATTATTATTATAAAAATTATTATTATTATTTTATGCGGAATGGGACGGGATTTGCGGGTTCCCACCGGGACCGTCCCGCGCTTCGTCCCGCATAATTTTTGCGGGACGGGATTCGCTATTTTGTCCTAAATCCCACTGGGATCGGGACGGGACCGGGACGGGATCGGGATTTGCGGGATTTTTGCCCACCCCTAATATTTAGAGTTAATTACACCACATAAAATTAACTTTGTGAAAGGTAGGGTTGAAAATATCACGAGATAATTTGCATTAGGTTTGAAATTTTTCAAAAATTGAATCCAACAAGGTAAATTTGTGAAATAGTCCACGTCGGGTAAAATGGATTTTTTATTATTATTATTATCATCATCAAATTCTATATAATAAATTTTTTTATTGGATCGAAGGGTGGATTGAACACCCTTCCTCCATATCCGACCCGATCCATCATCCACTTAATTATTTGTCCATTTACATCAATTTATTATTATTATTTTTATTGTTATAATATCGAAATCCAATTTATAATACAAAAATTTTAAGTTATTTTTATACCCTTCCTTGTACCCATCAATTTTTTTATCTTTCTATAATCAACTTGGGATTGTGGAAGAGATACACTCCTATAAGGCTAAACCAAACCTCTTTATAAAATTTGACAATTAAAAACTAATTGCTTTTGTGAGATTTTTCGACAGGTCACGCGTGGAGCAATACATTTTTTTTATACAAGATGAAAATTTGGGTGTGGTCAACCGCAATCAAACCACAACTCTATAATGTCTTTACGGACAAAGTCTTCGATCTTCGCAGGACAAGGCACTCCAGTAATGGACGAACACAACCCAAGAGTTCAGAATCAAAAAATTACATTTAAATAAAGTAAATTTGTACAAAAATCCAGCTTTATTGCCAGATCCTGCTTCAGCAAGCCACCAACTACAAGCGGCAATCAGTTTCAAGCTCAGAGGAAAATGATCATTCAAAATCGTTAATGGAAGAGGAAGGTTTCTTCATTTAGGGTTTTCAGCCACTGTTGCCCATTCATTCACTGTTACCAAAAAAACGGAAGGAAAGGAGCTTATATAGTCATTACAGGATAAAAGACATCTAGCTAGGTGGTCCTTACAAAGGGCCTTATTTTACAGAAAATAAAACTAAGTACATATGATGCAAATAAGAGAAATATGTTTCGATACCCCCTCCTCAAGTTGGACTTGTACTATAATTGGCAAGTCTTTACTTGTCAAAAGAATTTCAGTTGCTCCTCACCAATTGGCTTTGTCATCACGTCTACTATCTGAGTCTTGTTCGAATGTGAGGTGTATGTATGAATCCTTCAAGGACTTTCTCTCTGATGAAGTGGCAATTCACTTTGATGTGTTTTGTTCTCTCATGGAAGACCAGATTAGCTGTTATATGTATAGCTGCTTTGCTATCACAGTGTAAGGTAATTGGTAAAGGCACATTGACAGATAGATCATGAAGCAATCCTTCAATCCGCACGAGCTCACTTGTTGTCTTGGACATGCTTCTGTATTCAGATTCTGCTGATGACTTTGACACAGTTTGTTGTTTCTTGGTCTTCCATGACACAAGAGAATTTCCAAAGTAAACACAATATCATGTGAGAGACCTATCACTATAGGAACAGGCTCCCCAATCTGCATCACAATATCCTGTGATATCATACACTGCTTCTCTCTTCATGAATAAGCCTAGTCCAATTATACCAGCTAGGTACCTGATTACATGCATTGCAGCTGCCATATGGGGTTCTCTAGGACTGCACATGAATTGGCTTAGGTGTTGGATTGAATATGATATATTTGGTCTTGTGAGATTCAAGAACAAAAGTCTTCCCACAAGCCTTCTGTACCTCTCTGGCTCAGTAATAGGAACTCCTATCTCTGGCGACAGTTTCAATCCCTCTAGCATGGGAAATCCACTTGCCTTGCATCCTGTCATACCACAATCTTCAATGATGTCCACGATGTACTTCCTCTGATGAAGAGAAACTCCATCAGATGTCCTGGTAATTTCAATACCCAAGAAGTACCTAGCCATACCTAGGTCCTTAATAGTGTAAGCTTTGTGCAACTCTCTCTTTATCTGGTTGATCTCATCAAGATCATCCCAGTCAATAAAAAATCATCTACATATACCAGAGCTACAACATGTATCTTTTGAACCTTCTTGATGAATAATGAATAGTCATTTTTTGATTGCTCATATCCATGAGACACCATGAATTGAGACAGCTCTGAGTTCCACTGCCTAGAGGCCTACTTCAGGCCATATAAGGACTTTATCAGCTTGTAAACCTGCCCTGATTTGACATCATACCCTTTTGGTGGCATCATGTAAACATCCTCTTCAAGATTTCCATGCAGAAATGCATTGTTTATGTCTAACTGAAACACAGGACAATCCTTATTGGCAGCCATGGAGTAGATCAACCTTACTGTGGCAAGCTTTGCAACTGGTTAGAAGGTATGCTTGTAATCCTTCCCTTCTATCTGATTGTATCCCTTTGCTACAAGCCTAGCTTTGTATCTCTACACTGATCCGTCTGGCTTATACTTCACTTTGTATACCCACTTGCACCCTATTGCTTTCTAATCAGGGGGCAAGTTGGTCATAATCCAGGTTTGATTCCCTTCCAGGGCTGACAGTTCCTTATTCATAGCTTCTTGCCACATGTTATCCTTGACAACTTGCATGTAGAAGGTTGGCTCAGCTATGGTAATCATGTTAGCAAAATACATTATGAAGTCTTCTGAATATATGGATAGATCTCCAAGGACATTTTCTAGAAAGGGTGTGGACATTTGGTCAGAATTTGTGGGTAAGGTAGAACAAACAAAGTCTTATAGTCTTGATGGTTTGTTTATGGGTCTAGATGGTCTCCTCAAGGGAGGAAAATCATGTTGGTTTAGGTAAGGAGTTTGGGGTATGCTCTATGGTGATGGTGTTCTCCAAGGGGAGTGTGTCACCATGGGTTCAGTTTTTTGAGATGGTTCATATTGGGGCTCAATATTGAATGATTCATTTGGACTAGAAGGGGGTGAAGGATTTTGATTTGTGTTTGCTGGTTGATAATTCCAATCCTCATAGTCACTTGCAGGATTGACAAGAGGCAAGTTGTCTTGGTTATTCTTTTCTTCACTGTTATTGCTTCCATCCTCCTTAAAAGGAAATTTCTCCTCATGAAAGATAATATCTCTGCTTATCAAAATCTTCCTAGTTTAACAATCCATTACCCTATAGGCTTTCTGGCCATGAGTCAGAAACACACATTTTCTTCCTTTTGTAGCAAATTTGTCTCTCACTGTCTGATCCACTGGAGCAAAACAAAGGCATCCCACCACTCTCAGTTCATCATAGGATGGTTTCTTCCCAAGCATCTTTTCAAAAGGTGTCTTCTAGACTTCCACCCAAGCACAACAACGGGAAGCTTATTAATTACATGAGTTGCTGCTAGAATGCATTCACTCCAAAACTTCACAGGTAAATTGGTGTGATTTCTCATAGCTCTAGCTGTCTCAATTAGATGTCTATGCTTTCTTTCCACCCTTCCATTCTGTTGGGGTGTATATGGAGAACTTCTTTCTTTGATGGACAACTCCCTTTTCTGCAAAAAATTCTCCACAATCTCTATTCAGAATTACTGTCCCATTGTCACTTCTCACACACTTGATATTTCTCCCAAACTAAGTCAGAACATAGGAGAAATAACCTCTGATAACCCTACATACCTCAGTTTTCTCCTTGAGCAAATATGTCCATGTCACTCTACTATGGTCATCCACAATAGTCAGGAAGTATCTTGCTCCTGTAATACTAGGAACTTTGTATGGTCCCCATAAATCAACATGAATAAGATCAAACAGGCCAATAGCCATTGAGCTACTTAATTCAAAAGGTAACTTGTGATGTTTGGCCAAGCTACAAGTCTCACAAAACATATTGTCTTGAACAAAATTCTTTAAGTAATCTATGTGTCTCGACTTAGATACAGATGTATGTCCTAACCTTGCATGTTGAACATGAACATCTATCTTAGCAGAAGCAAAAACATAAGGTGGTTGCTGCAACACTTGCTGGCTCCACTTGCTTCCCGGATCTTCTTGATACACCACAAGAATCTTGTAGGGACCATCCTTTCTGACTCCCTTCATCAGCACCTCATCACATCCAGGCCCCTGAAAAATGCACCCATGCATATCAAAAACTGCCTTCAAACCAGTTCTCTCTACCATTCTTCCAATAGATAACAACTTATGTCTGAACCCAGGGACATGAAGGACATTGTGAAGCACAATCTGTTCAGATAACTGAACTTTTCCTGACTCAGTGACCATCACAATGTGACCATCAGGCATACCAACATAAATTGGCCTTTTCAACTTGATCTTATCATATAATAATGATTCATCATCTGTCATATGATCACTAGCACATGTATCTATTATCCATTGTCTTTTATCCTCCAATCTATCTACTGAATTTACATTGGAGAGTAAAAACATACCTGCAAAGTTCACAAAGGATTGTCCCTCTGCCAGCCCTTTTCCTTTCATCAGCTTGAACATTTCTTGGCAAACAACATTCACAAAAGCTCTATCCACTCCTCCATCAGACTGCTTACTCTGAGATCTATCATCATCTATAGGGATGTCTTGCTCCTGTGCTTCCGCTGAGTTGGCTGATCTCTTCACAAGTTCCTTCAAGCCCTGGTATCAATCAGGATATCCATGGATTTTAAAACATCCATCCACAAGATGCCCCTTCATGTGACAAAAGGTGCATTTCGGCTTATCCTTCTCTGCCTTATCCATCCTGCCATGGTATTCCTTCTTGCCATCTTTTCTCTATTGATATCCTATAGTGCTTTTATCTTCCAATCTATCTACTGAATTTACATTAGAGAGTAAAAACATACCTGCAATGTTCACAAAGGATTGTCCCTCTGCAAGCCCTTTTCCTTTCATCAGCTTGAACATTTCTTGGCAAACAACATTCACAAGAGTTCTATCCACTCCTCAATCAAATTGCTTACTCTGAGATCTATCATCATCTATAGGGTTGTCTTGCTCCTGTGCTTCTGCTGAGTTGGTTGATCTCTTCACAAGTTCCTTCAAGCCCTGGTACCAATCAGGATATCCATGGATTTTAAAACACCCATCCACGAGATGCCCCTTCATGTGACAAAAGGTGCATTTCAGCTTATCCTTCTCTGCCTTATCCATCCTGCCTTGGTATTCTTTCTTGCCATCTTTTCTTTCCTGATATCCTATAGTGCTTCCTTGTCCCCCCCCCCCCCACCCCCCCCACCCCTCAAATCCATGGTAGAAAATTTAATCCATAAAAAAATGCTCGTTACAGGTTATGATCCCGGATTATCAGAGTTTGCTAAGAAAAGGGGATCAGCTAAATTACCTTGAATCTCCAGATTTTCATTACCTCCAATAACAGAGTTGTTGTCAACCATGGATGAACACTTCAAGCTTACTTAATACAACGGAAATCAACTCAGAACCTGCCCCGGCTCTGATACCATGTAAAAATCCAACTTTATTGCCAGATCCTACTTCAGCAAGCCACCAACTACAAGCAGCAATCAGTTTTAAGCAAAAATCCAACTTTAGGGTTTTCAGCCACTGTTGCCCATTCATTCACTCTTACCAAAAAAACGGAAGTAAAGGAGCTTATATAGTCATTACAGGACAAAAGACAGCTAGCTAGGTGGTCTTTGCAAAGGGCCTTATTTTACAGAAAATAAAATTAAGGACATATTATGCAAATAAGGGAAATGTGTTTCGATAAAATTTCACAACCAATAAATTAGTGATTTTATTTTAAATATTAATGAAATATATCTTATATAGCTTTAGTTATAATAAGCTTTCCGCCTGTAAAATTCATGTTATTAGAGTTTTTCTTACTATAAAATATACCGTAATAGACTTTGTTGTTCACATTTTTTGAGCTTTAAGACTTTGGTTCACTTTCAAGTCATTCCTTTCAAACATTATGGTGGTATCTATATGAGATTCGCTCAGATTTCACAACTATTTAAGGCAAATCTTTCCTTGTTTATTTGCGTTTTTTTCCCTAACCTATCTCCCAAAAGGCCAAGAACATATATTAAGCATCAATATTGAGAAATATTTTAACCATTTTTAAATAGATTTCTTAAAATTAATACATTTAGATTTATGGAATATTTTCAATTGCGGTTTCTTAATACCGATTTATATATAGCGTACAACAATATCGATTGAGATCACCCATATCATCATATCTTAATATATATGAAATCACAGTATATCAACCTTTTAATTATTTTATTATAATGTCATAATTATTACCGCACATTGAAAAATTCATTTTTTGTTACACATAGCAAAGATTTAGGAATAGTCAACCGCAATTGAACCACCGCTTAAGAGTGTCCTCACGGGCGATGTCGTTGATCTCAATGAGCTGGAGAGCGCTCCCCGTAATTGGTCGAAGTCAGCCCCAGATGCGTCATCCTGTGCGCTGCCTGATTTCCCTCTCTAATCGTATGAGAGAATATGACTCTCTTGAACGCGTTGCACAGTCCGAGTGCATCCGAAATCATCATCTCAATTACCCAAGGACACTTCCATATCTCTTTCATGGCATTGATAATTGTCATAAAGTCACCCTCCACCTCGAGACAAGAAAACCCCCTCTTCGCAACTTCCAATTGAAGACCAAGATGGCAAGACACTCCGCTTGTAAAGTGAAAACCTTTATGTGGCCTTGCACACCACACAATACGACATTAGCTCCATCAAAATTAAGTTTCATGAATCCCTCCTTGGACTTTTTCCATTTTACAGTTTTGTGCTTTGTAGTCCTCTTTTGGTTCACCATGTCCTCTTCTGGTTCCTCTATTTGTACTTTTCGCCAGCTTGTCATATATTGTTTTATATACTTTACTCATTCTTCCATATTCCTGATATCGTTGTTATTGAAAAGAATTTTATTTCTCGTTGTCTAAACTCCCCATAGGGAGAAGTCAAGAAGCAATTTGTTGGTAGTTTTGTAAAAATTTATGTGATTATATCCTTATAAATTTTATTATGTTTATTTGTGCTTCATATTATCCTTTCAATCTGTTTCTCCATTCTTCCAACAATTTTTAGGGTTGTTTAGCATTAAGTGTTGCATCTTCTTCATTATGGTTACAAAAGTGGGTATTCCAGTTGTACATCTACTCCTTTATTTCGTAATCTAATCTTCGTTGGTGTTTCATTGAGTAGGTTTTTCCATAGAAATTTTTTTATTTTTGGTGGACAATCAATTTTCCACATCCAGTAAAATGGTTCAGTATTAGTTCTTCTTGTTCTTGTGATGTCGTCTAAATCACGACTTGTTGAGAACCAATCGCTTCTACTTGATTTCTAATCTAATCGGTCTTCGATTTCATTTGTTTGGTATATGGATATCCAGAATTTCCTCCACAATAGGCATTGGATCAAAAGTATTTCTTTTAATCTTTCTATGTTTCAAGTTTTGTTTGCTTTTATGTATTGGTCAATCGTTTTTTGTTCTTCTATGTGGTCATGTAGACAATTTTCCTATAGACATTGGTAAATTCATGATTTAGTATAGGGGGGCTGTTTTTTTTTTTTTTTTTTTGAAGAATTTTTTTTTTAAAGGAATGTTTCAAGTGTTTGAAGTTTGAACCTATGATCCCAAGATTTAAATATAAGCACTCTCTACCAACTAAGCTAATCTAATTTTGTGATTAATCACTCTTTTTGTACACTTTCAATCTTAAAATTAGTAAAAAGCATTTTTTTAAAATCCACACAATTTTTTCATCCGAATTAGGGGGCTTCAACCACCCTGATCCTCATAGATCCAGATAATTTATTTTTTGTATAAATTATACTCCCTCCGTCTCAAAATATAGGTCGTTTGACTTTTTGACACGTTTTTTAATGAACTAAAATCTATATAAAATATTAACTTTTTTTTATTAATTTCTATAAATAATTAAAAAAATAATATTTATATAATTTTTAGGTCCTTAAAAAGTGTAAAGTCAAGCAACCTATATTTTGAGATGAAAGTAGTATATGAGTTATGAGTATTGTAAAATGAAATTTAACCAATCAAAATAATTGCCGAAAATGTTACTCCGTACTACTTATTTGTGTCACATGAGATTTGTACAGATATAATACCACATACAGAGAGTGCATTATTTAATTTCTGGAAAAAAAAAAAGCGCAGGGATTCCGGTTGTATACTCCGTACTACTTTATAATGGTGCTTAACTTCGTCGTCCCTAGCTTGTTAGATTTAGACCGCTTAATTAGATTCGTCTTTTATAGGGAGCAGACTGTGTGTTTTATTGCACCTTTTTATGTGGGTTCGACGATATTTCATCTCCCGACTTGTCGATCTATTGAGATTCATGTTCGTCGAAATTCTTGCTTAAAAAAAAACAGCTCTATATGCACAACTGTGGGAGCGGTACAAACCAAAGTCCTCTGAATTTGATTGTAAACTTTGAACTTAATCTAATCTGTTTCTTGTTTTCTTATGAATTGCAATTTGCAACTGATTGGGTTTATCTGTTGCTTGTTGCATTGGATTACTTGAGACAAATCACCACAAAGCCATTGAAATTTTGTGCCCTTAATGTCTCTTTGTCCATCAACTTAACTATCAATTTATTAATACTACTTATCAAGGGAATTTATACCAAGTTTTTTTTTATTAGAATAACTTTTGACTTCTTTAGTTGCCCCCTTTTAATTTTAGTTTTGCATATATACCCATTTGAGATAGAAAGGAGTTGCAAACTGTAAAGGCATAAGAACCCTCATGTAGTCTCATGTGTGAAAGTAAATAGTACTAAAGATGATATTCTTATCATCTTCTTCACATAATATTTCAGTAAAATTACCCAATGAATAAAAGGGTTTAAAAAGTACTCTACTCCTTTACACTTTCCCTTGTCCCTTTAAATTTACCTCGTGTGCAAACCTTCACATTTACTCTAATAATTCATTTGATTTCAATTTATTTTGGCATTTCTCAATACTTTTTCATTGAAGATTTTGGAGTATTTTAAGTAATTTTTTTATCCAAAAAATTTTCCTCTTATTTTTCAAAATGGAGAAGTAGTAGGAAAAACAGAAAAAAAAAATCTTTTTCAAATTTCTATAATGGAAAATAGGGTTAAGATTTTGAGTAAAAAAAATTGTGTATTTTATTTAATATATTTTTTGATAAAGTTGTTAAAAAATGGTATTAAGTGGTAAACTTCAGTGCTTTTGGCATGGACCCCATAGTCATTAACTCGTCGGACTTTTATATGATTTTGAGATTTAATAAGACTTTGGAGAAGAGTACAATCAACTCCCAAGTGTAAATGCAAGTTTCACTATATTAGGATGAAATTAAAGAGTTAGTACGTTTTGTGTTAGGTTGCCGCTGTTTGTACTGCACTTTTCTTTTATAGGTTATATTTTGAAAGTTCGTCATTTTTGAAGGCCACTCGAAGATCTATCTGACTCTCGATTTTTTACCTTATCAAAAAAAAAAAGTTGATAATTTTTTTACCAGTAGCTAGTCAGACAAATATACAACAAAAAACAGTATTTCATGATCGAATTAAGCGTCATTTCGGGTTTTCGTCGCTATCTCTCCTTACAACTCTAATAACGATTCGAGTTAAGAGCTCCGAAGAAAGATGATCATTGTTCGATTGGGACCTAGAAGATCATATAACATGGAATTTTTCCTAACAAGGTTATTTATTCCCCTAAGTTGGGATAAATAAGTACAAGAAACCATTTATAGGACTAGTTGGATTAATTAACTAAGTTGGGGGAAAATGGAATTTAATTTAAAAACGCAGTCAAAGAAAGAAATTAGAAACAAGAAAGCTAAGATTGGTCTGTTATGGCTTCCTCATAAGGGTTGAGAAACTATTGCAGCTACTGCTCTCCTCTGGATCCTCCGGTGACCGGTTTAGATCGTCGGATGCCTCTTCCGTTACCCCGCTCGAGCCCGAACACGAAGACGACGGAACGACATTCAAATCCGTCGTCATTCTTGGTCTCGCCTTTTCTTTCGTCGTCATAAAATCGTAATACACCGGTTTCGATTTGTCACGAATTGTAGCGACATCAGCGTTCTTAACGCTCTGATCGTCCTCCTTGCACTCTTCGTCATCTGCGGCGCCCTTCGAGCCCCGTTTCTTGAGAAAGATTCGACATAACACCCAATCCTCGCCGGAGCTCGAGCTCTGCTCCCAACAAAACAACATAAAGTTAATTGACTCCATCAATTTGAATTCGAATTGAGATGTTCCGTTACAGAAATTGAGTCGGAAACTGACCTGAGCGAAGCCCGGGGGGAGGCGATACTCGTGCATAATCCAATCGGTGCGGGAGCCATGGGGAGGCTTGCCGCGGTAGAAGACGAGCGTCTTCTTCATCCCGACGACCTGAGTGCGTTGGCCGGCATTATCGAGCAACCGGCAACCGGGAATCAAAATGGCTTTATCTTTGCCGGTGGCCTTCCAGTAGCCGGATTGAGTGGCCCGGTTAGAGCGGTTGCCGTTGGGGTACTTGGCCTCCCTGGTGCTGAAGAAATACCTCTCTTGCCCCTTATCACCTGCAACAATTACGCAATTGCGTCAGCAATTGCCATTCCCGAAGGAAGCATAAAGCTAAACGACAAGTACGGACCAGGCAAATCCCAAGGGTCAGCGCGACACACGTCCACCTCCGGGATGATGGAGGCCGGCAACGGCGAGCAGAGCACCTTCCGCCGGAGGTACTGAAGCACCAATTCTTGATCCGTTGGGTGGAACCGGAACCCCGGAGGGAGTTTGACTATTCCATTGCTGAAAAAGTTGAGCTTCTCCATTCCCAAATTTTTTACCCTCTGTTTTTCGCAATTGATGGTTGAATTGTGGGAGTCAGCTCCTTTTATACAGCGAGAGGGGCGAATCTTTAAGGGATTATATATAAATGAAAAAAAAAAAAAGGAGAATCTATAGAGAAATGGAAAAGGGTAAAGTACAGAGATTGTGAGGAACAAGAGAGAGAGTGTGTGAGGGGAAATTGAGAGGGGGATTAGTTCTTTTTATAGAATTGAAATGGGAGAGGGAATCTATGGGAGAGGAAGGAAGGAGGAGGCAAAGTATGGGAGTGTTGAAAGTGAAATTGGGAGGAGTAAACAATGGAGGGAGGTGAGGTGACCGTATAATGGCGTGTACGAGACTCAACCTTCTCACTCCCTCTCCCTCTTCTTCTTCCTTTGACATCTCACATGCCTAAAGTTTTGGTAAATTGCATCTGAGCACCCTGTATGTGGGCGGTTTTGCGCAAATCGTCCTATTTGTTTGGAAATTGTATTTGAGCGCCGTTCGTCTATCTTTTGTTTGCGGTTTGTCACTCGCGCGTGTTTTACGTTTATTCAAAGATCTAAAAAGGTATGGAATGTTCGGTATGTTCGTTAAATGTGCATTAATAAGTTGTCTGGCTTTTTAAAAAAATGTTATTCGCGTGTTTTTTAAGCTTCGAATAAGGATAAAATGGGCGCAGATGGTGAGGTAACAAAACAAGGATACATGACTACTAAATGCAATTTTGATGAAAAATTGCGGTCTTGTGTAAAATAACCGAAATAAGGGATGGTTTTGTGCCATTTACAATTTACTCAAACCATTTAGGGGAAATGTTAATTAAGATATCCCCCAAAATTGCAATTAGGATATCCTATCACACTTTTTTTTTTTTAGCAAGAGAAGAATTCGGTTATCCAGACAAGTCTAGAGAAACCGAGAGACCGAACAAGTCGGTAGATGGACTAACCATCATGTACAACCGAAAAACCATACAGAAGCAAATGACAGAAATAAAAGTACAAGTCATCCTACACCGAAACTACAAGTTAGCAGAACAATCAAACCGATCGGCTAAAGGGAAGACGCACTCTATTATCACTCCATATATGACTCAATTATTATTTTTTTTCAAAAAAAAATTATATTAATTTTTTTATATAGATTACAATTCGAAATATTAGTGTCTAGCAAACCGAAAAGTCGAAAGATCACTAGACGGATCAATCGTTATCATACAATAGAAAAACAAAACACAACCAAACGGAAAAAAGAACCATACCGACTAATCGTCAAACAAACTATTTAAAAAAAATATATTCATTTTATAAACCAATTTGTTAATATATTATAAATTTTTATTTAAAAAAATAATGTTTTAATAATTATTATAATTATAATTTTGTGCAACTTCTCTCTCTTAGCCCTTTCTGCAACTTCTCTCTCTTCTCTCTCTCCTCTCGCTCGCTCTCACGCTCTCACGCGCTCGGCCCTAGCGGCGGTCCCCTCCACCTCCTCCGGCGATACCTTGCCGCCGACCGATCCCCCTCCCCCAGCCCGGCGCCTACCTCCGGCACCCTACCAGGTATACCCTCCGCCCTCCTCTACCAGGTATAAACCAATTTGTTAATATATTATAAATTTTTATTTAAAAAAATAATGTTTTAATAATTATTATAATTATAATTTTGTGCAACTTCTCTCTCTTAGCCCTTTCTGCAACTTCTCTCTCTTCTCTCTCTCCTCTCGCTCGCTCTCACGCTCTCACGCGCTCGGCCCTCGCGGCGGTCCCCTCCACCTCCTCCGGCGATACCTTGCCGCCGACCGATCCCCCTCCCCCAGCCCGGCGCCTACCTCCGGCACCCTACCAGGTATACCCTCCGCCCTCCTCTCCCCCTCGTCTCGCGCCTCTCCTCTTCTCCCATTACCTCTCTTCCCTTCCTGCGAGCCCCAACCCTGCGCCGCCCCCTGCCGGCTACTCCCTCCCCCTCCCACCGGTGCTGCTAGCCCTACCCCGAGCCCCGTCGCCACCCACACCCCCACCCCCACCCTCTGGCGCCCTAGCCTGGGGTCCCCTTGTTCCTGCGCCCAGTCTCCTCCCCCCTCTTGCCCCGCGCTCAGGATCCCGGCTTACCCCCCCTCCGCCCCCTCTCCTAGCCCTCCTGTAGTCTGGCTTGGCCTCCCCGCCTACCTAAAACCGAACCCTTAGCCCTTCGAGCTCTCCGACCCCAACCCCTAAGTCGAACCCTAAAACCTAGGGCTCCCAGCCCCAACCCCGCCCAAAGGAGTTGGTGGAGGCAGGATCGACTCAATCGGCGGATTGAAAGATTGAAGAACTCGAACGCCCCTTTATGGGGCCAGTAAGCTTTATATTTCCCGCTTCGTCTGATTGTTTTAATTGGTTGAGTGTTTTCAGTACTCCATTCATTTGATTAGTCTGATCTAGTGCGTTGTTTGCTTCTCTCGTTTGCTACTCCCTATTTATTGTACTGGCTATTTCCTATTTGCTGATTTGCTGAGTTGGTACATTGATTTGTTGGTCATCTTCTTGTTGGTCTTTCGCTCTCTTTATTGTGGTATGCGTTCTCTCCTGGCTGTGTTGCTTCTCTCCTGACTGTGTTGCTTCTTGCCTGGAGTAGGAATCTTTTAGTTTTGTGGTGTATTTTAGTTACTTTGTTCATATCCCTGTTTCCGTCTTGTTTTACTTTTGGTGTGTGTCGGTACCTCTTGCTTGTTTCTGGTTGTTCTATTGCTCGAATGGCTCATCGGGTGATCTCTGGTCCTAGTCAGGGGGCGGCTCTTCAAGGGAGCCCTTGGCCTATGATGTCTTCTTTGAGGTTTGGTTCGTGGAATGTGGGAACTCTGACTGGTAAGTCGTTCGAATTGGTGAGGATTCTGCAGGATCGTAGAGTAGACATCGCGTGTGTGTAGGAAACTAAGTGGGCGGGAAGTAAGGCCCGACATATTGATGGGTGGAAGCTGTGGTACTCAGGGCTTGACAGGAAGAGAAACGGGGTTGGTATTTTGGTCAGTGAGCGCTGGAAAGACAGGGTGGTGCGAGTGGACCGGGTGAGTGACAGACTGATGGCTATCAAGTTGGTGTGGGAAGGCTCCTTTCTGCATGTGATTAGTGCTTACGCTCCCCAAGTAGGTCGGGGCATAGAGGAGAAGAGAGAATTTTGGGAGGCCTTGGATGCGCTGGTTGGGACTATCCCAGGGTCGGATCAGTACGTGATTGGAGGAGATTTCAATGCTCACATTGGCAAGAGTAACGACGGGTTTGAGGAAGCCCATGGAGGTTTTGGCTACGGGGTTAGGAATGATGGCGGGACTGCGTTGTTGGAGTTCTCTGTTGCGTTCGATAGTGTCATTTGTAATTCGTTGTTCCAAAAGAGAGAGGAGCACTTGGTTACTTTCGATAGCACAGTCGGAAGATCGCAGATTGACTATTTCTTGGTGAGAAAGGATAGCAGACGGAGCTGCAAAGATTGTAAAGTGATCCCCTTTGGGGGTCTCTCCACGCCCCACCATCTTCTGGTCTTGGACCTTATGGTGCATGGTCGATTTCGTAAGAAAAAGCATATTCAGTCCACGAAAATCAGGTGGTGGCGCCTCTCAGAATCTACTGGGTCTGTTTTCAAAGATAAGGTGTGGCAGGTTGCTGAACAGGAGGGGATTGGTGAGTTGCAAGGCAAGGCAGACGCGATGTGGAGCCGTATGGCTGGTTGTATTCGCAGAGTCGGCCGGGAGGTGTTGGGTGTGTCTAAAGGCGGTCAAGGGCCCAGCCGGGGCGCAGCCTGGTGGAGTGAGGATGTGAAGGCTAAAGTGAAGGAGAAGCAAGTAGCGTTTCGCAGGTGGCTACACAGAGGCCCCGGAGAAGACAGCATAGAGCTTAGGTTCAGGTACAATGTGGCAAAGAGGGAGGCGAAGCGAGCAGTAGCTAAGGCTAAAGACAAGGCCTTTGATTGTTTGTACAAGGCCTTAGATCAGAAGGGAGGGGAGCAGGTTCTCTACCGTTTGGCTCGTCAGAGAGAGAGATTGAGCAGAGATATAGACATCGTCAGATGTATCAAAGATGAGAGTGCTCAAGTGTTGGTTGAAGATCAGCAGATCAAGGAGAGATGGCAGAGATACTTCTCAGAATTACTTAACGAGGATTTCCTCCCCTCCGAGCGGAGTCTAAGGTTCGCAGAACGTATTGACTTTGGCTTCCACCGTCGCATCACTATTGAGGAGGTTAAAGGAGTTGTATGTAGGTCAAAGAACAACAGAGCTTCTGGTCCGGATGATATCCCGGGGGAAGTTTGGAAATGGTTAGGGGCTAAAGGTTTGATTTGGCTAACTTCGCTCTTCAATGCCATCTTAAGTTCGGGTAAAATGCCAACTGAATGGAGACTTAGTAAACTGGTTCCGGTCTACAAAAACAAGGGTGATGTCCAGTGCTGCAGCAACTACAGAGGGATTAAGCTATTGAGTCACACGATGAAATTATGGGAAAGAGTGTTAGAGGTAAGACTTATGAAGTTGGTGCAGGTGTCTGAGAACCAATTTGGCTTCAGGCCTGGTAGATCTGCTACAGAAGCTATCCACTTGCTCAGGCGTTTGATCGAGATGCACAGAGATAGGAGAAAGGATTTGCATATGGCATTCATCGATATAGAAAAGGCGTACGACAAAGTTTCGAGAAACTTGCTTTGGAGTTGCCTGGTTGAGAAAGGAGTGCCTGGGACGTATATCAGAGCTATCAGAGATATGTATGAGGGTTCCTTGACTAGTGTTAGAACACCGTGTGGAGATTCTGAGTACTTCCAGGTTCGGGTGGGGCTTCATCAGGGTTCAGCTCTCAGTCCGTTTCTTTTCACTCTTGTCATGGATTGTCTTTCTGCCCCACTCCAAGAAGAGATCCCTTGGTGTATGCTGTTTGCAGATGACATTGTGCTTGTGGACAACTCAAGAGCGGGTTTGGAACGCAGGCTTGAAAACTGGAGGGTGGTGCTAGAGTCTTAGGGTCTAAGTTTGAGTAGGACCAAGACCGAGTATGTTCGGTTTAGCTTTGGAGAGGGGTATGATCAGGGATCCACAGTTGCATTGGGGGAGGTTACAGTTCCCAGGAAGGATTATTTCAAGTACCTGGGCTCGTACGTTCAGAGTGATGGGGGTATTGATAGAGATATCGAGCATCGAGTTCAGTCTGGGTGGCTAAGATGGAGAAGAGCGTCGGGGGTGCTTTGTGACAAAAAAGTCCCAGCTAAACTGAAGGGAAAATTTTATAAAGTGGTTGTTAGACCGACCTTGTTGTACGGCTCTGAGTGTTGGCCTATTACTAAAGTGCAAGAACAGAAGTTGTCAGTTGCAGGGATGAGAAGGCTGAGATGGATGACGGGGCACACTAGACTCGACAGAATCCGAAATGCTGACATCAAGAAAGAGGCTAGAGTTGCGAGTATTGTGGATAAATTGCGGGAGTCCAGATTACGTTGGTTTGGGCACGTCAGTAGGAGACCTGAGTCGGCTCCGGTTCGTAGGTGTGAATTCCTGAATTTGGGAGAAATCCGTAGGGGGAGAGGTAGACCTAAGAAGACCTGGTTGGAGGTTATCAGACATGATCTCAATCTGCTGAACCTAACGGAGGATATGACTTCGGACAGAGACCACTGGAGGAGGAGCATCCGAGCTGCTGATGTTTAGTGTCATTTGTTCTGGTTTTGATTTGAGCTGTGTTCTCGTGCCATTGTTTACCTTCTTGCTTCTTCCCTACGCCTCCCCTTTCCTATTCCCTGCTGTCTCTGCTTCATTCCTTGAGACCTACTACTATGTGGTTACTGCCCTATCGTTCTGGGTCTATCGGAAACACTCTCCCGATCTGTTCGGGGTATGAGTGCGTACATCCTGACCCCCCAGACCCCGCCCTAGTGCGGGATTAACTGGGTTGTTGTTATTTTTATAATTTTGTGAAATACCAAAGTGGATAATATATAATTGATAATTGGGGACACATAAACTATAAGTCTTTTATCATAAAACCAATTAACGATTCTAAAATTGTCTTTTTACATCTTAACACTATCTTTGAGTTTTACTGTTGTCCAATGTGATATACAACTTGTCTTTTTACATCTTAACACGCATTCGTAAGTATAACTAGGGGAACATGTGACATTTGAAAAAACGGTTCTAATATTTCATTCTCGTTATAACAAGTCTAAATCAGGAACGAATGTAATTAATAGGAGATTCTCACTTCCAAAATTGTGTGGTCTTGCTTTCATTTAATAACTTTGATGAAATCCTACATATGGGTGATGATTTGAAAAGCCAAAAAAGTTTGGGTGGCGTCTTAAAAGAAAACTGAAAACAGTGGTGGTTTGGAGAAAATTGGAAATAAAAGATGCGTGATTTTATAATTTCCACTTATAAAGAAAAAAGAAAAAAGAAAAAAGAAAAAAGAAAAAAGAAAAAAGAAAAAAGAAAAAAGAAAAAAGGAAAAGGAAAGGAGGAAAAAAAGAGAGGACGAAAGGATGTACAATAATTTGAGTCCGGCAAAGGCCTTACACGAGCGGTGTTTTCTTTTGCTTCTCATTTTTGGGTTTCGTATATTTATTAGCAGACGAAAGTGGTTGCATGCAAGAAATAGTAAAGCAACCTTTTCTTTTCTTTCCTTTTCTTTTAATGAATAAATAAATAAATAAATTACTAGTTTTGGGTGTATTTACCGAATATATATTTTAGAGAAAAAAAAATGAATATAAGTATGAGTTGGCGTATGAGAGTGGAGGAAGGTGTTTGTGTGGGTTAACTCCAAAGTGCTTTCGCAAATAGTTGATGTGCGTGGCCGTGTAGGGTATCCCATCCGGCGACGAAGCTCCGTATCGTATGGGTGAAGTCACCTTACGTCATGCTCACGCCACCATCAAACTACCAACAAAACTGCTTCCTCTTTCTTTTCTTTTTTTTTCTTTAAAAAAAAACTATGGCAAGTAGAGCTTAGGCTATGTTTGACGAAATAGTAGCTGATTGGAAAGCTGAAACTGGTGAATTAAGTTAGAATTGTGTTTGAGAAACCTAGATGTTTGGGTAGCTGATGGAAACTCGTGAATAAAAAATCATAAGCTCCGAAAAGTTTGGATGAGTAACTGATTAAAAATTATGATTCCAAAAGCTAGTTAAACTAAAATCTTATATTTATTTCATTTAAAACTATATAATATCAAAACCATAAGTTCCGAAAAGCTATTTTGCATGCCAAACAGAGCCTTAATCGGTTCAGATTCGATATCATAACTTAAAAGAGTACAGTATATGTTTGGTTAATTTTGGATTGTAGTTTATACATCAATTAAGAATCAATTTTATTATCGGCAGATTTTGAAATAGGTGATAAATTTAAGTTAGAGCAAATTAAATCGCTCCAATTATATTTATGAGTTTAAATGCAGGTTAGGTAAAAACATAGATCGGGAAAAACATACCTTTTTCTCTCATTAAACGGGAAGAATAAATAAATTTTATTAATTTATTTCAATTCATACATTTTTCTCTCATTAAAATAACATTAAAATGGAGGGGTAAAATGACTTTTCACTGTTTTTAACGGCAAGCTAACGGGAAAAAAAAAAGTCGTGGGTGGCGATTTACCGACAAAACAGGTTTAAGGGGTGGTTTTCTACAATTTTAATTTTAAGAGGTGGTTTTATGCAAAGAGTCATATTTAAAGAGTGATTTTCTCCCATTTTTCCTTTTAATTATTCCCTCTTCTCATATGGAGAAGCATCATTTGGATATATTATCAGAGATCACCTTGCTAATGCTCTCGGGAATGGATTAAGAGAGGCATTCAACATATCAAAATAGAAGGAGACAATTTATGTGTTATTAATGTACTGAGGGACGACTGAAAATGCCCTTGAGATATTGAGATGACTATCTCAGATTCACGTTTGGATCTACTAACATTTAATAACGTCCAAATTCAACATGTCTTTATGGAAATCAATTGTGTACATACCCGATCGGTTGACTTTTCTGGGTTACTCCTTAGATGTTACTCAAATTTCTTTTGATCATGACTTGAAAGTTATCATCCGTAAAGATGCTATAGTGTGAACTACAACGAGTGTATAGTTCTTCCTAATCACTTTTCTGTTAAAAAAAAGAGATTAATTTAAAGGTTCATATATTTCGACATAATTGGAACATATTCTAGGCTTTTATTTGATTCAAGCTTATAGTTTCAAATTAACTACTCTGTTATTGTGTTTCAATTATCATATTTAATTAGGACTTTGATTATTTTGAAAGTTTGTGACAAAATTGGATGAATTTGTGTAAAGGCTCGGATTTTAATCCTCATTTTAGAAAAAAGAAAATTTAAAATGAAGTTAAAATCGGAATTTAAAGGAAAACTCGTTAAATCGGATTTTAGAACTCATGGAACGGATTTTCGACCTAAACAAAATTTTGAAAACTAACTTAACATGGCAACCTTGATTCTCGAATTTTCAAAATTCTAATTTTGCGAGAGAGAGCGGGATTTGAGAAGCTAACATCGGAAACTAATTTCAGGACTAACTTCGGGATTCGAACTCGCAACGTCAAACGAAGATTCTCGCTCTCACCTCACCTTGCCCGAGCCGAAATCCCTTGCCCCAAACCCTAGCCACTTTGGAAGTTGAAGATTGTGCCAACCATGGTCAAAGATACCTCCCACTTTTGGAAGAACACCCACAAAAGCCCTTTCTCTCCCTCCCTCGATCTCTTGCTCTCCTTATTTTTGGAAAAGAGACAAACTCCATCTTATCCTCCACATCCTTCAAATCGAACCCATCCCAAGAGGATCAACACTTGACATCAGCTATTTCAAACACAACAAGCCAACCCACCCCCCCACCCCCAAAAAAAAAAAAAAAAACCTTATCTTAAAGGGGAGGATTGGGAGACAAACACATAAACCCTAAAAACACAACCCTTCTCCCTCTCTTCTCTCCTTGTTCATTTTCGGATCTAGGAGGGTCAGAAACTCATTTTCTTTTCCTTTCACCTTTGAAACCCCAAAGTTCTCTCCTTTAACCCTTTACTAACTTTTCCAGCTCACCCAACAAGAAGATCCAGAAGAAATGAGCTCGAAATCGCACTTCAAGCCACCCCGGAGAAGAAAAGTGAAGAAGAAAAGAGTTTGGGTGAGAAATCCTTTTAACCCTCGAATTTTTTGTTCGATCTTAGTGCTAACATGTTTCTGGAAGCCTAGGGAAAAATTAGGAAAAAGGGGAAGAGGTAACAACAACAACAACCGAGGCCGAGAAAGGGCTTGAATCTAAGATTCAGGCCCGGACCCGCCACCGCGAGTTTGAACTCACGAGCACGAGTTAGAACAAGCCCTAAGGGTTCTAATTAACTCATAACCGCGACAACGTGTTTTTCCGCGACGAGAGAAAGCCCTCAGGGATGCCCTAAGGGAACCCCTAACTCGCGGTTGCGACAAGGATTTCGTGGGCGCGAGACTTCTCGCGACCACGAGATCCTCGCGGGTGCGAATGGGACTCACGAGGCCATGACACCCCTGCTCCCACGGGGTGCTCACGAAGACTTCTCACGACGGCGAGAGCCCTTTTCGTCACGATCAGTTGCTCCCTGGTCGAGCGTTTTGAACTTGTTTTTCTCGATGTTTGGCAAACATTTTTATGAATTGTATTTAACGATTTTGAGGATTGAATGATTGACCTAATGACTTAACTTGGATTTTTGGAAAACAAATTTCATAAGTGTTTCAAGGTCGGAGATCCTAAACAATAACTCGGTTTTCGAAACGATTTTCGAGACTAACTTGGGAACTTGACATGATCGGTGACTAACTAGCATGTTGATGTGATAGATTGACTAATGACATGAATGTGTGAACTAATATCATGTGTGAATGACTAATGGCATGATGAGATAAGTAGTGTTATATTATCACATGATTTATACCTTACAATTATGATGAACTGTTAAGATGTATACGTGGATATGATATTATGAGAATGCGAATTTGGCTGAGTGAAATATGGAGAATGGCGTGGTCTTATGGAATGCTATGATGCGATGAGTGATTAGACATGATGGAATGGCAATTGCGATGTGTTTACTTATCCTATTGAATGATGTTTGCTTTGAGTACTTGAATATATAGTTAGATGTAGACTTATATATGTTCTGCTATGTATCTAGGTGATAATGTTTGATTGTGCTTTCTGTTTGTCAGGTTCTTCTTTTGTTGTTTTGCTAGCCAGGTAAGTCTCTTCGGAGCTTACTCAGATTTGATCAGACCCTCCCTGTTATATGTGCATGATGTACTAGGTGCTTGGATATCATAATAGCATGCCATGTATTATCATGCTAGGTTGCATTAACAAATGAACATTCTTATTCTGTATGCGTATGTAAACAGAATGACTGTTATCTGTGAAGTAATTAAAGTCTTTTCTAGGTTCATAGGACGGCCCAGTCCCATCGGGTCTCGTTCTGAGACATTCGAGTCATGGTAATATCTTTATAACAACATCTTTACTATTATTCACATTATTATTATTTTCTCTCTTCGCAAGACCACATACATGATGATTTGATTAAGCACGCTTTGGGTTGGGCAACAATACGGGCTTGATCCTATTAAATGAAATGGAATGCATTCATGAGCTGGCTAGCCTCTGCTCTATCGGGAAGGGGGCGGTGGTAGGAAGAGGAATATGTCACTTGGCATTCTATGCTAGGGCCCTATTTATATTATTCACATATATAAACTGCGAGCATGTTTTACGTGTTAATATTCATGTCCTGCGTTAGAAGCATGATATTAGGCTTAGCGTATGTGTGTGCTTATATGTGGGGAATAGCCATGCGGGCTTCAATCTGATCATATGCCCACTTTAATTTTTTTAGGTATATGATATGCTTATGATTATTGATGTTGATTGTCTCCATGAGCGGGGTCCTTTTTGCATGGCGGAGAGTGAGCGCTTGAGACTCTAATTTCGCCAAATTTAGATGTTTTTGGGATTTCACCCTACTTAGATTTCGTTTTGACCTGGCTCTGCCGCGACACCCTATGTATTACTTTTAGACTTATGTTGCTTTCAAGACAAATGAATTTCCGTGCGAATTAGATTTAAAACAGGTACAAGGGATTTACCCTAGGAATTCCACCTATCCTTCTCGATTTTGGGTGTGAAATCCCACTTTAAAATCACTAATGTTTGATTTCAAACCTTCGACCTGTACTCGGAGTGCAAGATCCTAATGAAGGATCCTTCTTTCGAAACGCAACTTGGGATTTCTAATCCCGGACCGTTACAATTTGTGTACATTGTTGAGTTTGCAGAAGTTAATTAGTCGAAAATGGGTTTGTGTACGTTGTTAAGTTTTCACTTAATTTACTAGTTCAGTACTTGTACCCTGTACAGTGTTTGTGAAATAATTATGTATTTAATATCTCTAATATTATGTGGTTGGGAAGTTAGATAATGGTAATTTTATAGGTAGACGTGTAGTTGAAAACTCTTACATTTGAAAATGTTGATAACATAAAGACTAAATAAGTAGTATACGGTGAACAAAATTGAATAAAAAAACATTAATAATAAGCGTATGTGCTGCTGAAAATGTCAATAAATTTTATCAAATTTGATTGCATTTTTTCAGAATTTCGACGACGTTTTCCCAAACTGAAATCCTCTAATGTTTCCGAGCTACCTTCTTCAAGATAATCTCCCTATCAAAATTTATGAGATATTAATAAGTAGATTGCATAGTGTATAAAACCATCCATATGGATTTAGTACTGAGTTCAGTGCAATATTTACCTTATCTTTGCCAGTGAAACTTCTTTTACAATTACCGCACATACAAATCAAAAAGAAGATTCAGGGTAGCTATAGAGATGTCAATATTTAAGCACGTACAAAAGGAGAAATTTAGACCATATTATACTCTATTCACACAAAAGAAAACAAAATATTATACCTTGTAAACACACATAAAAGAAAACAAAATAACATACCTTGTAAACAATCAAAACGTTATTTCAAATCATAAACAAGGTCGTAAATAACATGCAATAACAACACCAAAAAGAAGGGCGACGACGTCAATATTTGTGAAATAACATTAACAATCAAATGTATATATAGGTCAAAATCCAAAAATCTATCCATAATTACATATGTATAAAATCCAAATATATATATCTCATAAATATATCAATACCTTCAAGATAGGAAAATTTTATTTCTTTATCTCCGCAATCATCTTCCATAAAAAATTGTGATTAAAATCTTTCAAAATTATATCAATATCTGAAAAATTAGAAAAAAAATATATTAACAAAAATTGTTATTAAAATCTTCCACCGAAACTTGATTTTAGAGTAAACAAATAGCAAGTTTATCTTTATCTAATACACAATACTTTTTTAAAACAATATATGTATATAGATCTTTGCCCATAACGGATAAGAATTTCATGAATTGATATGAATTTCTACTTAGTTATCATTATGGCATTAGAATTTGATTTAGGAATATGTATATAGATCTTAAAAACTTTATTTTTTTTAAAAAAAATATGTATATTGTCATCATGATATACTTTGAACATCATGCATTATGGCATTAGAATTTAATTTAGGAATCTCAATCTAAAGTTGGGAGTGTAATTATCAATGGATAAAAAAATTGGTAAAATCTTATCGATAATATATATATGGTAAAATTTTATCTTAAACATATGTTATAAGAACTTATTTAATATCTTTTATGTTAGCTACACCTATTATCACTATCTTTTCCATCAATTAATAATATGACACCAATTAATATATTTTAATCAAAATTTTCCAAAATATCCATAAAAAATTATGATTAAAATCTTCCAAAATTATATCCATATCTACAAAATTGGTAATATAAAAATTATTTCAAATTCCAAAATTATATCCATTTCATCTCTTCCATTCATATATTATTTATTGCTATTTTTATATAAAGAAAAAAATCGGTTTGGCATTTAGAAACGACTTCTGTATATACCCTGACCGAGTGCACTGTGCACCCTTATGATGATATCGAGAAGATCTGGATAGTTTTGAATTTTAACATCATTGACATGGTGAAACAATGGTAAAACTATTGAGAAGTATCATTACATCTGAGACAATCATTTCAAAATTTTATTGGTATATCCAAGCTTTTTTGAAGGGAGTTAATGACCTCCTTCTAAAATAACGGTCTTCCTATTAGCACGGTGGAATCTCGCCATCTGCGCAGTGCCGACTTTGAGTCCGGAATTATTGAGTCTGCCGATCTAGACTACCTGAGTTGGTGAAGCTTCCGACTCCACTTGGTGATTTCATGTGTGTGATCTCTCACTCAGCGAATAGTTGCTGACCAGTGTAGGGCTGCCAACTCCGAAATTTGACGGCGAGACCATGCATATAATAATTGTTCCTTTTAAAGTTACCATTGCTTTGGTGAATTTGTTTTCCCATTCATATACTCCGGTATTATTTAGACTTCTAAAGCTTAAATTGTCCTGTTTTTTATCCTCAATAAGTAATGTTGAATATCGATATATATTATTAAATGACAACATGGCATGAAGGCATGTCATTAATGTAATTTGAAGTTATTAATGTCAGCTTAATTAACATATCTAAACATGCATAAAGCTGACCTTAAAACTATTATTACTACGTCCATTTGAAAATTTTTAACACGTTCTTCTTCAAGTTAAAAACTATATAAAATAATAATTTGTATTAATTTTTTTTACATAGTCTTATATATATTACTAATAAGTACTCCCTCCGTTCAACAAAACTTGTCGTTTACTATTCACGCACACTTTTTTAGAATGATAAAAACTATATAAAATATTCATTTTTTTTAAAAAAAGTTTTAACAAGTTTGTACTTATTAATAATAACTACGAAATTGTTAAAAAAAATTATTTAAAAAGTCAATATTTTATATAGTTTTTAGCTCCTAAAAAAGCGTGCATGAATAGTAAAACGTCAAGTTTTGTTGAACGGAGGGAGTATATAATTATGTAAAAATGTTAATAAAAAAAATATATTATTTTATATAGTTTTTAACTCCTTAAAAAACATGTCAAAAAGTCAATGAACTTTTATTTCCAGACAGAGCTAGTATTAATTAGCCCTAAAATAGAAATATTTATTATAGAAAAGTTTTTTTTATAGTTTAAATACTTTAGTTTTAATGATAAATAAATTGAAACTAGAGTATCTTTTTTTTTATGGTACATGACATTAGGGATGGACACAAATATCGCGAATCTCATTTCGTCACAGCGAGATTTTGAAAAAAAAAAAGATTCTCGTTTCAATCTTGCCCCACAAAAATTATACAGGACGAGACACAGAATGAAACTTTCTCATATAAGTGCATCATTAGAACACCCACATTGTGTCATTGTTTGATGACGCTTGGCGTCGAATTGTAGTCTATGTTCTCCCTAACATATTATGGTCAGATTCGTTTGTTCATCGGGATTTGTTAGCTTGCCAATGTTTGTATTGCATCTTTTTATTTTAGGTTGTATGTTTAACAGTCCGTCGTCTTTATCGGCAACTCGATGAGTCAGGTCTGTCTGGTCCTCGAATTCTTATCTTTTAAATATATAAAATTAGAACACCCACATTTACCAGGGTAAATCCATCTCAATCTCCTTTTAAAAAAATAAAATAAAATAGAACCCATATATTATTATTTATTTATTTATTATGCAATTATGTTTTGATTGGTTAAAAATACGCAATAAAATATAAAAAATGTAAAAAAATTAATAAAAAAGAAAAGAGTATAGATAATGAAAAATAAAATGTCAAAATTTTACAAAGAGAAACTGAAAAAAATGAGTACATGGGTTTACCATGAATGCTAGTTTTGTAACCCTTTATTGGGGGAAAAAATCACTTTTTTGTGTGAAAATTACTTAATAATTACAAAAAAGAAGTCTTAAAAACTTTAATTTCACGTGAAAGGACCAAAAGTATGTAGAAAGGGATTTAATTGGAGAGGTAAACCGTAAACGTGAGAGATTGGGAATATTTGAACAAGGAAGAAGCCCCAAACGTTGACAAAAGGAAGAAGCCCCAACGAGAAGGCAATCATCCTTTCCTTTTCTTTATCAATTTGGTCTTCCAACGAATCATCTTCTTCATCATTACATTTTTTATTTTTCTTTTAAAGCACAACACATTAATTTTAAATCAAATAGGTAAACATTTTTTTAAGTCATGAAATATACATAAACAATTAAACAGAACGAGATTCCCACAAGCAATAGCTCACCACCCACTTAATTTTTTTTAATTATTAAATAGTGGAATATTTCCAAGTAAATGTATTGAATAATACAATTAAAAAAAAAAAGTTATCCCCTTTCTTCTTTGGCTAATTGCGGGCCGCGCCTGTAACCCATCATAATCTTAATTTCCTCCTAATCATCATCTCTCATTTTACTATAATATATATATATATATATATATATATATATATATATATATATATATATATATGTTTGCTTTATTTTATTTTTTTGGAAATAGAGGGGAATAGTGGGAGGGAACTGAAGATCAATACCTATATAATATGTTCAAATATGTGTGAATTTATATATAAAAATAAAAAAAACCTTTTATTTGTTTTTTGTTATTCTTAAAAATGTGCTGAAGAGTAAAATGACAATTACAAAGAGATGGAGGAAGTATATGCTTGCATGATTGATTTTTGGCGCACTTATAGCTATGTTGAATCTTTGTTTTCCTTTTATTACATTATGATGATTCGTCTATCTACCATCTCTTCAATCTAATTTATTATACGGTTTTTCCGTCTGTCGGCTTGTCCGACCCTCAAGTTTTAAATATATCTAAACTCGAATGCAAATTGCAAATTTTTTTTATAATAATAATTAGAATATAATAATAATATATATATATTCCCATTTTTATTAAAATTTTAATTATTTTATCAACCCACGAAAATCAAAAGAGATACTCTGAATTGATTCATCTAAAAAAAGAAGGGTAAATCGGGAAGAAAAAAATAGATTAGAATAGAATTCTCTAATGAGATCTCTATTTGATTGATGGGACATAAGACAATTCGTGGGTCAGGCGCTTAGTCAGACTAGTTAAAGAATAATTGAATTGAGCTTCTGGATTTACTTTACCTTTAAATAAAGTAAATTAAAATTTATGAAGCCATAAAGTTTCTCTTCGAAACCCAGTGTAAGAGTCACACGAATTCTTACCTAATAAAAAAAATCTAATTTATACTATTTTAGTATATTGAACTCATTTTTGGAAAAAAAAATGCATGTAAATTTAATTTCTTATGCATGTTATTACAAAAAAAAAAGTTCTCACACATAAAAATAATCATACAACAAAATAATTTTTTCTCAAATGTATCACATATCTAATTTGATAAAGTGCATGTAAGAGTTTTAGGGTGCCTTTTTTATTTATTTATAATATTTTCAATGTTTCGAATTCGACCCATTTGAAGAGTGATGCATTGTAACTTTTTAAGAGATGAATGGTGACTCAAACCCATGACTTTTCTCCCCTTAATATGTTTATTGATCAAATAATTCAATGGCATGTAAAATTCATGAGATTGACCATTTTAATCATATATTCGTATGATGAAAATAGGAAAAACAAACAAGTACAGTATTTGATTAAATTTAAACAAATAGATCCCAAAATCAGCCAATCAAAAAGGAGTTTCTAGAAAGAGGCGCTAAAGAAGCAAAGGCAAAATAATTTAAATGGTGACCATGGCTGAAATATCTTATAATAGTTGACTTATCATGCTTTTTTTCTTTTTTCTTTTTTTTCTCACCTTTAATTTCCTTTTTCTTTTTTGCCGATAAAGAGAAAGGGAACCATAATATAACTTTACAGGACAATGAGTAACCATTTGATTTCAACTTAGTGTTTTTTTTTTCTACCTAAGGCGTTTTGTTTCTTCAAGCTGAAGCAACGTATATATATTATTAATACTTTCTTAAATTACACACTTTGATAAATATTAAAAATAATCTGAGTTGAAATCCTGTACAAACAAGACAAGAAAGCGTTAGATACATGTATTGAAATTTGAAATTGTCGGAGTAGGTATATATTGATTAGATTATATTATAAAATGCCAAATGTATCTGGAGTTCAATTTTTGTTGATGCTATTTGAAGTTTTAATAAATGGCTATATATATCATATAATATTATTCGCTCTGTAAATATCAAAAGGGTTTAAAAGTTCTTTTCTAGCTCATTTTAAACTTTCTTGTACAAAGAAAAAGAGATGACTTCCATGGGCTTTCTAGACCCAACCCAACCCATCTTCTTTAAATGGGCCTGCATATCAAAGCCATTTTAAGCCCATTTCAATATTCTTGGACATGTAACATGTTGTAGTCCACTAAAAAAGGATTAGAAGAGGATATCATCAACAAAAGTGCAAGAGGTCCAAAACAATGAAAATGGTATATGGATAACATATATGAGCATTGGATATGAGTATAAGATTGATAGATAATATCTTGGGTAAACTGCATAAAACCACCCCTTAAATATATCACATTGCTCAAAATCACCCCTTATATATTTAATTGCCATAAACCACCCCTTATACACCACCCGTTACCAATCAGCCACCCCATTGAAGTTTCCATCCAAGACTCCGATAAATATGTAAAATGACAAATATACCCTTTTTTTTAATATTTTCATGTTATTAAGTGGATTAAAACAAAATTAAATTAGATCCTTTCTCCTTCCTCTGTACGCCATTGTCTTCATCCCTCTACACCCATTGATGGCTTGTAATTGTTGATAGATCTAGACTCTGTTCTTGTTTTCAGACATTTTCTTTTTTCTATTCTCAACCTCTTTGAGTGACTTTCCTTATCTCTTCTCTATTTTTTTGTCCAATATCTTGACAAATTCAGGAAGTCATGGCAAAAAGGAGAATGAACAATCCAGGGAGCAGTAATCAACCAAGAGCAGCATAAAACATTTCGAATCAAAGACAGGTTTATGAGGAGCAATTTTTAAAATTCCATCCCTACTTTAAAAGCACAAGGACACGGACACCATTACACAGGAAAGTCTTGAGATCAAGGAAGATTTTTATGTCTCTTTTTTCTTGCCTCTTTTCGCGCTTGGGAAGGCTTTTTATTGTTCCTGGTTCGAGCTTTTTTCATCTCCTCTCAGATCGTACCTGTTCTCCAGCACCTCTCACTGGTAGCGGTCTTATAAGAGGGCTTCAGATGTTGATAAGGACTGAGGAGGCCTTCCGGGGCCGACAGACCAGCAGCAACCCCTCTGGAGCGAATGCTTGCCATACGAAGAACCGCACCCAAAACCTTCTTATTTTTCTGAAGTTCCTCGTTCTTTCTTTCTTTCTTTCTTTTTCCTTCCTGTCTCCATCTCTGGAGCGAATGCTTGCCATATGAAGAAGCCGTACTGTGAATTTTGAGGGTATCTTTTCCCTGGAGATGGGATTTTGGTTTTTGGGCTTGAATGAAATTGTTGGCTTTAGATTCGCTTTAGCTTCTTCATTTTCAGATCTATAGGGGACGGGATTGATCTTCCTCTTTGCTTCACAATCTGATGATGGTTGCTTGCTTTTCATTTCGGGGGTTGGAGGCGGCTCTTTCACTTGGTAGGGTTTTCTGGAAGAAGAATATGCTTAGATTTGGGGCTTTCTTTTTCTGATTTTTTGTTTAATTAATTTAATATATAAAAACTGATCACATAATTAAAAATGTATTTAAAAAATCTGAACTTAACGGGATTGAGACGGAGTTAGTGGATGGGTGGTTGATTGTAAAGGGGAGGTGTATAAGGGGTGGTTTTTGGTAATTAAGCATATAGGGGGTGGTTTTGAGCAAAGAGGTATATTTAAGGGGTGGTTTTCTGCAGTTTACCCTAATATCTTATATCTAAGGTTTGAAAAAGGTACGTGGATATCAGATTAATATGATATATTTAAAGAAAGGAAATTCTAATGAAGGAACAAATCATGATATTAGCAATTTGTCTAATGTGTTTAATGGAGGAACACATGTCAAAATCGAAAAATCAGCAAACACCAAAACCGAAATTGAAAATCTACAAAGAAAGAGAAGAAGGTTGTAGATGTCAAACCACAAAAACGGAGGAGTAAATGTTTAATGTGTTTAGTGGAGGTGCATGTGGCAAAGAAAAAGAAGAAGAAGGGGAGAAAGAGTCTTCAAAATATGTCTGGAGAAGGGTCTTTGAAATATTATCATCGAAGGTGACAATCTCGGAGTCATCAATACAATAAAGAACAACACCAATGCCTCCTGGGAAATCGAAAAAGCGATCGAAAAGTTTCATCATTATGAAGATAAGTTTAGCAACCTTCACTTACTGCAACCGAGAGACAAATTGTGCTGCTGATTATATAGCTAGGTCCATGGTGGAAGTTGAACTTACCCAGGGGGGCTAGGTAAATGAACTTCCTCTAAATTGAAGGAATTTAAATTCCAATAAGTTCAATTCCTATGTTTTTGGAATTTAAAAATGTCAACCAAACACATGTTTTTTCCATACTTCCTGGGATTTTCATACTTCCTGGGATTTTCCACTTCATGGGTTTTCTAATTGCTAACCAAAAAAGGCCTAAGAAGAACTGCAAAATAACTCAAATAACATCTTTGGGCTTTAAATCACACATTCGGAAAATTTTCAGTTTCTTAACATTTTAATATGAAATGAAGTTATTAGGTTGTTAGCTTGGTCAACCGAATATATGCGAAATTTGGTCGAATCCTAACTTTGAAAAGTTTAAAATCTTCAACTGTTGTAAATTTAGAGCTCCCTCTCTATTTTTTTTTTGATTAGGAAAGATTTCGGGTGAGAAAACTCTACCCGAGAGCATCCTTTCGGATGAGGTCTTGCAGACCTGAATTATTTGAGATGTTGGTACCCTGGGCAGAGTGGCCAAGGTGTGCAACCTTGTCAGCCACTCTATTGCTCATGCGGGGAATGTGAAAGAAAGAGACTTCTTTCACAACCGACAGAAGAGTTTTGATATCAGTCATAATCAATTCAATTTCGTAAGGGCAATTATGCTGTTTTGCAAATGGTTTATTATTATTAGAGAATCACCTTCATTTTGTACTTTGTTTATATTCAACTACTAATTTTCTGTGCACCTAAGTTCATGGCAAGAGCTTCCGATTTAAGTGGAGTTTGAGAACCAAGTTGCCGAAACCCAATGTGGAGCGAATTCCCCAACCAGTCCCGAATAATTATGTCGGTAGAACTATTCGAGTTAGATAGCGTTGAGTCATCAAAATTTAGCTTATAAAAACCTGTAGGAGGCTTTCACCAAGAGGTGTTTTTCTTTTGATTTTGTTTGACCTGCAAAGAGTTAGCTTGCTTAGAAGGAGGATCCACTGAATTCAGGTCATCATCAAACACTGATACTTTCTTCCAATTATCAATGTGAGTTTGTATGAGATGATTTGCTATGGATGAGCGTGGGATGGCAACCTGTCTAAACAGGAATCGGTTTCTAATGTACCACGTGGTCCACCAAGTAAATGCAAGTTTGTCCTTATCCTTCATTGAAAAGGTGTTACCAATAAAGTTAAGAATGGGCTTGAAGTCGCGTGATTGACCAATCAAATTGGAAAATTTTGAACTAATAGTATTCGGGAAAGAGTGTAATAAGTTCATATAACGACATTCCATGAGTAAATGAGTGTCATCTTCAACAGTAGAGTTGCAGAGAAAAGAAGTAGAAAGAACATAAACACATCGTTGGTTAAGCCGTTCAGCAGTCGGGATGCCTTTTTGGGAGATTTTCCACAAAAAAATTTTAATTTTGGGCGGGGTATTAAGAGTCCAGATCCAGGCGTTACTATCCATTTCTAAGGAATGTTGTGAAGAAACAAGCTTATAAGTAGACGAGGTGGTAAACCAATAGAGACGATCGGGCCACCAATAGAGACGATCCTCGAATTGATTTATAGGTAAAGGTGTATCTAAAATTTCGTTGATAATCGAAGACGGAAGAGTGACTTGAAGCTTTTCAAGCCACCACTAACCACCTAAGATGTAATCACTAACATATTCCTCGAGATTCAAGATGATAGGACAATCAGGTCTAGAGTGAATTGAAGACGTAGATAACCAGTTACCGATCCAAAATCTTACCGATTTTCCATTACCAATTGACCAAATTAACCCCGTTTTGAATTTATCAATGAGTGGCATAAGCTTAGACCATTTCCAAGAGGAATCGCCTCGCTTCCGATCGATAGTTGAGAATGTTTGTGTGGCCAAGATATTTATGAGTGAAAAGTCTAACCCAGGCATTGTCGGGCTCAACCAAGATTTTCCAGAGTAATTTCATTTGGAGCGCTTCATTCATATCTTTAGATTTTCTCAAGCCCATTCCCCCACATCGCATTGGTCTACAGATTCTATCCCAACTGATAAGAAGGCGATGTTGATTATCCTTATTCCAGAAAAATCTTCTATTAATTTGATCCAATTCATTGTGTATAGAGGACGAAAGCATTAAGTTTTTCTTTGTACAAAGAGGTTTCGAGGCCAGATTAGACCCAATGAGAATTGCTCGACCATGTTGAGAGAGCGCACTCGCCCTTCACTTACTCAATTGTTCCTTTGATTTACAGATGATTTCTTCAAATGTTTCCTTATTTACTCTCTCATTGATTAGAACTTCCTTTCTAATAATTATACAAGTTCTCTTCAACAAAATAATGCCCTATTACTTTGCAAAAAAAAAAAAAAAAAAAAAGCCCTATTATCAAACACCATTCTTGGGTTATTGGCAGAGGAGACAAATGAAAAGAGAAGGGAGAGCACTTCTCTCTAAAAACCCAAAACCTCCTACCCAATACCTCCTATACACCAATACTGAAACTCCAACAGCACAGAAGCAAAATGATAAACCTAGATCTACAATGAACTCCATTGCAGATCAATTAAAGAGCAACATCTATGAAGTTTGAGTAGCAATTACACGGAACTAGATTACATCTCTCAGCCCTCTCTCTACATCCTCTTTTCCCCTTTGTGTGTGACTGTTGACCTCTCTCTTGATCGGCTTGGTCTGGACCACCTCCACAATCTTCTATGTCTACAACAAAAACATCACCAACTTTAATTACTAGAAATCACCCAAATTAAACCCCGATAGTTGAAATTTCTCAAAAATCAAACTTGGAATAGTATTCAGGCAATTGATGATCCAACCACAAAACACATCACTAGCCAAACCCAAATCGGTGTGTTTTTTGCCCCAATTCAACCATTGATAACTTGACTAACATAGAAGTGTCGTGAAATCGAACCTGTTTTGCCTCCGGTTTGCTGTCCGACGCTTCTGGTTCGATTTCGACCTCGAAGCCTTCTCAACCTCGGCCCCTGAGATCCTCCGACCACCTTAAACCCTTTCCACCACCACTCCTGGCCTTCTTAACCAATTTCCGGTTCGATTTTTGCCTGCTCTTCGCCTCCTACCCTAGATCTGTAGAACTCCTGTTTTTCACCACCACTCTTCGCCTGTTTTTCGCCTCCGTTCCAGGCTCCTGGTGCTTCACTCTCGGGGTTGTGGGTTGCACCGACGATTTCCTGTGGCGTTGCTTTCGCCGCCCCTCCACTTCCCTCGTGCTTGAGCCTGATCCTAGACCCGGGCAAACGCGGGCGCGGGCCGGGCTTGGGACGGGCTTTACTCGAGATTTTGTCCCGTTATTGCGGACGCGGGCCGGGCTAAGCCCGCTTAACGGGTTGAAAGCCGTGTCCAATCCCGTCCGCGAATGCGGGTGCGGGTAGCCCGCGGGTACCCGCAAATTCAGTCAATTTTTCGTATTAAAGCTATACATATTATTTTTATACATATTGCATATATTATTTATATACCTACTGTTTTATATTACATATTATTTATATACTAAGCCTACTGTTTTTATTAAAAAAAAATATTACCTACTCTTTTTATACTAAGCCTACACTAATCCAAAATACTACCAACTGTTTTTATTACTACCTACTGTTTTTTTATATATAGTTTATTGTTTATTACTACTGTTTGTAGTATATTACTTACATACATATTACCTACTATTTGTAGTATATTACATACATACATATATATTAATTAATTTTTAAAAAAAATACTATCTAGTATCTACTGTTTGTAGTATATTACTTACATACATATATATAATTACTGTTTTTTTTAAATGAATAATTAATATTATTTATTACATCTATATATATACATATATATTAATTAATTTTAATTAAAAAAGGCGGGTACCCGTTACGGGCCTAGCGGCCCGTAACGGGTAGATTGACTTACCCAATCCCGTACCCGCTGCGGGCGCGGGCTGGGCTTAGCGGCCCGCGTGGGCTTTTCCCCCTACCCAAGCCTATCCAATTTTGCGGGCGGGCGGGACGGGCCTGGCGGGCCGGCCCGCGTTTGCCCAGGTCTACCTGATCCTCTGATACATCACTCTTCCTTGGCGTGCAAGGGTTTTTCCTATCCTTGCACGTCAAACACATATTAAAAAAAACCCAAATAACAAAAAACAAACAAACAAAAAAACTAAATGCATTTATATATCGGATCCATTGAGCTTCAACCTCAATCACACCTCCAAGTTGGGCCCAAGTTCTTCTCTTTTCATTTGTTTTGGGCCCAAAATCTATTTTAATCCTCATCAAAACCGAAATATGTTAATTTATAATCCTTTGATATAATGAATCTATTTATTAACCTTCTTAGAGATTTGCCCCGACTTTTTCTAGAGTTTTGTTTGCTTATTGCTAGCGGTGGTATCTTATTGAGCTTTGTGGTCTTTCTTCTGCAACCGCGCGGGAGGTCGTGGATGTGATTGAGATCTGATGGCTCGTTATCGAGCGAGTCCAAATCTGAGGTCTCCACTTTTGTTCCCCAGGGTGCCCCTGCGTTGCCTCTACCAACCGTCAGGAGTGTTGATGCACATTGTCCCGGTTCCAACACCGTTCGCCTTCGTTAGTTCTGGGCTTCTTTCTCTAGTTTGTTTGTGGTGCTCGGTCTCTTTTGTTTGGACTTGTATTTTTCATTTATTTTCATCACGGTTTGTTCGTAGCCGATCTTTCGGCTTCTCGACTCACTGGGCATGTGATCGGTCTAAAACCAACACCCCGCAAGCGTACGATGTCAATTGTAGTAATCGAGTGTCGAATCTCAGGGACTGTGTGAATATCAATTGCAGAACCTCAACTAGTTTACTAAGCCAAATAGAATAAGTGATTTTTGAAGAAATAAGAGAATAAGAAGAAGAAAAATAACAAATTGCAAGTTTTGATGATTATATGATATGAAACATTCCAGAGTCAGGGTTTACCACAACAATGCATCCTTGATAGACTATATAATGTTCATTCCTGAACAAATTGAAAAGAGATATTTGAAGGTAAACTACCTAATTCATTATCGATCAGCCTACGCATTTTGCAATAACTATGTCTCTTTCAATTAATTACCACTCAGCTTGAGCTTGTTGCAGAATCAATCAAATTAGACTCTTTAAGCACTTAGACCCTAGCAAACAAATCGATCAAACAATCGCAGGCGCGATCTGCATAACCAACTCGAACCTAGGTTGTCTACGATAGTTTGTTATCCTCAAGAGAATTAAATAGATTGCTCATAAACAATTCTCAAGTTCAATCAATGTTTTCCAATAAAATTAACAACTTTATCTATATATCCAATCTCAATTCGCAGCCAGCGCGTGTTGAATATCAAAAGGATTCCAATCAATCATAGAATTAATCGGATTAAGCACTCATGGATCAAATCAAACAAATAATAGAATTCATTCAGGCAATGATCACGCACATGTCTATCTCAACATCGTTGGGATCACCCCAACCCCAGCACAAGAAAATTAGCCAGACATGAATCCAGACACAATCAAAGAATTCATGATGAAAGAATATAAGACTAGATTAACAAAACGTATTCTTGAATCCAACAATACAAACCTTCAAGAAGAAATCTTTGAAAAAATCTAAAACTCTCAATGTCTGCAACTAATTTCTAACGTGAAAATTCGATGTCTCTAATATAACCCTAATTCTCTATATATAGTTCTAAAAACAATCTGAAAATAATAATAAAATATTGCAAAAAGTCGTTCAACAAAAGATAAAACCGAATAAAACATCCCGACGAAATAACGCGGAAAGAAAAGTATCGACTCAATACTTTAGGGTATCGACTCGGTACTTGGCTACTGTAAAGCTTCTTTTCACTCGGAAAGTGAAGGTATCGACTCGATACATGTGGATATCGAGTCGATATGTTGTATTTTTCTCTCTTTTCGTTCTATCGACTCGGAAGGTTTGGATACCGAGTCGATACATGTTGGTTCCGGGTCGATACTTTGACTCAACATAAGCTTCTTGGCTCAATTTTTCTATAATTTAGGCCGAATTTGCAAAAGTGATCAACATGAAAGTTGTAGGTCTTTGAATCAGCTTTCCAACAAGCTATAGAAAATCTCAATCCGAATTTTGTGGAGCTCAAACAACTCATTTTACTGAGATGTCGCCAAACAAGATTTGTCCGAAATATGTCGGTTCGACAATGGGCTCTTCTTAGCTTGATTTCTAGCACTTGAGACCGCTATGCAAGGCTATTTCAGCGTCCATGAACATGTGAAACTTGACTTCATTGAATTCTATTCCATCGTGCCTCCAAATTGACATCGAACAAGCTCCAAATCACCTGAAACAAATGAAATACGAGTGTAGACATCTATTCTAGAAACTAAACCAAAACCTATATAAAAGACATGCAAAACATATAAAATGACTTAAAAACGACTATAAACTGTTTCCTATAATGCGTGGAATATGATGATATCAGCATGTCTGGTAGTCGAATTCTTTTCGGTTCAAAAAAAAAATTAAAAAAAAAAGAGTAGATCGATGAAAGTGTTAAGATTAGTAATATCCATCTCCAAATGGATATCTGCTTAGTTCGTCTTATTGTAAGGTTTATTTATATCTGCTTCATTACGCTTATTTTCTAGTTGTATTGCTTGTATAGGTGGTTTTAACCTGCCGATTCGTCGGTATTTCGAGAATCAGGCATGCCTGATCTCGAATCCTTATTCAATAAAAAAAGAAACCTGAATATCCATCTCCGCCAAGGAAACAAAACATCCATTGCCCTTGTTAATTTGTTGTCAATTATCCTACGAAAGTGCACATACATTAAGATTACTGAATATCCTATCCATTGCCCTATCCTCTCGATCTGCTTTCCTAGTTTTGTTATCGATTTGTGTCCAAAATCCGAGTCCGCCTCTGTGATGTCTTGAACCAAGTCGAAGTCGACTACAACCATCGATGCCCATTAAGACTAGCAAGTGCTGCAAGTACACCGCCCCGCGACATTGCGTACTGCATATACACCAACCACTAATTTAATCACTAACAAATTCTTATGTTAGTTAGGAATGTGGTGTTTATACATCTCACATCGGATGTTTATATAGAAAAACCCGGCATCGATCGATCAATTTTTTTTATTATGTACTACGTATATCATACATCATCATATATATATAGCTAGACCGATCAATCCGGGGGTCGGATTAACTAAGCCCGGCGTTCAAACCTCACTGGAAACCCTCCCTCCATTTTCGCCGTCAGGTAAGGCAGCAACACCGGCTCAAAGCCCTCCGCCGCCGCCGGCACCACCCTGAACTGCCTTAGAACCCCCGCCGCCACCATTTTCATCTGCAGCAAAGCCATCTCCTTCCCCAGACAAACTCGAGGCCCCGCCTGGAACACCGGGTACGAGTACTGATCCTTCGCCTTGAAAACCTTCCTCCTCTCCCCACCTTCAAAGTCCAACCACCTCTCCGGCCTGAACTCCGCCCAATCCTTCCCCAAAATCCCCTCCATCCTCCCCATGGCGTATATGTGGTACTCCACCGTCGATCCCCTCCTCACCACGCTCCCGTCCGGCCACACATCGTCGCCGCCCTCACTGGAGGCTTGCTTGCCGTCTGAGATCACCGGCAGATAAAGCCTCATGCTCTCGTGCAGAGCAGCGTGCGTGTAAACGAGCTCCTTCGCTTGGTCGTAGGCGGATCCGTTGGGGTTTTCGTCGCTGCGGCTGATCTCGTCCACGATCTCTCTTTCCACCGCCGGATTCTTGGCGAGTAGCAAGAAGAACCAGGTCAGCGCCGCTGAGGTCGTGTCCCGCCCCGCGAGGATGAAGCTGATCACGATATCGGTGAGGAATTGCTCGTCGGAGTGGCCTGATTTGATAAACCTCGACAACAGATCGAGACTGGTGTCCGATTCATCATCGGTTACCTGTTGCTTCTTCTGCTTGACGATTTCGGCTGCGAATTCACGGACGTCTGAGACTGCTTTCCGGAGCTGCCTCTCAGATCCGATGTCGAGTAACCGTTTAATCCGCCATGTGAAGGAGTGTAAGGACCTCAACCGCTTGCTGCTGATGGCTACTCCGGCCTCGAACGCGTCGCTGAATTTCGACTCCGGAAGCGACGGGAGGAGCAACGCGGTGTCGTAACCGAAGGCAATCTTACAGATGTTGTCGAAGGCGAATCGTTTGAAGAGGTCCTCTAAGTCGAACACTGATGCCGTTTAGGATTTGTGGAACCGATCTAGGACGAGAGGTCGGAGATCGGGCGCCAGGAAACGGGTTAGAGAGGGATTGAAGAACTCTCTAATGGAGATTTCCCGGCTATCGCTACAGAGAGCAGAAAAGAGAGAGAGAGCAGAGATTGAAGATGGGATAATTTCTTTCTTAATTTCTGGAAAATAAAACGAGGCTTATGTAGCCTTACAAACAACTAGGCTTCTAAGGCCAATTGTAGACAAACGAGAAACGGGCCTATTGGGCCAATTACACTATGGGCTACCAAAGCCTTCTTTCACTAAATTGAAGACAGAATGCAAAAGTGGAATAATAAAATGAAGCAACAGAACTATCAGCTATGTCTGCTCTGCAACATCACTCCCCGCAGAAGACATCCTTGACCTCAAGGATGAAAGGAAGGGAACTTGAGCAGGAGGTGATCGTAGAATTCCCATGTAGCTTCTTCGATGGGTTTCCCTTTCCACTTGACCAACACCCGTGTTGCCGCGCTGTTGCCACGGCGAACGAACTGTCGTTCGAGAATTGCTTTAGGCTCGGTATCCAGGCCTAGATCAGGGAGATAGTTAGGCAAACCTGTGGGAACTACCCCGGCCGGGTTGGGGCAAAGTTTGAGCTGGCTGACGTGGAAAACATCATGGATTTTTGCCTCTGGCGGGAGCTGCAATCGATAAGCCACCTTCCCAAGCTTCTCAATAACCAGGAAAGGTCCATAGTACCGTGGGGATAATTTCTGTGACCCATGACGCTTGAGGGAGTGCTGCCTGTAGGGCTGCAGCTTCAAGTAAGCCCAATCCCCCTCTGTGAAATTACGGTCCGATCGATGTTTATTTGCCAGCTGAGTCATTCGATGTTGTGCCCGGTGAAGATGGTACTTTAGTAGGGCAATTACTTCCTCCCGTTTCCGCAGGGAACGGTCGACAGCAAGGACCTTGCTCTCTCCTGGTAGGTAAGGCAAGTGAAAGGGAGGAGCTTGGCCGTAGACAACCTCGAAAGGGGTTGTTTGTGCAGCTGAGTGGAAAGTAGTGTTGTACCAGTACTCGGCGAGAGACAACCATTTATGCCAGGTGTGAGGGGTCTCAGAACACATACACCGCAAATAAGTCTCGAGCGTTCGATTAGTGACTTCGGTCTGACCGTCACTTTGAGGGTGGTATGCCGATGACATATTGAGAGTAACCCCCTGCAATTGGAAGAAGTCCTTCCAAACCTCACTGAGAAAGACGGGGTCTCGATCGCTTACGATTGATTGGGGGAAGCCGTGCAATTTGAAGACATGATCGAGGTACAGTTGGGCCACCTCGGCTGCGGTGTAAGGATGCTTAAGAGAAAGGAAGTGGGCATACTTGCTGAATCTGTCCATGACCACCAAAACGGCTTGTTTCCCCATTGACAACGGAAGACCTTCAATAAAGTCCAAACTAATGTCTTGCCATACACCCTCGGGTACCGGAAGGGGTTGTAGAAGACCTGGAGAAGCTGTCGGATCATACTTGTTTCGTTGGCAAACCCCACAATTCCGCACATAAGCTTGAACCTCCTTATGCATACCCTTCCAATAGAACAACTGAGTCACCCTTTGGATGGTGGCATCCCGGCCCGAATGACCACCAATTGGCGAGTCGTGGAGCCACTTTAAAATTTTAATTCTGAGATCCGGATCATTACCCACTACGAGTTTGTTTTTCCTTCGAAGTTCTCCCTTGTCCCAAGTGAACAGGGGATGGGATGATGCACTTGCCTCAAGGTCTGTTATGATCTGCTGAATGTGCTGATCGGTGCTCCAAGAGAGCTTAATTTCCTGCAGGAGATCATTGTTGTTGAACGTGAGTACCATCTGCAAGAGCTGAGAATGGGTCGCTCTAGACAATGCATCAGCTGCTATGTTTTCCTTCCCCTGCTTGTACTGGATTTCGTAGCTATACCCCAACAACTTTGCGACCCACATGTGTTGGAAAGGGGTAGTCACGGACTGATCGAGGAGGTACTTGAGGCTCTTCTGATCCGTTTTGATGATGAAATGTCTGTGCATCAAGTAAGAGCTCCATTTCTGAACGGCAAATACAACTGCCAAAAGTTCCCGCTCATAGACGGACAGGGCTCGGTGCCGGGGGCTCAAAACTCGGCTGATGTAAGCTATTGGGTGATGATCCTGCATCAATACAGCACCTATTCCGAACCCCGAAGCATCAGTTTCGACCACGAATTCTTTCTCAAAATTCGGCAATGCGAGCACAGGGGTGGATGCTAGGGCCTGTTTGAGGTGCTTGAATGCCGAAGTGGAGGCTTCATCCCATTTGAATTGATCTTTCTTGAGCATGTCAGTGAGTGGCCTGGATATGGCTCCGTAATTTTTGACAAATCGCCTATAGTAATTTGCAAGGCCTAGAAAACCTCGCAACTGCTTGAGTGTAATAGGTAAAGGCCAGTCAGTGATGGCCTGGATCTTTGAAGGATCAGTACTCACACCTGCAGTCGAGATGAAATGGCCCAAGTACTCTATTTGAGTGGCCCCGAAAGTACACTTGGTAGGCTTGAGAAATAGCTGTTGTGCCTGCAATATATTCAACACAGAGTGGATGTGCAACATGTGGTCCTCCCAACTTGCACTGAAGATGAGAATATCATCAAAGAAGACAAGCACAAACTTCCTCAAATAATCTCTAAAAATGTGATTCATGAGACCTTGAAAAGTGCAAGGGGCATTGGACAAACCGAAAGGCATAACGACATACTCGTAGTGCCCGGAATGCGTTTTGAAAGCTGTCTTATAGATGTCCGGTGGGTGCATTCTCAACTGGTGGAAGCCCGCACGGAGGTCGAGCTTGGTGAAGATGCTAGCCCCTCCTAGTTCATCAAGCAAGTCATCGAGGAGGGGAATAGGGTATTTGTCCTTGATCGTCTGATCGTTAAGCTTCCTGTAATCGACACACATCCTCCAACTGTGGTCCTTCTTCTTAACTAGCACCACCGGCGAGGCGTAAGGACTGTTACTTCGTCTTATGATCCCTTCCCGCAGCATCTCCTGTACCATGGACTCAATCGCATCTTTCTGAATAGTTGAGTACCGGTAAGGTCTCTGACTTATTGGATTAGCACCATGGATGAGGGGTATTCTGTGATCGAACCCCTCCCTGAATGGAGGCAATTTTTGAGGCTCATCGAATACCACTTTGAAGACCTCCAAGAGTTGGCTGATTTCGGGTTGGTGGGAGCTATCAACGACATTAGCTGCGATATGGTTCAATTTTGGAGATTGAGCACACCCCTGTAGGAGGGCTAATTGGGGGTTCTCCTGCAACACCCTGATCAAGCTAGTACTGCCCACCATTTTCGAAGTGGAGCTTGGTATGCTTCGAAGGATGTGGCGGCGATCATGCAAAACAAACTCCATACGGAGCTTCCCGAAATCCCACAGGATAGGTCCCAAGGTTGATAACCATTGCACACCCAAGACCAGATCGCAACACTTAAGAGGAAGCAGAATAACATCGGCTGAAAAATTGTAGCCCTGTACTTCCCAGGTGAAGCCCTTGCACTGGTACTGAGCCTCCATTCTCTGCCCACTGGCTACTGATACAGCAAGAGGGAAGATGAGCTGCAAGGATAACCCCATCGACATAGCAACATCTCGATCCAGGACGTTGTGGGTACTCCCCGAGTCGACTAAGATTGATAGAGGGCGACGACTGTGATTGCCAGTAACTTTCATGGTGTTGTACTGTATCACACCCGTGAGGGCATTCATAGAGATTTGTACGGGCGCATCCTCCGCTGGCTCGTCGAGGCTCACACCTCCCTCGAGGATATCGGAACAATCTTCGTACCTCTCTTCCTCATCCCCAGCCATCAAGTGCACATAGGCCCCTTTCTTGTGCTTCAGATGGTGTCCTGGCGTGTATGGCTCGTCACAGAACATACATAAGCCCTTACTTCGGCGATCTTGGAGCTCTGAATAGGTTAGTGATCTGAGGGGTTTTGGGTTTGTAACCGACGGTGAGGGTGCCGGTAATGGTAAAATGGGTTTGGGTGTGGGGCCCATAGAAGGTGAAGATTTGGCTGGTAGTGGGAGTAAAGGTGGCTGTAATTGGGATTTGTGCTGAAACGTGGGTGTCCACTTGCTTGGGGCAGCTTTTACGAGACCCTCCTGCAATTTAACCAACTTAGCAGCTTGGTGAATTGAAGTTGGATCAAATTGCCTCACATGTAATTGCATCTGAGGGCTCAGATTTGCCAGAAAAATGCTAAGGGCACTCGATTGAGGAAGGGACAGTCTGGTAAGGGCACTCTCAAAAGCTCGAAGATAAGCATCTGCATCGCCCCCGTAGCGGATTTGCACCAACTCGGCCAAAGGGTCATCAATCAGCTCACAAAATCTGGCAGAAATGTCTGCAACGTATTCCGACCATGAGGGGAGGTGATTGTTCCTTTCCCTCATGTAATTGTGATGCCATTCTATGGCCTGATCTTCCAGATGCAAAGCAGCCAAGCGTACCCTGAACTCGGGGAGGGTGTTGTCCAAGGAAAAAAATTGCTCGCATCGGTACAACCACGATCTGATTTTTGTGCCGTTGAATCTAGGGAAATCGAACTTTGATAACCGAGAAACCAACCCCCTAGGTAACACCGACCCCCCAGCAGAGGTGAGATTTGTGTGATTGAGAGTAAACGAAGAGTTACCTTGCGAGAGCGGGGTGTGTTGCGTGTGGTCTAAATCGGATGATCCTTGGGACGCAAATGGACCCGTTGTTTCCGGAGGTCGGCCGACGTTCATAAACCGGGTGAACATCTTCCGAAGCTCATCCATCTCAGCATCTCGCTTCTCTTGTGCTGCGTCTCGTTTGGCCTGAAGCGCTTGAGCGAGCGCAAGTGATTCCTCCAGCGAATCCAAGCGTTGCGCCACATCTTGGAGTGTCACCTTTGATCGAGTATGTTCCGCCATGGAAGCGAGGACGGAGGTCGGTTTGCTCTGATACCAATGATGCCGTTTAGGATTTGTGGAACCGATCTAGGACGAGAGGTCGGAGATCGGGCGCCAGGAAACGGGTTAGAGAGGGATTGAAGAACTCTCTAATGGAGATTTCCCGGCTATCGCTACAGAGAGCAGAAAAGAGAGAGAGCAGAGATTGAAGATGGGATAATTTCTTTCTTAATTTCTGGAAAATAAAACGAGGCTTATGTAGCCTTACAAACAACTAGGCTTCTAAGGCCAATTGTAGACAAACGAGAAACGGGCCTATTGGGCCAATTACACTATGGGCTACCAAAGCCTTCTTTCACTAAATTGAAGACAGAATGCAAAAGTGGAATAATAAAATGAAGCAACAGAACTATCAGCTATGTCTGCTCTGCAACAAACACCGTTCCCTTACCGGCCGATTGTGCCAAAATCGGGATCAATCGTTCCTCCAGTTCAGTGCCCGCCACCTGTTCGACGAATTTCCTCAAAGACTTGGAGCTGAACTCATAGCTGGCAACCTGGCGCTGGAACTTCCACTCGTCGCCATCAACGTTTAGGATGCCATGGCCCAGGAGATCATGGAGAGTTGTGGTGAACACTTGGCCCTTCTCGTAGACGGCGAAATTGGTCTTGAGTATGTGCTCCACGTTAGCCGGATCAGCGGTGATGATATGATCGCCGCCAAACAGCGACAATTGGATGACGATGGTAGAGGTCGGGGAGGCTTGCAGCGTTGCAGTCATCCACGATAGCATGTCCTTAGTGTGGCGGCGGATAGCCAAATAGGAGCCAATGATCGGGAAGGAATTGGGGAGGCGTGGGTTGGTCTTTCGGGTTTGGGGGTGAGCGGGGGTGTCGAGGAGCTTGTGAACAAGGACGATGGCGACGATCGGCAGGAGGAGGAGGAGCAAGGTTATATGGAATACATCGATCTCAACCATGGCCGCCGATGATCGGTTTCGAAAGATTACTGGTGTTGTGGTACTCAAGGATAAAGATGGGAGGTTGTTATTTGCGCGCTCTGTCTATATGAACTTATGAAGATTTTTTTTTTCCTATTGGTCGAGCATTTTGTAGTCAATTTCGTTTCTTTATAAAATAGAAATCTGTGGGTTATTTTTTATTTAAAACAATACCAATATACCATTGACTAGGGCCAATTCTTTTTAAAAAGGGTCATTTTTTAAAAAAAATTTAAAAAAAGGGTCAATTTTTAAACCAATTGGGTAATTAGTCGATTGAAGACTGTGAAGTTTTGTCATGGTGCTGAGTAGTTTGATTGATGCTGGTAGGAGCAAGAAATTCTAGAAAAGTTGTTATTAGTGGCGCTCTTTGAATTCGACTACTCCAACCAAAAATGTTTTTTTTTTATGACGAGGAACTGAATTCCGAACACGTGACTCAGCCGACAAGAGCTACGCACTAGGTAAATCGGCTTGTGCCGACCAACTCGACCCATTGGAAACAATCCTTGGATTTTCATCCAAGGAAAGGGGCGGGCGGAGGTAGGGATCGAACCTGAGACATCCTGACATCCATCCTTGCTCTCCACCAGTGAGCCACCCCGACTGGCGCTCACTGGTGGGAGTATATTTTCCTTAGTTAAACAATAAGTTTTACAATATATGTCGGATCAATTGGGGAGTAGTAACTCCCTGAAGATCAGACAAGATAAAAGCATAACAAACGAAAGGAGCATCATACAAAATGTGTAACTCTAAAGGAAAACAAAAGGCAAAATCAGCTAGGCAGTTTGCTACTTGATTCACTTCACGAAATATATGGTGGAAACAGATGTTCCAGTCCCTACGAAGGAAGCCTTGGCAAACCAGGCTATGAAATGGATGAACCTGAGGAAGGTTCTTATCCATCATATGAACTACTAGACGAGATTCAATTCCAATCTCAACATTTCGAATTTGAGGCCGTCTAATAAACCCAAAACTCAGCTTCGAGAACTAAACAATCTCCTAAATTGTGTACAAATCCACATACCCAATGTCCCATACAGTCTCGGATCACTCCGTTGGTTGCAGCTTTATGAGTAGCTGTTTTGACTGAGTTGTCAGTATTATCAAACACCATACTTCCATTGGCATAGGAAATTACACAAGTTAAAACATCCACTGAACATTTGAATTGAGATTTGGAGAACTTGTTTTTTTTTATGCGAATGCAAGCATACATTGACATTACTAAATATCCATCCCCACAAAAGAAACAAGTCCTAAGGGAAATTCGTCATCTAAGAGAGAGATTCAGAAATCAACTTTGGACCAACTCAGGTATCATCTTAGATAGAAAAGCCAATTCATTCTCAAAGAATTCTGGCTCCTCCTTTCCTTCCTTGTTTCCTAATATCCCATCCATTGCCTTCTTTTCTTCGACTACCTTCGCAGTCGATCTGTCGCCAAAACCCAAGACTGCCTCAGTAATGTCTCGAACAAAGTCGACTACTACACCATCGATGCCCATTAGGTGCTGCAAGTACACCGCCTTGACAACGTTGCTGCATATATACACCAACCATTGATTTAATAACTATGAATGTTGGAATGTGGTGTGTATAAAAAATCCTTGAACCCTATATGGCTTTTATGCCTGAACACAACCTCAGTTATTAACCCATCAAACTTTAATATATATAAAGAAAGAAAGTAAATAAACTGAAAGACGAAAAAGAAAATTGATCTTACTTCAACTGCCCATAAGTTAAGAGGGAGAGCTTGCATTCTTTAATCTTAGCAACCATCCCCAGATTGTTAAAGACTGCTTTCACTTCTGATACAATTCCTTGTAATCCAGCATCTAGGCAATGGTTGACGGCCTCCTCGAGGGAATTCCTTCGAGGGTCGTTAAATATTTCTATTCCTCCTTTTGTGATGAAGAACACCTGATCAACCACCATTTGAACTAATATCCATGTCCACAACATTATATGGCATGTAAAAGGCAAATTCAAGGCCTATGATTTATGATTTAATAACATCTTCCAAATTCATAAAATTGGAGTTGGTGTATAACTATACAAGAATGTATGGACAAATCCAATTAATTGTTGATGCATAGAACTTACTGGGTAAGTAGCCTGCATTTGCCTCATCAACCGAGCAGCATCAGGCTGAAAGCTTGAGAAGATAATAGGCCTTTGACCGTCCTTAGCATATTTGTCAACCACATCTAGGATGAGTCGAAGAGTGCGTCTGAGCTCTTGTTCTTCATAGACCATGAAATCATCAAACTTCAACTCAATATCAAAGCCCAATGGCTCATTTACTCTTGTGAAAACCTCTTCTAATGTGCATAAAGCGTCGTCCTTGTCAACTATCCACTCTACTACTCTGCCATCCTTTGTTTTCTTGAACAATGGCTTACCTACCTGGTGAAAACACACACACATTAGAATCAACACAATGTGAGTTACGTTACGTACAATAAGGATCAAACTGGATGAGGTGAAATAGATATACCTTGGCGGATACTTTCTGCGGTCCATAGCTTAGGAATTCATCAAGAGTGAGATCAATGACTCTTCTCTCAACAAGAGCTCCCTAAAGAAGTCCTCCACAAAGGAGTGCTTAGTTTTAAGACGCGAAGTCGCGAACACAATATGAATGAAATGTAGGAGTTAAGAAGGGAGTGAAAGAAGTACTTACCTGAAAAGGTTGGGTGAGAATGAAGTTGTCATGGAAAATGACAGGACAACCATCTTTGGTCACCTACAAAAATAGGTTTCATTTTACTTGTTGGCTCTCTCTCTTCCTATATACTTGTTTTTGCCTATTCCAGTTCTAACATTACCAAAAAGAAGAGAATGAGAAATTCTGGAGAGATTTTGCAATATATCCAACAAAACAAGATTTATCCTTTTTTGTCCACCACTAGAATAAAAAAAAATTGTAAAAAAAAAGGTCTTCTAGTTTATACAAATATCGATGTGATTGAAACAAAAAGCCACTCTCTCCGTCTCTTAGTGGAGTATTTGGACTAAGAGAAACAAGATCATATTTGAAAACCAAAACATAATAACAATAGACGAAGTGATTGAAACAATTTATCATCACATGAAAAACTGAAAAAAATCCAAACAGGATAGCCCAGATGAAGAAGATGTAATCACAAAAATAATCAAACCAAAGAATAACCCTCGCCATAGAAACATCATTAGATGATGTAAACCGGAGGAAGGTAGTTTCAAGCTCAATTTTGATGGTGCTAAAACATCTTGGAAGAGAGGGATACGAAGACTGGCTGTGGAAGGTGATTCTCTCGCAATCGTGAGTGTGGTCAAACGAACTTGGTCGACACATTGGGAGATCGAAATGCTTATTTCGGATGGATGCTCTTCGTTTGCTCAGTTCCTTTGAAAACGGTCTCCGTCTCCCACGTCTTCAGGGAGGCCAACAGGGCAGTTGATCCTCTTGCTCATCTGGCCTTGGATTCCATTACTTCCTCTTGGAGTTCCGACCTTGAGTTTCAGACTCTCGTCCGCAAAGACGCTCTTAGGTGGTGGTACAATCATGATTGACACACCCCAAATCTTTCCCGTGTAACAAAAAAAAAACAAATATCGATGTTCTTTTATTTGTTTGTGTTTGTTTTATTAACATAGTCCATTTTATGGATTGACAACTTATCCAACCATTAGAATTAAGATCCATTGGGTAAAGAAATGAATCAAGGGTTGGAAGGGTTCACGGTATGGGTATGGTTGGGCTTAACCAACTTCTTGATCCTATAGGTCACTCTGTGATCTGCTAGAGAACGGTTAGTTTTATCGCTCATGATCAAATAGGTCAATCCATGACCCATCTCATTAACCAACATGTTAAATTTACTAATTTTGTTTTACTACTAATAAATCAACTCATTGACCTGATTAGTCAAGCGACCCATGTACTTGTGTGAGGCACGATCGAGTTCGGGTATGGTTCCACCTAGGGGTGTTATTTGAGCCAAACGAGCCGAGATTGACATGTTCAAACTTGGTTTATTTTTTAAACGAGATCAAGCCGAGCCGAGCCCAATTTTTAAACAAGTTTTTTTTTTTTTTGATCAAGCTTGGTTTGTTTAGAAAGTGAACGAGCTCGAGCCGAGCTTTTTTCAAGCTTTAAACAGTTCTATTTGATCATAATATATTGATTTAAGCTTAAATCAAACGAGCCGAGCTTTCAAACGCGATGAAAATCTTTTTCAGGTTCGACTTGTTTAGGTAAGTAAACGAGCTTGAGTTGAGAGCTTTTTTCGAGGCGCTCCCGAGCCGAGTTCGAGTTGTCCAGTTCATATAATAACCATATTTCCACCTTCCATTCCACCTTTTTTTTTGTAACGTGGGGTTCTGAGATTGTCGACTAATTCCCCACGGATCCGAGCCCTAGCCTGAAAAGGACGCGAGCCGGTAAATCGGACGGCAAGCTACCAGACAGGCTCATCCAAGTCAATGAAGGTTTGACCACCCACTAATTACACATAATTTGTAAGGAATGAGATTTGAATCCATGAACTCTTATCAGGGTTCCACCTTCCATTTCACCTTTATTGAAATTCATGACCCAAAAATTGACTATATTCAACCCGAGTCGACTCACCAAAAATACATGCTCGATGCAACCCAAGCGAATCCAAAATGAGAATTTTTTTTATGTGTATATATTAAAAGAATATTTTTGTTTAAATATATTGAACAAAACATTAAATTTATTATTTAATTAAACATTTTTAGTAGAATCAACTAAGAAAAACAAAAATTATGGAAAAAAGTGAGAATAAAAGGGTTTGAACCTATGACATCATTAATTATTATTTTTAACCATTTTATCTCTATAATTAGTAAAAATTAAAAAAAAATCATGAAAAATATTTTTTTCTCGGTTTTTTTTTTCTGGTTAAGGGGAGCTAGCACCACCCTGAACCCCCTAGATCTGCCAGTGCTTTGCTCTATAGCAAAATATAATAAGTTTTTTTTTTAATCTGTTCCCAAAAGGGACCATTGAGTTTGTATCATAGAATAATGAAACTAACTAGGGTTGGTATGGTAATCGAAAATTACCATACCAACCGATTACCAACCGTACCAACAGGTCATTGGTATCAAGAAGTCGGTAACCGACTGAATCGGTAAGCGAAGTCTCGGTACCAAGGATAGTCGGTACGGTAACGGTATGGGCAACCCAAATACCGTGGTACCGTTGGTACCGAATATATATTTAATTTTTTTTTAAAAAATAAAAAATATATTTTATTTTTTTTAAAAAATAAAATACCATGGTACTGTTGGTACCAAGGATAGTCGGTTCGTTTTCAAGCATAATCTGTCATTGGTACCATCGGTACCATCGGTACCGATGGTACCACAGTGTATAAAACGAAAATCGAAGAATGAAAATAGGGGCTTCGATTACCACGGTACCGACATTCGGTAACCGATACTTTACGTACCAAGAGTTTCGGTACCGAAACTATTCGGTTGGTACGTGGTACATAAAATCCCATACCGAGGGGTATCGGTACGGTACGTGGTAATGAAAAATTTACCATGGTACCGTACCAGCCCTAAAACTAACGAGGTAGTTAAATTTCATAAACTAGGAGCCTAAACTAAAGAGATAGTTGAAGTTCATAAATTAGGTGTCTAAAATGCACTTGAATATCGAATCGAGTGAAGCATTAAAAAAATGTACACACCAGTAAGAATGACAATGGATCGGTGGTGGGTGAATGAACCCTCATTTCACCCGATTCATTATGGGTAAACCATTTACCCCACCCGTTCCATTCCATATCCGCTTCACACATATCCACTTCACCCATCACCCATCGGGTGAGCGAGTGAGATGGGTAAAATATGAGTGATTTTTCGTCCATTTGATTTTGTCTATTTTCGTCTAATCCGAAAGATAAATTGTCATATATGCAACATAAAAATGTAATAAAAAAAATTGGTATAAAAATACAACATATAAGCTACGAATTCTATCTTTAACAGGGATGCGCTCGGGTGAAAACCAAAATTGCGGTAGAAACCCGTGAGGACCGGCTTTTTAGCTCGGTTCACTTGCTTTATAGCCCGGTTATGAATAGAACCGATCTATAAAGGCATAAATTTTAGCCCGATTTTGAATAAAACCGAGCTATAAAGTCACTATGTAATTTTTAAACATGAGTTTTTTAGCACGATTTGTAGGCTTGAACGAGCTATAAAGTCATGTGTTATTTTAAAATTGGAGTTTTTAGCACGGTTTTTAGGTTGAACCGAGTTGTAAAGTCACCATCGGATTGAGGTTTTTAGCACGGGTTTCAAATAAACCAAGATATAAAGTAGTCCTCAAGGATTTTTACCACAATTTGAGGTTTTCACCGGAGCGCATCCCTCTTTAACATTATAAATAGAATACCTAGAAGAACATTATTATTTCACTCGAGTTTTGATAATGATTTTTATGTATTATTATAGATTTAAGGTTAGAAAAGGAAAAAAAGTTATATGTTTTTATTTATAAATATCAATGATAAAAATAAATAAATAGTATATTATACTGTAAACAAGCAGTGGGTGGTAGCGAATGATGAATGATGAGTCATGTGATGGGTCGGGTGCATTGTTTTATGGTCCATTTTATAGTCCGCATTGTTTTATTGGTTAAAAACAATTATAAAACTATCATATTTATTAAGAAAAACAATAAAATAATTCGGTGCATCCAATCAAGCGATACGGACTATATAATGGACCATAATAGCGGACTGGGTGATCTCAACCTGGTCGGGTGTGGGTGGAAAAAAGGGCTTCAAGGGCGTGTTTGGCAACGGGATGAGGTAGGTGGATGGGGATGGATTTTTGGGGGTGGAAGAGATGGGAATGGAATCCCGGGGGGGACGGGGTGGAGTTTTGAAGTCAGTTTAATCTCATTTGTGTTTGATTGTATTTTAATTGTTAGGAGGATGGAGAAGTGAACAAAGTCCAAATTGTCCCCACTAACCCACATAAGATGACGAAAATGCCCCTAATAACTTAAAAGTGATTTCTTCATCTTCTTCAATCGTCTCTGAAATCCTCTCTGGGTAAATGACCGGATGTGGGAGCAATGTTCTAAAAAACGCTCGGCGGATGCTTGGCGGCAGGGTACCGCTAAGCGCCAAGACGGTTTGGCGGCCTTATTAGCGGTTCTTGGCAGATAAAACGGTTTTTGATTATTTCGTTATATTTATCCAATAAACTATGTATAAAACATATATTATGTAATAAACTATGTATTAATTTTAAGTTTATAGCATATCAAATAAAAAATCATCATGACCCTTTTTAAAGTTGTCTGAATCAAATATAAAATTATATAGATATATTCAAATAAGTATCACGACTTCATAATAGACAAATTTGAAACCATAAAAACTAAATAATCTCAATTTAAAACCGCCAAGACCGCTAAGCCTCCGTCCCGTGCCCGCCAAAACTCTTCCCCGCCAAGCCCGATTTGCACCCGCCAAGGCCGTTAAGGTGTTGTTCTGTTCCCGCCAAGGCCCTCCCCCACCAAGCTACACCGCCAAGGCCGAATTCGGGACGGTGTGGGTCCGCCAAGCGCCTTGGCGCCGTCTTGGCGGCCGCCAAGGTCGTTTTTTAGAACACTGTGTGGGAGTAGAGAGGATAAAAAAAGACGAATTGTAGCCAGTACCGGCGCCGGTGGCCCCAGAGCACGGGAGAGCCGTATCAACGACGGCGACGGAGAGATTTGAGTAGAGCAAGAACTGCCTCGCGACGCTTAGTCCAATTATCCCAGCACCGACCACCACTACGTCAAACGTCTGCATCGAAGCAGTCACCTAGGGCTTGTTTGAACCGACGCAGTGTAGCCTGATAGTTGGAGTTTAGTAGGATTAGGCTTTCGAAGAACTGTAGAAATTGCCGCCATTGATGAATTGAGCTTATTAACTCTTTATCGAAAGATTTCCAAATTGAATTCAAACTGGAACTTCAGTTGCTGAAGGTTTGGGTTGGTTTGGTGCAGGTTTCTCTGGTTACGATCTATGATTAAATAAAAAAGTCCGACTTGACATCGAAATTAAGTTTATTTTATTTCATTTCCATCTCTATCTTACTCCGTATGTTGTTGGTTTACAAATTGAAATTTTAGTAGTGGATTGAAAATTTTAAATGTTTGAATAAATTTTTTTGGAGCTGCAAGTGAAAATTCAAAGCACGTTCAATCAACGGGATTCAGTCGTCGGCAAATTCGCTCTTGGGAAGCACGTTCAACGGGATTCAGTGGTGGGCAGCGGCGACGGTGGTCGGCGGTTGTGGTGGTCGGCCGGCAAGGGCATCAGAGGAGGAGCACTTAGGTGAGGATTAGTGGTGGCGGTAGGGGAGGAGAGAGGGAGGAAGGTTGAAGATAATGGGGGCAGAAGAAGAGAACGGGACAGAAGAGGAGAACGGGATCGGAGACAAAGGATTTACACCCGCAAAAAAGCATCACCATCATTCAACCCGATCCATTACTCATCCACCCACCATTCACTTTTCACCCGCTTTTTTCTTCTAATTTTTACCTACTTTTTTAGATTCGAATTCGAGTCGGTGTGGGTGAAATTGTCATCCATACCCACTCGCCCCCGAAAGAAAAGAAACAAGAGCGGTGAAAGAACATGGTGGGCCACCTGTAATGAAGGACATCCATCATCCACTACCAAAAGTTTCGCGGTTGTTGGAAGCTTCACGACAATCAAAACTCGTTTTTGGTTCCGTCGTCTTCTCTAAATTTGACACCATTTCGTATGCTCTCCCCGTCACCGTTCCCCCCTCACCGTACGTGTCTCCTTTTTCTTATTTTAATAATTAAATAATCCACCCGAGCTTGAACAGAGCACATGAAGATCAATTACGTCTTTTTCGATGATGATCGAGTTCGATCGGGAGGCACTTTTGATTTAAAAAATCGCTAATGATTCACTGATTTAATTGCTTAATTAGGTTAATTCATTCGACGAAATTGACTGGTAAAGATACCTGGACATCAAATTCAACGAATTGGAGGCGAGATAAGGACGCAGTGGCATTGAAAGAGGCGATGGAGTTCTCCTTGAAGGCTCTCATTCGGCTGTCCGGCGACTGCATCACGTTCATCCCGCAACCCCTGTGTCCCATCACAATCAAATTTCCTCTCTTCTGTTCTGCCGTACCTTCAATTGAAGTCATACAAATGGAAAAGATTGAATCTTTGTTCATAAAAAATTTGCCCCCAATTTGAATTAGTTCATAATTTTGTATATATCAAGGGTAGGAAGAAGAAACACGAACCGGCAGAAGCAATTGCAGATGGATGGAGATCGATCATGGCGGTGTTAGTTGTGCTGGAAACAGGGGCTGCTTTCAGAGCCATGATCGATTGATCAATAAGGTAGATGAAATTCGAAATCAAAGCTACACAGCCTCTGATTAATTAGGTTTTTGATGGATGCAGTACGTGAGGCGAGGTAGCTGGGATACGCCAGGCGCTGCATTTATATATACGTAATACATGGATTTTTACAGCGTCATCGAACATTCTGGTTTTTCTTTTTGAGGGAATGATTCCAAGTTATTGAAATTGCTTTGTGCAAGTAAAATCCAATCAATCCATTTTGGAACTAATTTAAGTTTTAAAACTATAAAACCAACGGCTACCCTTAGATTTGGAAAAGGATGAATGGGTAATTACAAATTATACCAAATTGGCGCCACTTGTAATCTCGATAACTAGCTGTTTCTTCTTAATTTGGGGATTCCTACTCAGTTTACCCTCTTTGGCTTATTTTTTTTTAAAAAAAAAATTAAGAGAAAAAAAGTTATCGTGTAACTTTATTAAGAATAAAATGTTAAATTCAGTCTAAAATCAATTAATGTTAGAAAGAGTAGCTCACTAGTTTATATACAAGACTTGACGGTCTATTCTTTATATTATCAACGTGGGATGTATCATTTCATATATGTTCTACAATTACCTAATAAAAGACTCATTAAACCTTATTAACTTAACTACTAAGACTGACATGAATCCCCTCTCATATTATTATAATTAATGGATTTAAGTTAACTAAAAAACAAATAAGAGACTCAACGCACCTTCCAAGGTTCTCTGATACATATTGGCCTATCTAAATATTAAGAACCAAAGAATATTAAAAAATCTGCTACACTGTACTCTTCGCTTCTCTGAAAATACATTGAAGTTAACATGTCACAAAAGGCGGATGAGATGCCCCAACACCTCTAATTAATATGATAAAAAAATTATAAGCCATTTCTGAATATGTTTCAATATGGATCACCATCTTTTCGCCACAAACCAAACAAGTTAAAGATGGAACATAACTCAGTCATTCGGACCGTACAATAGACCACATGGCGAAGGAAGCTCCAATTTCCAAATGAAACTTTGCTAAATTACATATATAGGGGGTCGCATGAGAGGTAACTAACTATCAAAACAAGTAATGAACTATATCCATGTCACCAAACAAGTCATAAACTATAACCTTATCACCAACTAAGCAACAAACTGAACCAATGAATCAATTGTAACACTGTCACCAGACTGTAACTAACCATCAAAACAAGTAATGAACTATATCCATGTCACCAAAACAATTAAAAAATTGTAACCTTGTCACAAAGCTAGCTATAACCAACCATTAAAACAAGTAATAAAATGCAACCATGTCAACAAACAAGTCATAAACTATAACCCTAACACCAGACTGTAACCAAACATCAGAAAACAAAGAGAAACAACAAATGCCACAAATGCAGTAATGGAAACGAAATCAGAAGAAGGGACATTAACCATATATAGTACAAACTGATAGCCATTAGACAACAACTGAACTAACAAACAAACCCTAAAACGGGAGGAAAGGGCTACACTAAAGAAACTAACAACAGAAATTGCATTAAATGAAGGAAACAAGATCTCCACAACTCAAAGGAAACAACATGAGAGGTTGCTGTCGAGAATATTGAAGCAGAAGAGTGGAAGAAAGTACCTGATGAAGCCATTAGAAGAAGGTGATCAGAAAACCGAAACGAAGAGCAGAAAAGTGCAGAAACGACGATGAGAGACAGTCGAACAGCAAGGCCGATAGCAAGTCAGAGAGCACGGCAAAGAGCAAGCCGGAGATCACTGGAGAACCGTCGGAAATGAATCGCCAAAGAGAGAGAGAGAGAGAGAGAGAGAGACGTTGGGAGGGAGAAAACCGCAAAACTGATCGCGCGAGGGAAGGAGACGGGAATTGTGGGAGAGGGAGTATAAGGCAGGGGTAATGTTGGTATTATGATAATTTTTTGGATAAATGGTAGCAAAGGGAAAAGTGTAGGACATTTTGTATTTGGCCAATTTCTTCTTTTATTTATAAATATATTATTTTTAGGTGGAAAAATAATTCATATTTAATTTTTTTTTATTTATTGAAATTATTTATAATATTGTATTAATATATTTTACGTACCTAGGATGAGACCTACAGTAATAAATACTCCCTTTGTTAATTAAAACTTGGCGTTTACTCCCTCCGTTCCAAATTAAATTTCGTTTGCCCTTTTGTGCACACTTTTTAAGGAGGTAAAAACACTATAAAATATTTTATAGAGTTTATAAACAACAATTTTATTAAAAAATTGTTTTTTTTTTAATTATTTTTTTAATAATTTCATACTTGTTAGTCATAAGTATGAACTTATAAAAACAATTTTATTAAAAAACAATATTTTATAGAGTTTTTATATCCTTAAAATGTGTGTTGAATAGTAAAATGACTTTTATTATGGAACGGAAGGAGTACTATTCATGTACGCTTTTTTAGAATGATAAAACTATATAAAATATTAACTTTTTTTACATTTGTTTTTTATAAATTCATATTTAATAGTAACAAGTATGAAATTATTTAAAAACAATATTAAAAATGTTAATATTTTATATAGATTTTAACACCTTAAAAAACGTACGTAAATAGTAAAACGTCAAATTTTAATTAACGGAAGGAGTATTATAAAAAGGTTTAAATGAGAGCAACCCGTCCCGACTGAGTATGCAGATCAATCAGGAATCGTATCAAACATTTGAGAGAATGGATAAATTACAAATTCATGAATATATTGAAAGGCAAGTTGATTGCCAGCCTTTTATAATCCACTTTGTTTTTTTTTTCCCTTCTATTTTGATTTTTTTTCCCTTCTATTTTGATTGCCAAAGGAAATTGTTTCGTTGATTTTTTTTTCCTTATTCTTAAAGATATAAAATAAGAATCTAAATTAAAAAAGATTTTCTTAAAGAAAATGAACATTAAGAATTTAATTTAAAAGTGGCTAAAATTTTTAATTAAAAAAATATTTTCCGAAATATGAATCTTATTATATACCCTTGGACATAGGTTAAAAAACCCATTGTTTTATTATTATATATATATATATATATATATATATATATATATATATATATATATATATATCTTTTTTTAGAACATTTGTCAATTAATCAATAGTAAATTTTGTTCTATCAATTTAAATTTCCATCAATCAAAAGAGGGGACTACAAGATCCTTCCTTGCGTATATGCAAATTAGTTTAATTGTTCACAAACTGTGTCAATATGCTTCGACCAAAAAACATCATGTCAATTGTCAATATGTATATGTCAATAGATGAAACCACGAGAGTCCAAGTAAAGATCTCCAATGAGACTTTGGGTGTTATGCCGTGAAATTCCGAGAAACTCCTCGGTTGGAACATATGAAAATAACAAGGTCGGAATCTAGCCTTGTAACACAAAAACTTATTGTGCAAGCACTTTAACAGTTCAACCTCCCTTATATTTAGTGTTTATTTTCACCCCACAATATGTGAGATCTCCAACATACACAAAATTCTTAAAGGTATTTTTTAGTGATAAAAAAAAGTAAAAATTATATTTAAATTGTATGTCTTTAATAACATATATTTTTACATTTTATCTTACAAATTGATATTTCAAAAAATATTAAAATTAAAAAGTTATTATTTTAGAATATTAATTATAAAACTTATTAAAATATTATTTTATAAAGAAAAAGTATACAAATATATGTTATTAAACATGTATAATGTAAATATAATTTAAATTATTTTTTTATCACTACAAAATACCTTAAAGCATTTTACTACTTAACACAGAACACAAAAGATCGATCTGTAACTCAGCTGGTCCTATAGGCTAGCTACATACCTCAAAAAACTAGGTACGAAGATCACATGTTATCTATCGGCTTCTAAATTCTAATAATATATATGGACCTTTTAGTTAAAAAGTTGAGTATTATTGGTTTTGTGGGTAGTGAACCGTACCAAAGTAACGAGCTGTGACTCGTCAGCCCAAAAGAATAACAACAAAGGAAAAAAGAGATGCAAGGGACAAACCTAAGTGCTGTATCATCGAGTGTGAGAAAGGGCACGGCAGAAAAGCGGAGGCATCAAAACCTTTGACAATGTCGAGGTGATCGCGTATGACAAAACTAGCAGTAGCTTTATCCGATGGCAACTTAGAGCCGTCGAAATTGATCTTGAGCAATCCAGCTATCGATTTGGTCCATCTAAGATTTCTCCTACGTGTTGGTGTTGGTTGTGGTTGCACTTCATTTGATTCCATCTCTTCCCAATATAATGTTTTAGAATCCTTTAGTTGTTGCAATTGTTGTTGTAAATATATCTCTTGTTTTCGCTGATCTGTGTAGTTGTCATCGTCAAATATAATCTTGTTCCTTATTGTCAATAAGTTTTACCAGATGGTGGCTAATATTGTCTTCTGGGTTGTGTTGAGTTTCAAGAAGATCTCATTTATACTTTATCTAATTGTTTGACCCGTTACAGTAACATCTCGAATTATTTGGTCAATCTCATAATCAATTTTCGAAATCATCTGAAGTGAATGATTTATCTGATTGTTTGACCTTAATTGGTACACTAGTATTGAAGCCACTACACGAAGGAAGTAAGATGTTTAGTCCTGCCTCGCGGCTACTCTTATACCCTAGTTCCTACTTTGATTTGGATTTTCGGTTTCTTTTAATTATTCATCTAATATATGATATATGGATTTAATTGTGCGTGTTGTTAACTTAGTTAATTACAAAGTTATATATAATATATGTATGATTTGGAACCATGATATGTTACGTGATTAGAGCGGGCGAGGCATTGGGAAGGTTCAGCTCTGGCTCAGAGTGATAGATTCGACATGCTGTGAGGGCTTGTCATGCAACTACATACCTCTAGATCGACTGTTCGGACTTGTGACACTACCCGCTAGCTAGGGCGCCCTTTGTCATTATTACTAGCTACTTCTTTCTATAGTAAATGGCAAAAGAATAGTTCGCTTTGGGCTTACTATGTCACTGCCTAGCCACTTCTTTCTATTGTTGATATGATACAAACATATGTATATATAGATAGATAAACCTATATTATTGTCTCGTGGTACTTGCCATAGAGAAAAACAAACTAGCTCTGTTTTTAAGTTAGCTTGAATAATGTCGACGGCTCTTTCGATCTAATACATTGTGATCTTTAGACTCTCTATTGGCAGGGGCGGATCCTTTAAAAAGACCAGGGGTGGCAGTCGCCCCCTCCCCCCACCCCCCGCCCCACCAAATTAAAAATGAAATTTAATATATATGTTCTTCTCGTCGATAGTTTTGATTTGATATATTATAGGCTTAAATCCAACACCCGAGTAAAAAGTTATAAACTCTTAAAGATGGAACTTGTATATCATTTACCTAACTGATATACTTCTATCGTAATTATCGTTTGTTAAACATCGTAACTTAATAGTTAATAATATAATTAAACCCAAAACCTTCATATTATATGCTATATTAAAATATTTCAAAACCGTGAAATAAAGTATATACGATTTATGTTTTTATTTTAACTATACATTCATAATATTGATGATTTTTCAGGAAAAAAATTTAGGGTTTAATTTTCTCCCCCCTCAACTAATTAATTGTATCAGGATCCGCCACTGCCTATTGGACTCTATCGACATGTGGATCGAGCATCTTATTTCTCACCAAAATGGGTAGGCCATTACCAGTGGCGGAACTCTTTGGAGCGGTAGGTGGTCATGGCCTCCTCCCAACGGAAAAATAAAAAAGATAATGTTATATGCAAAAAATTTGTTACTGTATTATATTTAGTAGTAGAAGAGCATTTTAACAACTAATTTATCGAACTTGGTTGCAAATGAGAAGTATTTCAATCTATAAATTAGAGTTTCAAATCTTTATATTAACTTTTTAGAACAATATATTTAATTTTTTTTTTTTTGTAAATGTGATATTAAAACAGTAAAAAAAATCCAGAATATTTTTTTGGCCCCTTAGATGTATAATGCAAGTTCCACCTTGATTTGGTAAATAGAGATCAGTCCTCCGTAGTTTGAACCAGAGACTTTTGGATACTACTCGCAAATCATTTCTCATTGAACCATTCTAGAATGGTTATGCAGGTTCCACCACTGATTAGCACTTCACTAAAACTCCTCTCACTAAAGTAGTGGCTTGCATTGTTTCGTAGAGGAGGGGGCACAATCTTTGTTTTGGAGAAATGTTTTATCTCGGTATATGTAGTAAAGAAACTTTTTTTAAATATTGAAAGAAAACTATCAATTGTGATTTATATATGACTTTTTTAGACAAAAATACACAATAAAATTATATATGTGTTTGTACACACATATGTAGCATGATGAATGCATTTTAGAAATTTTTTTAAGAAAATTAAATTTTTTATAAAAAAAATTGTCATTTTTAAATGAAAAAAATTAATAGAATGAAACTCGATTGAGTTTTCTTTAGTCCTCAGTCCAATTTGTAAATATTCTGTAAAGTAAAAAATGGTTTTCAATGTAATTTATTATATATATCTTATCGATAGACGTAGAGCTAGCAAAAACTGACCGACCCGAAAACCCAAAAATCTGGAGTCATCCGTAACCCGAACCGAGACCAAACCCGACCCGAACCTGACCCGACTCAAAACAGACCTGAACACAGATAAACCCGACCCGACTCTCAACCCGACCCGACTCTCAAATCTCAAATCTTTATATATCTTAACCTCAACCTCAAATCTCAAATATCAAATGTCCATATTTGTCCCAATCTTAAATTTCAATCTTTATCTAAATCTCAATCTTGATCTAAATCTCAATCTCAATCTCAAATTTCAAATCTCAAGACTTACATCGAATATTCGAATCCATCGAAGATGAAGTATTTATAAGTTTTATTTATAATTTCGGTTTTTTTAAACGCGTTTCTTTTTTTATAGGTATAAGTGTAATAATTCTATTAGTTTTCATAACTAAGTGTTAATAATTCTATTAATTTTCATAAATCTAACTCCTTAAGGGTTTTTTTCACCTAAAAAATTCTATTAGACTATTAGTGTTAATAGTTCTATTAATTCTAGTAGTTTTCGGTTTTTATAAATGGATTTCTTTTTATAAATATAAGTATAATAATTCTATTAGATTTCAACCTAGTAAGGAAGACACAACTTCTGAAAAGACTTTCGAAAGAATGGAATACAAAAACCTTTGGAAATATTTTTCGACAATTAAAAGAGGTAGAAGAAGCTCTGATTGAACTTCAAAATCCAAATTGTAGAACACAACAACAAGAAAACAACCAAAAACAAAAGAGGTTGATAAACAAAAAGGAGAAGATGTTAGAATACCACAAGATATATTGGAGTCAAAGAGCCAAAACAAAAAACCTTAAGCTAGTAGACATTAATTCAGGATACTTTCATAAAATTACAACAGCAAAGAGAAACAGAAAAAGTGATAAAAGAAATCATTAAAAATGAGGGAACGACAATCAAATACGAGGAAAATATTAGAGTAGAAATTAAAAGAGAGTTCGAGCAAAGATTCAAAAAAGTACAAATCAACATGCCAAAACTCAACGAGTACCTCAATCTTATTAACACTGAAATTTCAGAAGAAGATAATGAGAAGTTAACTAGAGAAGTTACAAATGAAGAGATCAAGAGAACAATGTTCTCAATAGGAAAAGAAAATCCCCAGGACCTGACGGGATGGCAGCAGAGTTCTACAAAAAGTATTGGGATATAGTGGGTCCTTCAGTCATACAAGCTATCAAAGGATTCTTCCGGTCTGGAAGGATGTTGAAACAAATCAACCAGACATTTATCACGCTTATACCTAAGTGTGAGAATCTAAGCTCAACGAACCATTATAGAGCTATAAGTTTATGCTCAACAATTTACAAAACAATTGCGAAAATAATTTCGGAAAGGATGAAAGAGACCTTACGAAAGATAACCCACCCGCTTCAAGGAGCCTTTGTTTCTGACAGAGATATTCAAGATAATATTTTGATAGCCCATGAAATTTTCCACTCTTTCAAAACAAGAAAAGGAAAAGATGGATGGATGGCTCTTAATTTAGATATGGAAAAGGCTTATGATAGAGTTGAATGGGAATTTATGTTTTCAGTCCTTCGAAAATTCGGTTTTTGCACAAAATTTGTGACTTGTATTGAAGATTGTGTGAAAACTGTTTCATTTTCGATTCTTGTTAATGATGAACCAACTGATGTGTTTAGACCTGAGAGAGGCTTAAGACAAGGAGATCCCATTTCCCCCTTTCTGTTCATTTTGCTACTGAAGTTTTTGCTAGGAAGCTTCAGTTGGATTGTGATGAATCGAATAATTCGGTTGGATTTGGTTTTGGTAGAATGGGACCCAAAATTCCATTTCTTTCCTTTGCCGACGACATCATCATTTTTTCAAAAGTGAATAGTGAATCTTGCACCCAAGTAAAGAAAATCATTGATGAGTATTGCTCTATTTCAGGACAAAAAGTCAATTTCCATAAATCTGCTTTTCAGGTAACCCGAGGTGTGTCTGACCACCAAAAGCAAAATATTCAGACTATTTTGAGCATCACAAATCTAGTTGCGCTTGAAAAATACCTTGGATGCCCAATAATCAATGGACGTGTTAACAGAGATACCTTTAATGAAACAATTGGGAGGACTAAAGATCAACTAAGCAAATGGAAGGCCAATTCTCTATCTCAACAGGGAAGAGCGGTCCTGATCAAAGCGAACCTATCCACAAAGCCAAACTACTTGATGCAGAGCTTTATGCTTCCAACCCACATTCACAATGAACTAGATCAAATCAATAGAAGCTTCTTTTGGAAAAAAGATATCAATTACAAACCACTGATCGGCTGGGACAAAATTTGTAAACCAAAGAATCAAGGAGGGCTTGGTCTAAACAAAACAAAAGACATGAACAAGGCATTGCAAATGAAACTACTTTGGAAGATTCTTGCAGAACCACAAAACACTTGGGTCATAGTGATCAAGAAAAAATATATAAAAGCAGTCAACCTATGGGAATATGAAAAAGGGAAAAATACATCTTGGCAATGGTCAATTGATGAACATAAAAGAGGAATTCTGTAAAGGGTTGATTTGGCAAGTGGGAAATGGTAGAACGATCCAATTCTGGAAAGATAATTGGTTGGATGATTGACCATTTTTGGTAGGAATCTACCAAACTGTGTCATTACTGAAAATGAGAAAGTAGATACATATATTTCTCGAAATGGAAAATGGAATCTAGAAAAATTAAGGGAAGTTCTTCCTGAAAGTATCGTGAGAAAAATTTCAACTGTGTACATTCCAAGCAACAATATTGAAGACAGATTATATTGGAAAGCTAGCAAAGATGGTTGGTTCTCAACTTCTAGTGCACTTGACTTGATTGCCAACCGAAATGATTCACAACAAAATGACATTGCATGGGTTTGGAAAATCGATTGCCAACCAAAAGTGAAAAACTTTATTTGGAAAACTGCAATGAATGGACTACCAACAAAAACTAGACTCTCACAAAAGGGTGTTGATGTACCTTTGACATGTTCTATGTGCAATCAGATGGATGAAGATTCGATACATTTACTCACCAAGTGCGATAACACTTTAAGACTAATTAGGAAAATTGATGGGAAGATTGGACAAGAAATAGAGAGAATAGACACAAACAACAAGAGCATGAAACAAGTAGTATTAGAAATATTCTCCAAACTTAACAAAGAGCAAAAAACTAGATTGGCTATTATGTGGTGGAGCATATGGATAATAAGAAACAAACCCGTTTTTGATAACCCGAAACAATGGAAACCTCAGAGTTGGGAACGGTATGTTAGAAACCAACTAAAAAATTGGGAAAAACTAAAACATTATACCCAGAAGAGTGGGACCAAAAAGAGCCTAACAAACCCCAAAACCAGAGAAAAAAAAATTTAAGATGGAAACCACCTAGTTGCATGTGGGAGTTTCAAGATTAATTTTGATGGCTCCAGACTTCCTTCTGGTGAAGCTTCGGCTGGGTTCGTCATTCGGGATCCAGCTGGGGTGATGGTGGCTTGCGATGCGACGCTTTATGGGTCTATATCTCCGCTCATGGCTGAAGCTCTCGGCCTTCGTGATGGTCTCCTGGCTGCAAAGTCCCTTCGTCTGCATCACATTGAAATTGAAGGCGATAGTCTTGCCATTATTAACTCTGTCAGAGGTGCTTGGAAGTGTCCTTGGGAGGTGGAGATTGTCATCTATGACATTCTTCTGTTGCTTTGGGATTTTGCTTCAACCTCATGTGAGCACGTCTTCCGACAAGTCAACTTGGTTGCTGATAAGGTGGTTCATCTCCGGCATTCGGTGGACGCGATTAGATTAGCGGCTCATCCAGAACTTCGTGTTCTCGTCCGAAAGGACGCTCTTGGGTGGTGGTACAGCAGTGCCTAACATCACCCAAACTATTGCCTTTTTCAAAAAAAAAATTATGGTTATTCTATTTGTCCATATTCCATAATTTGTATGAATTATGATACATGATTATTTTTTGGTGGAAAGAATTATTTATATCCAAATCAATAATTTTGTAGCTATTATTTTATTTTTATCTATATTATTATATTTTGATAGAATTAATTATTTATATCTAGATTTGTTAAAAACTAATAATAATAATAATGAAAAAAAACTAATGGGCCAAAGATTAAAAATGAAATGGGCATTGAAAATGAAATGGGCCAATGATATAGTCAAACCACAAATAAGCTCATTTGCAACTTGCTAGTTAAAATAAGGTTAAATCCTAAATGTATAATTAATTTGATTTAATTATAGCACCGATCAATTGATTTAAATGTTTAAAAAATGACGAGGTTGACGAATACCGAATTTCCGATTATGATTTTTTTGAAAATCGATCGACAACCAATGAGTCAATGACAATGAGTGTATTCAACCGAGTCAAAATTACATATTCAAGTATTCAATCGAGTCAAAATCATTTAGTGTAACTTTGTAAGTAAATTACATATTTAAGTATTCAACCGAGTCAAAATCAACCTAATTATCCAAACGGGTCGAATATGATTCGACCGAAAACTCAAACAAACTATACCCACTTTGATTTGAAACTCAAATGAGACCAACCCGCCTCTTGGCCCGAAACCCGAACGAGCCCGACCCGCTTTGACCCGAACCCGAATGGGCATGACCCGATTTAACCCGAAACTCGACCAATCTAAAATTCATTATGACCGAACCCGACCCGACCATAATTTTACCCGAACTGATCCGACCCGTCAGTGATCCGACCCGAGTAAGCATGACCCGAACCCGACCCAAACGTCCGAATTGTCAGTTCCAGATAGACGTTTTTGTATCTTATCCATAGTCCCACACTCGTTGGCCCAATACCCAAACCTACGGACAACGAATGCACTCGCAACCTTACATGCGTGATGCGTATGTATATATAGTTTATATACATATGTGTGTATACAAGAGAAGCATCAATCTGTATTCTGTAGTCCACAACGAACATTGCAACATAAGTTCTTTTCCACAAATGTCTACAACAACAACAGAAAAAAAACCGACCGAATTCGAACAAGGAACCCAAAGGAGCAAAGTAGAATGAACAAGTTTTTTATAGTTTAATCTCCCCCTTTGTGTTTTCTTTCCCATTTTTCCTGTCCCTTTTCACTCCCCAGTTTTTGCTCTTTCACCCATTTGACCAAAGATATACACATTCTTTGCTACTAGGTGTTCCTCTTACTCGTCGTCCATCCGTCGAGAATCACGATTCTATGTCGGAGTTTCGAACAAAAAAGGGCAGGCAAGCAGTCTTTCAATGGAGCCTCAAAACTTCCTCAATGACAAAGTTTAGTTGAAGAAGCTAAAGGGGGCATTAGACATTTTGCCTGTAGGAAGTAAGGCTCGACCGACATTATGCTGATGGGTATTCGGCATCACCCATTGTTGCCATCGGAGGTTCCTTGGGCGCTTTGCCGTCTCTTTTCCCGAAGATTCTCCCCCCACATTTTGGCCTCTGCAACGGCCCGTTCCCTGTCCAGATCCTTTGTTAGCATCTTAACTGTGTCTCTTGGAGAGTCATCTTTGTCGGAGCCTTGCAAGTCCCATCTGCGTCCAGAGCCTCCGCCCTCTTCGTTCCGGCTGATTCTGCCCCCATTTTCGTCTCGGATCCTCTTTTCATCTTTCGGATTTGTGTCGGATCCCTGGTTGGCTAGATACGACAAAGCAGTCACCACGTCTCCCATATGTGGACGAGCAGCAGCGTTCTCTTGGATGCACATTGATGCGACGGCTAGAGCTTGGTATAGCCCCCGCATTGGGAACCGGCCCTGCAGCACTGGATCCGCTAGTTTCACAAACTTCTTCCGGTCATTGAAGAGCGGGCGAGCCTGCAAAGGAGAAACAGGTAAACACCTTGCATAAGCAGACTCAAATTGAAACGGATCAAGAAGATACAACTCACCCATGCTACAAGGTTCTGTTCTCCTTGGGGCCGGTCGCTGTCAATGGCTCTACGTCCAGTTATGAGCTCTAAGAAGACCACACCGAAACTATATACATCTGATTTTACAGTCAACTGACCAGTCATTGCATATTCCGGAGCACAATAGCCATAAGTACCCATCACCCTGGTAGAAACATGTGACTTGTCCCCAGTCGGTCCAAGCTTTGCGAGTCCAAAATCAGAAAGCTTTGGATGGAAACCCTCTTCCAGTAATATATTAGACGACTTGAAGTCCCTATATATAACAGGAGGATTTGCTTTATCATGCAGGTACTCCAAACCTTTGGCTGCACCTGCGGCTATTTTCATTCTTGTGCTCCAGTCGAGCGGTTCTTTCTCAGGAGGTAGGTCTACAAAGTAGAAAAGGAATAGTTTAGTGTTTGGCGAAAGCTCAGCCAACTAAAAGTTAACTAGAACATCCCACCATATGTGAATCCGAAGGTTTAAATAACATTATGTAATTCTGGTACTAATAATATAGTTGTCCAATAGCACACAACAAATATTCAGTTTTCGTAACACATAACATCAATAATGTAAGTGTTCAGTTTAAATTTGATCCATGGGAATTATGCAGAGTGGTTTCATCAGATATTTGCATTCTTCAGTCATCAAACTGCTCTCATCACAGATAGAACAATTATCACTGTTTTCTAATATCACAAATGTTCCCATCGCATCTAGAAACCAATGGTAAAGTTTGAGGCAGAGCTATTCAAAGTTATATTAGTAGATTACACAGCTAAAATCATACCTTGCATTTAAAATGTACTTCAAGCTAAATTAACAATATTTTCGATTTTCAACCATGTCAAAACAAAACTAAAAGGCAACAAAATATTTACCATACATGGCAGTATCAACAATTATTAACGGTACAGGTTCAGTTGTATATCACCTGAGGCATTTTCTGATCTTAAAGAAAGGAAGGTAAAGAGAAGGAGCAAACAAAGGCAACAGTAGAAACGTTACCGTGAAGATGGTCTTCCAATGATCCCAGTGGCATAAACTCATATACTAAAAGTCGTTGCTCCCCATCCGCACAATAACCAATCAGATTCACCAAGTTATTATGATGTAGAAGGCTGAGCATCAGAACCTCCACTAAGAATTCCCTGTTACCCTGAAGGCCATTCCTATCCAACTGTTTGACAGCAACAACCTGCAGGAAAGAAAGCAATCGATCCCTTCACTAAAGCTGGAAGATAATGCATATACTCCAGATGAATAATAAGAATCTTAAAGCCTATCAACAAAGGAAAGTAGTGCATACTTCTACTCCTCCAAACCAAGAAACTAAGATAACCCTTCTCACCCGTGTTTTATTATTACAGAAATTGGAGGATATATAGAATGTCATCAAAGTTTAGCCTTGAAAGTTAATTTCTAAGAAGCTACAGGCTTATATATTATGCCCATTTAAGAAAGTCTTTGGTTGGAGAAAAAATTGTTTTTGGTATGCCAATGTTTAGGCTTTTCCATGCGTCTCCCATTTTACGATGCAACGATTCCTTTGGCATCTAAAAGGACATTTGAGAAGGATAACAACTATAAGTGCGCTCAACAATCACACTCAATTATTTCACCAAATTATAAGATAACAAGGCATGCTTAGAAAAGCGACCTTGAATAGGCTAGTCAAATAACTATACCACAGCCTATGGTCATATCTGAATTTGATGGCAAGAACACCATCGAATCTTCAAATAATATCAGCAAGCAGGAAGATAGATCACCTGGCCACTCTCAAGCCTCCCTTTGTATACACGCCCAAATCCCCCTTCTCCTAGAAAGGACTCTGGCCGAAAATTCTTGGTGGCAGTTGCAAGCTCACGGAAAGTGAATGTGTGAGCGTGAGCAGCAATATTAACATCAGCAAATGCATCCTTAGGAGCTACAGCCTTTGGTGCAACATTATTCCTTAGTTTAAGCTTGTCACCGCCTGCATATTGCATAAAACAGAATGTTCAAACAAATAAATCTAGAGATGGCAGGATCATCCCTATCCCTATCCTGAACACGAAACTAGAAAAACGCGAAAGCCCACAGCCTGCCAGGATTTCCCCATCCATACACTAAATTCATTGTTCCCGTTTTGAATTCAATGGAAGATAACTTATATGGACTATAAGCCAATAATTCATCATTTTTCGGCCCTATACCAGATAGGATAACTATCCAATTTTGGTAAATATAACAAATCTCAAATGGATATATAGAGTTAGTTATTTATATTCGCAGATCTATCGGCCGTAGACATGCTTACGAAAAGAGGATTATTAACCCATGCCATCTAGATATAAATTTGAAAACCCGAAACTCTACTCATCAGATGCAAAACCAAATATAAAACAAGAAGGATTCAGCATCAGCCACATAGCTTACACAATGATCAGATGATCAATATGCTAGAAACATGCTACTAGCATGATCTGCCACATAACTGTTGGAACAACACTGGCAAATCCAAATACTGGATTTCCCCTAAACGATAAAGCAAATCAACACTACATTCCTTAACTATCAGATCTTATCATTCAGGAAAAAAAAGAGGAAGAAATCACACCATAAGAACCCACTAAGAAGCTAACAAACTTAGCCATCTTTCCAGCAATCACAGCAATGACCAATCTAAAGCTAAGAAAAAGGACAGATAAATCACAGCAGGAACAATGATTCATTCAACTCAATTCACAGAGACAATGAAGCAGTGGCGAGCCGTCAAATGATAATCCGGAAGCTTGATTGCTGGATCAGATCAAAAACCAATGCTACACCAATCCAAAGCCCCACAAAGGAACAAAAAGGGAATGGAAAGAAATAAGACTAACCGGAAGACAATTTGGAGAAATTATTGACGGCAGCAGAAGGAGGGGGTGTATCTTTACGATCATCCTTATCCTCCTCCTGATTCAGCCTCTCTTCCTCCTTGGAATCGAAACAAGAGAAACAACCCATCACACCCTCGAACTCCGATCGAGAAATTCGGGCTCAATCTGCAACACACAGTATAAAACCAACAACAATGAATCCACAAACCCCTCAAATCACCATCGCCCTATTCTAAAACACAGCCAATTACAAGATCCAATCTCAAGCACCCAAAATTCAGACCTACAAATCGATTTCCACAAGCAACCCAAGTCACGGAAGAGATGAACAGGTAAGGGTAGATAAGAAAGGTTGGAATTTGAAGGAGATTACTTGAACCCTTTGAAGGAGATAAGATGAATGCAAAAAAGGAAGAAGTTGGTGTAGAGAACGCTTAAAGACGGCTAAAGTTGGGTGAGATTTTTGATTCGATGAGAGCGAATGCGTAGGGAAAGGCAATGCCCATCACACGCTTTATCTCTCTGGGGTCTCAGTTCACATCGCTTACTTTGACCAGACTCGCTACTCCCGAGTCCCCAGTTTGCCCAAACCCACTCTCTCTGTTACCGTTTTGGCCTGTTTCTTACTGAGTCAATCCGCTTTTCGAAACTTTTGATTAGTTACTCTTGTTATTGTTCTATTTTTGGAAGAAAATCAATATTCTATCATTAACACGAAGGATTATGTGTATTCATGGATAAATAATCGAATCTTGACACTTTTTAGTAAGGCCAAATTCTGAGCTTTTTAATTTTGTAGTTGATTTACAAGAGTTTTTGTGTCTTTGATGTCTTTCTCACCGAAGTTTATAGTTTTTGAATCATGTCTCCTTTTTTTTTTTTTCCCTCAATGTGCTTCCTTGGTTAAATTTACGGGATAGTCTCATATGTGTGAAAACGTGTGAAAGTTTGATGAATCACACTCAAATCTCATGAGAGGAGGTCCATAACAACGAAGAAGATGAGCTAGAAAAGTTTGTTATAGAATTCTTAATTTGTTACTTTCGTTCTACTATGTTCGTTCATCAGCTTAGCTTTATCTAGCCATTACATCTGGTGCACATACAATTACTAATATACCCTCCTATACATCATACTTCTATATCCCCTTTCAAGTTGGACTAGTGGTGGAAACATGCCTAACTTGGATGCAAGAAATCGATGTTGAACCTCACCCACGAGCTTTGTAAAACTGCATGCCAACTAATGTTGTGAAACGAACAAAGGAGGGAATAAGGAACCATACCTACATCTGCTCTCGTACATAATGGCAATCCAATTTCAAGTGTTTCGTCCGTTCATGAAACACCAGATTCTCAACAATGTGAATGGTTGACTTACTATCACAGTGCATAGCATTTGTTTTGGGATCCCACAACGCAAATCTGAAGCTAACGAATCCAACCAAACGAGCTCACCTGCAATTTTAGAAATGTTGTGATACTCTATTTCGGCTGATGACTTAGAAACGGTTGTTTGTTTCTTAATTTTCCATGAGACAAGTGCATTACCAAGGAACACACAAAATCCAATCACAGATCTCTCACTAAATACACAATTCCCCTAGTCAGCGTCACAAAAAGCAGTAAATGATATGCCATTATTGGTAGGATATAGCAAGCCTAGATCAGGAGTACCACGGAGGTATCGAAGCACGTGAAGAGTTGCTTACCAATGGGGAATCCTAGGACAATCCATGAACTAACTTAAATGCTGGACTACAAGCGAGATGTCCGATCTAGTCATATTGAGAAATAGAAGACGACCAACCACTCTCCTGTATTTCTCAGCATCCTCATGCAACTCACTGTCATCAATAGACAATTTCAGTCCTCTCTGTAAAGGAAAGGGAGCACTCTTACAATTAACCATCTGAGTATCTTCAAGAATATCTCGGACGTATTTCCTCTGATTAAGTAAATTACCAAGTTCGGAACGTGAGATCTCCAAACCCAAAAAATATATGGCCTCCCCAAGATCTTTGATCATGTAAGCCTTATGCAGAGCTTGTTTCAGAGCAATAATTTTGGCCAAACTGTCACCTAAGACAAGCAAATCATCCACATATACCAACACAACCAATAAACCTTCAGGAATCACCTTAGTAAACAGATTGTAATCATATGAAGACTGAACAAGCCCCAATTGCTGTAAGAAACGACACAACTTAGCATTACATTGCCGAGATGCTTGCTTCAAGCCATATAAGGGCCTCTTTAGTTTGCAAACCCGAGGATGACTGGCTCTGATGCGAGACCATCTTCTACACCTCCGGACACGCCAATCATATTAGGAGACGGACCTATGACTCGAGCCCGAACCAAGAAGCTGCAGAGAGACTCATTCATGTTTGTGAATCACGCCTTATTCTCGAGCACGGTTCAGCTCCCTCCCTGAGCCTACATTGAAGAGCTACATGTGTATAGGCCTTGTGGCCGAGCCACCTTAAGCCGAGATTGGAGCCGAGTTTCTTAAGTCTGGAACCCTTGTTTTATTTCCTATTTTAGCAACTTTCCTACTTAAGCTATTTTAGGAAACTTTTAGGGGTTATTTTATTAATTCCTTTAAGTTAGTATTTTTATTATTTTTATTATTAATTTCGGCCAACACCTCCTTCTAGGGTTTATATTTGGCCGATTCATCTGTAGAACATTTTCACGTACAATTTTTATGAAAATTCTCTCTTTTTGTGTGAAGCAGAAGAGTGCAAGTCAATCGATTCGAAGCGTTGCTCATCGATTGCAAATTGGTTATAGATCTTGCTTGGTTTGCTTTGAGTTCATCAACCTCGCGAGAGCTTGGTGATCCTGGTAATCACAAGTCCCCTCCTTGTGCCTCCAAGTTGTCCGCTTGGTTGTGTAAGGTTGTAGAGGCGGGTTTTATAGTCGTTGGTATTTGGTTCCTACCCTCTACGGAGGCATGTGGTCTTTATCTCGTTCTATTTTAGTTCGAATCAGTCCTTATTGGTCGTGTCTTGCTTTCTTGCTTCATTTCTTGGTTTCTTTCTTCAGTCTTGAGTCTTTCTTGTTTGATTGTCGAAGATCGGGTCACCCTACGACTAACCCCGTATCAAATTGGTATCAGAGCTTTGGTTTCCGACATCAAAGTTATGTCTTTTGTTTCCCTAAACACAAAACCTACAAAATAGAGTCTTTTTCTTGTTCTTGGTTTTTACTTCTTAAAATTTTGATTTTGATTATTATTAACTCTTGTTTGTGATTGTTGTGTTGCACTTAGCCCAAACACAGCCTAAAGCCGAGACCCCTTGTAAGCCGAGCAACCTTTGGTCGACATCAGCCCTTCTTAGTCGAGTTCGGCCAGCCTTTGTTGCTCCACAAACCCTAGTTTGTTTGCTTGCTTCTATCTTTTGTTATCCTAGATCTATCTACTTTGTTGCCTTATTTAATTTGTTCAAATTTGTGGTAGATATATCTCATATTTTCTATCATAGATTATAAAAAACATAGATAGATTTATTTACCATATTTAGCCAAAGTACCATCTATATATATTACATAAGGGCTACATATTTTATTTTCTTTCACCTTAGCATATAATCTTAGAGAGTCCTTTATTTCATAGATAGTTTTCTTACATTAGTCAAAAAAAAAGTTCCAAGACAAATTCCCGTCAAAACAGTGACAGCTTCAAAGAATGTGATTTTCGGCCAATCTCTAGGTCGAATCTGGAAAAACCTTCAACAGCAAAGTTGTAGATCTCTTTGTCCTTGTACCGACAAGGTATGGCACGCCTCACATTCTGGGTTTAGCCGTAGGATGGCCCGATCTTCGACAATCAAACAAGAATTAACAAGAACGGAAGCAAAAGGCTCAAGAACACCAAGACTCGATGAAACAAGGACTGATTCGAACTAAAATAGAACAAGATAAAGACCACATGCCTCCTAAGAGGGTAGGAACCAAATACCAACGACTATAAAGCCCGCCTCTACAACCTTACACAACCAAACGGACCACTTGGAGGCACAAGGAGGGGACTTGTGATTACCAGGATCACCAAGCTCCCGCGAGGTTGATGAACTCAAAGCAAACCAAGCAAGATCTATACCAATGTTTGCAATCGATGAGCCTTGCTACGAATCGATTGACTTTGAGCACTCAATGTGTTTCACACAAAGGAATTTCATTCATGAAAAGAGGCGTCTGCGTTACAATGGAGGAATCAGCCCTTCTTATAACCAGGGGCTGATTTAAGATAAAAATAATAAATAAAATAGAAATTAACTTAAATTCCTAAAATACTAAAAATAAATTAAGTAAATACGGTCTCTAAAAATAGCAATAAAAGAAAGTTCCAACACAAATTTCCGTCAAAACAGTGACAGCTTCAAAGAATGTGATTTTTGGCCAATCTCTAGGTCAAATCTGGAAAAACTTCAACAACAAAGTTGTAGATCTCTTCTTCCTCGTTCCGACAAGTTATGGCACGCCTCAATCCGATTAATATTGACTTCATACGACTCAATTTACTGAGACGTCGAAAAGCTGTCAAATGCTGAACGAATCTAAAAAACGTCAAGCTTCCACCTTTGGTCCTTCTCCCATGGTGGAGCCTTCTTCTTCCTCTTGAGGATGACAACATTCTCACAAGCTCAAATCATAGGTCCATCCCCAAGTATAGGTGTGTCCGAAGGTGTCTTGGATGGTCTCGCATCAGGCTCTATCATAACGCTCAGGGATCTTCATATATACTTCCTCATCCAAAAAACCATGTAAAAAGGCATTATCAACATCTAAATGATGCACATGCCAATGTCTAAGGGTAGCCAAAACTAACAACAACCTCACGGTTGTGAACTTTGCCATGGGAGAAAAAGTGTGATGATAATATTTCCCCTTGATTTGGTTGTACCCCTTTGCAACCAGCCGAGCTTTAAGCCTTTCAATTGAATCATCCGACCTAAACTTGACTTTATAAACTCATTTGCACCCAATTGGCTCATGCCCTTTTGGCAGATCAGTAATCTCCCAAGTGCTATTACTCTCTAAAGCGTCAAGCTCTTTCCTCATAGCTTCTACCCATTGAGGATCAACAGCAGCATATTTGTAAGTTTGAGGTTTAGGAGTTGCCAAAACATGATCCAAAGAAGCCAAATAAGCCGAAGAGTAATAATTTTGATCAGAGAGTTCAATAACCATGAAAGACTGAGAATGGGATTGTAATGCAGGAGCATTTGAAAGAATAAAGTCAGTAAGACGAGCAAGCAAGTGAGTCTATCTATGAGACCTCCTCAAAGGGAGTGGAGGTGGATCTGTCACTGAAGTATCATCAGTATGAGAAGCATCAGGATGAACTAAAGAATTTGAATCAAAAGAATCATAAAAAAAATCCATCTGTATGCTCATTAATAGAATCAAATTGAACTGAAATATCATTTATGGGCACATTCTATGGCTCAATAATAATGATATCAACATTATCGATCACCAACAGGATAAACCAAATGTAATGGAGAAGGAACTGGATCATCAATCAAAACCTTCTTATCAGTGGTCGAAAAAGGAAATATGACATCCTTGCTCACAAATACTTTTTGATTCACCAAGTCATATAATCTATATGTTTTCTGCCCGGCAGTATATCCCAAAAATATACACTTATGAGCCTTAGCAGCAAACTATCCTCAGGCTGACCTCGAGCTAAGGCATAAGTTAAGCAACCTACAACTTTAAGATGAGCATATGCAGGAGGCTTACCATACAATCTTTCATAAGGAGTCACCCAATTGAGTATTGCATTATTCAATAAGTTAATGATATGTGTAGGTGAGAGTACACAATCTCCCCAAAACTTCAAAGGTAAATTAGCATGGAGTTTGATCGCATGAGTAATTTCTATAAGATCCATGTGTTTTCTCTCCACTCTCCCATTCTTTTAGGGAACATATGGAGCAAACGTTAATGAATAATCCCTTTCTCTTCAAAAAAAATTCTGGCACATAAGGAACTCAGTCTCATTGTCACTTCGAATCCTCTTAACTAATTCGAGTACTGAATTGGCTCTCCATCATTAGAACAAATGAACTAATGACTGAGCTCACTTGACCTTTGTTCTGACTTCTGAACTAGATAAGTCAATGCTGCTCCACTATGATCATCTAGTATTGTAACAAAATACCTTGCTCCATCAAACTAGGTACTTTGTAAGGTCCCCATATGTCAATGTGCAACAATTCAAAACATATATTGGCGACAGAATCACTTGTATTAAAAGGCTGAGCATGATGCTCAGCAAGAATACAAGATTCACAACTAAAATCATCAACACTAGTGTCTTTACAACCAGGAATACGAATTGAATCATCTTTGTCAAAGAAGCATGTCCCAACCTAGCATGCAAGATTGACTTACTAGGACTTGAGACAAGATTATTAAAGGAAGACTGGTTATTGAACTTATGAGTATCAGCATTGTCTTCATGTATATGTGACAAATCTCTAGTCACCTCTGATGTAGCATCTATAGGCTCAAGAGTAGCCTAATGTGAACCCTATGTCCAGTAAGAACTGCACGACCATTCCTAAGGTCCTGTAAAACACAATTCTTCTTGTGAAAAACAACATCAACACTTAGAATCGTCAATGACCTTTCCAACAGATAACATGTTGACTTACCAGCCAAATTGGCTCCTGTCCCTGCAATTCCTTTGTCTTTCATGGCTCTGATCACTTCTTGAACCACAGATTTAATAAGATCCTCATTGATGCCTACAAAATCACAATTTCCTGCCCCTGATATTGGAGATTTCTCTATTTCCCCATCTGCAGCATTGGTTTTGGCCCCAAATTTTCCTTTTGGTGCCTTGAACCAATCTGGATACTCGATTATCTTGAAGCATTCATTCTTGAGATGTCCAGTCAAGCCACAACGTGAGCACTTCTTGATTGCCTTTGCTTTCTCTTTCTTATAGTCCCTTTTCCCTTTAGCTGGCTTGCTAGGAAAGAATGCCTTCGAGTCATTGCTACTTTCCCCAGTTGATCCTGTACTCTTCTTGTCAACTTGTTGAACAAGATAGAATGCCTTTTTCAGTGTTGGCATATGCTATGTTGGAAGGATCTGATTCCTCGCACTCTCATAACCTCCATTTAGCTCCATATATAAGAAACTAAATCATCTTATTTCTATCATCCATTTCAGCAACTCGTCTTTTCATCTCATAAGAACATCGGCTGTATGCACCACACGTACATTGTGGCCTTCCAAACTGTAGATTTCATCCCATAGTTTCTTCAATTGACCAACGTAATCCACAACATCTGTAAAGGCTCGGATTTTTAAATTCTAATTTCTCGGAAAAAGAAAATCAAAATGAATTTTAAAGCAGAACTTAGCTAAAAAACTCTCTAACTCGGACTTTGATTTCGTAAAACGGATTTTCAACCTAATTAAAATTTTGATAACTAACTTTCGAGAGTGCGGGTTCCAAAGATTGTTTCCAGATAATTTTAAATTGGGGTTTTTGGTAGCACTTGTGACCTTTTTCCCCTTCTTTCACCCAATTTCAGTCAATGGAGGATGGATCACCCTCTCTTTCTGTGGGTCGATAGCAGCTCCCTCAAGAAATCCATTCCCCATTTTTGACAAAGTAACCCTCCCCCATCTTCTTCCCCCTATCTTTCTTATTTCATGCTTTTGGAAAATGCCAAACCACCTACTGCAATTTTGACCAAGACAGCGGCCAAAAGAGGGGAAAAGTAAAGCTGACCTTATCTTTCAATCCCTCCACATTTCACTTTCAATTTCATATTTCCCCTTTCTCTTCTTTGTGAGGTTGCAGAGAAACCTACGCCCCTCCTCATTTCCTTATCTCCAGATCTCACATCCTCCTCCTCATTTTCTTACCTTCAAACCTCACCAAGCTCCCCTCTTTGGCTCCTTTGCCGCCGACCGCCAGCCACCACCTCTCCTCCTTCTTCGGCATTCCAGCTTCACGCCACCAGAGCGCTAGCCACAGCACCCAAGTCACTCCCTGCTTTCGCGGTGAGACTGTCGAGCCCAGCAGCAGCGGCCTCGTCCTTCTTCCCTTGAGAAGCAGCCCCCAGAACCCACCCTTTCTCCGACGACCGAAGGAGGAGCCGAGCCGTCGAGCCGCCCAGCTCGTCTCCTTTGTTTTCTTCGAGCGCCCCGGTAAGCCTCTTCCTCCTTTCCTTCTCAAAACCACCATAAGGTTCCAACTTCTTACCTTCCGCCTTCGAACCAGGCTCAGCAAGCATTCCGAGCCGCTGGCGAGCCTCAATCGCGCCTCCGATGACGATTTCCAGCGAGACAACTCCCTCGGTGAGCATCTCCTCTCTCTCCCTTCCTTGTCGCTTTGAATCCATGAGTGTCGGGTAGTCGGCGTCGGATTCCGGGTCCGGAACCGCCGCCGGCGAGCCGCCCTGCTCCTCCTTTTCTTCCGTCGAACACCGTTCTTCCCCTCTCTGTTTTCTCTCGTTTCAACAGAAGGAAGAAGGAAGATGCGGGCCCCATAGCCACATCCCCTGCCATGTCACCGCCACCTCACCCTGGGGCCCCCTTCTTTTAAAAAAAAATCTCTCCAGCTCGGTTTTAGAAATGGGAGGATGAGATGTGTTGGCTTTTGGGCCTGATTTTCCTTGGGCCTATTTTTCTTTATGGTCCGGATTGAGGTTGTTTTAAAACAAAGTAGAATTTTGGGCTTATTTTATAAAAATGAGTTCGGTTTGGGGATTTAACAAAAGGGGAGGGCCGATTTTGGGATTCTATGAAATAAAGGAGCCGGTTTTGGAATCTTATAATTATAAGGGTGGTTTTTGGTAATTTAAAAATGGATGATTTTATTAAATGTAAATGATTGGGATTTTAAAGTATTTAGAAATATTTTATGAAAATGTTTAAAGAAAATAGTATTTGGAATATTATATAATATGATTGGGATTTTAAAGTATTTAGAAATATTTTATGAAAATGTTTAAAGAAAATAGTATTTGGAATATTATATAATATTATTGGGATTAAAATATAAATCATTATTTTAAGATTAAAGAAATTATAATATTATGAGACTTGGAGATTTAAAAAGGAAATTGTCGAGCGTTTTCAAGGATCGAAATTTCCAACTAGTTGATTCGGATTTTAAAGCGGTTTCGGGACTAACTCAGGAATTGTGTGATTGGTGACTAACTAACATGATTGATGTGAATGGTTGACTAATATCATGATTGGTGTGTACTAATGGCATGATTGATTGAATAAAGGCATGATGAAGTGTTAGACTTGTGTATCGTTAATTTATGCTTTCGAGATATGATGAATATTGAACTTGATATATGTGATATGCGGATATAGTGTGGCGAATATATGAATGTGGCTGAATGGAATGATTAGAATGATATGGTCTCGTGGAATGTGGCAATATGATGAATGGCTGAACTTGACGAAATGATGATTGCGATATGGTTGCTATTCTTGTTGGATGATATGCTTTGAGTGCTTGGATGACTAGACGTAGACTTATATATGTGTTCTGATATGTATTTAGGTGATACTTGTAACTATGATTTATGTGTGCTGGACCCTTTACTCTGCTGTTCTGCAAAGCCAGGTAAGTTTCTTCGGAGCTTACTCAGATTGAATAGAGTTATTCCCTGCTTTAGGTGCATGATATACTAGGTGCTTGCATTCATGATCAGCATGCCATGTAGTACCATGCTAGGTTGCATCGACCGTTGAGCATTCTATTTCTTCATGTGTATGTAAACAGAACGGTCGTTATCTGTGAAGTAACTAGAGTCATTGCTAGGGTTATAGGACGACCTAGTCTCATCGGGTCCCGTCCTGAGTCAATCGAGTCATGAACTTCCTTATATTATGATATGCCTGCGGGCTTTATTGTGGAGTGGGTTAGGCATGCGTGCCGCCCGATTATGATGGAATGCATTCACGAGCTGGCCAGTCTCCGCCCTATCGGAAGGGGGTGAAGGTAGGAGAGGGATATACCACTTGGTATTCTGTGCTAAGGCCTTATTATTATCATGCACTTGATCTTAGGAGCATGTTAGTGTGTTAATATCCCGCCATGCATCTAGAAGCATCTTTATTCGGTATAGCGTACATGTGTGCTTAGGGTTGGGATGCAGAGCTAAAGTGGGCATCGATCTGATCCCGCCCCATATCAAATTTTTTAGGTATCCGTTATGCTTACTACTGTTGATGCTGATTTGAGTCCATGACCGCTGGGTCTAACATGGCGGAAAGAGAGAGTTGAGATTCCAACTTCACCAATTTAATTACGGCTCGAATTTGAATGGTTGATCATATTTTGACCCGGCTCTGCCGTGGCACCCCTTTTGTATTATGCTTTACTTCCGCTATTTGTGTGACCTTTGGTTTTCCACGCTTAGACTTATGACAGGTACAGGGGACTTCCCCGGGGATTCCAACGATCCCTTCGAATTTTGGGTATGAAATCCCACTTTAAAATGTTAGGATAGAATTTCAAACCTTCAACCTGTACTCGGGGCGCAAGATCCTAACGAGGGGTTTCATCCCTCGAAACGTAACCCGGGAATCATAATCCCGGGCCGTTACAACATCCATGTTACATTGATCCAGATTGCTCAAAATTTTCCTCAATTGATACAATAAATGACTGTTTCAAGGCGCGTACCTCTCAAGAACCTCATCCCAGAGTTGTTTCACAGAATTAGCGTATATGAATCCTTCAGAGATGTTCGGCGACATGGAGTTTAAGATCCAGCACCTCATCATGAAATCACATCGCTTCCATTTCTGCGACTATTGGACTCAAATCTCCTTGCTGAAGACTTTCGTCGATGAAGTCAAGCTTACGTTTGGCGCCAAGCGTCATTTTCACACCTTGACTCCATCTCAAGAAGTTTGTTCCATTGAAGACGCTTGCCACCAATTGTGCTCTAGGATGATTGGAGTTCGAGAATCCTAGCAAATCGCTCATATTGTTGTTACTGATACCTCCAATTTCTCGCCGAATTCTGCACCTATTTCCTCCATCATTCTTTGCTAATGTTCAAGATCTCGTTCTCATAGAGCTCCATTAGTCGGATCGACGACCTAGACGCTCTGATACCATGAAAACCTGTGAAGGCTTGATAAATCACACTCAGATCTCCATGAGAGGAGGTCTGTAACAACGAAGAAGATGAACCAGAAAAGTTTGTTATGGAATTCTTGTTTTGTTATTTTTGTTCTACTCTATTCGTTCATCAGCTTGGTTTTATATAGCCATTACATTCGCACATACAATTACTAATATACCCTCCTATACATCATACTTCTATAATGTGGTCGTCTCTATTTGCCTAAGATCTCTTTGTTGTTTCTATATATTTCATAGTGGGTGATTCCTTTGTCAAAATTTCAACTTTTACCGTGATTATCTGATATTTCGAATGATTGTCCTTTTATATATAAAAAATCTAAGGGGATGGGTGGCGATTACTAAATAGAATTACTATAGAAATTTTAAAAAAAACTCCATCGAGCACCCACTAGTATAAAAGCACAATGTATTTTATCTCAAAATCAACCGTAAAATTAAAAGTAGCTTACTAACTTTGTATACAAAACTTTATTTGTTATTTGTAATCGATATGGGACAACACTACAGTTTGCATCGTCTCCTTCAACTAAACTTGTAACTCCTTATTTTTTCCTAACCCTCTTTATTACTGTTTTGTCATATTTCAAGTAAGAAAGAAACAAAGTTTCTAAATTTACTCTTTTTTCTTCTATAAGGTTGTTGATTTTGTGCGTGGAAAATCGAGATATTCGTTTCTAATATCCTCATCTCTCAAATAGTTTGAGCCTTTGAGGTCGTTGACATTTCACATATCTTCAAAAAAGTCAACATGCGTGCATATCGGATTGCCAACCTTTTCCATGTATCTACCTCTTCGGCTTCTCTCCAGGACAAAGATTTATGTAGCTTCATCGACAAAGATGTCATTTGCTAATGGTTTAACATGGTTTTTCTATCTCCAAATCCTTACCTGTATAAAAAATTGAGAATTGAAAATCACTCGATCGGCAGGTCATCGGAACAAAAGCACGCCATTTCAACAACTCTAAAAGAAGAATATTCAATTTGTTTAGCAAAATATCATTTGTTATTTACGCACACTTTTTTAGAAAGATAAAAGCCATTTAAAACTAATGGAGCATGCATGTATGATGCATGTTATGAGAGAGAGGAAGGAACAGATGGAAAACGGAATGAATTGGATTGATTGCTTGATTGATCATTTACACAAGCCTTTATGCACAACTTGCTCTCCAAACAACAATTACTAATTTTGCCTAGCATGTAATTAACTCTAACTATGCTAACTGACAAGTGATCAAAACAAACATAAAGTGATCACTGTCAACAGCCCCTCTCAAGTTGGCGATTGGTACAATCCAAGCTTGGAAACAACGTATTGATGGTGGGGTGTAGGCAAAATTTTGGTAAAAACATCTGCCAATTGTTCAACATAAGGCACATAGGCAAGTTCAAGCAAACCACTCATCACTTTATCACGCGTGAAATGACAATCCACCTCAATGTGTTTCGTGCGCTCATGAAACATTGGATTCTTAGCAATATGCATTGCCGAATGATTATCACAGAAGAGTGTAACAGGTTGAATGGAATCAATACCAAGTTCTTGCAGCAAACGCACAAGCAATGTAATTTCTGTAGCAGTATTTGCCATCACACGATATTCTGATTCAGAAGAGCTGCATGACACCACAGTTTGTTTCTTGGATTTCCATCTGATTGGTGAAGATCCAAGGAGAAGAACAAACCCAGTAACCGAATGTCTAGTCACATGACAAGCTGCCCAATCTGAATCAAAAAAAGCCTTTAGGACTGAGATGTCACAACTGTTAAGAAGAATACCTCTGGCAGCAATGTGTTTAACATAACGAAGTGTATGCAAGAGTGCATCCCAGTGAGGAGTACGAGGGCTCTGTATAAATTGACTCAATGTCTGAACTGCGTAGCTTAAGTCAGGTCTCATGTTTGTAAGGTAATTGAGCTTACCAACCAGAGTTCTGTAAGAAAAAGAATCAAGCAAAGCATCCCCATCTGTGGCATTCAGTTTGAGGTGCAAAGGCAAAGGAGTAGAAGCAGGTTTGTCTAGAGAAGAAGCAACTTCATTGAGCAAGTCAGAAGTGAACTTTGATTGAGTCATTGTTATGCCAGAAACAAGATGAGAGACCTCAATCCCCAGAAAATAATGCAGACAACCCAAGTCCTTAATACTAAAAGTACTATCAAGGAACTTTTTAAGACCTTGTATCTCTTTGTGATCAGTGCCAGTGATTACAATATCATCTACATAGACTGCAAGTATATATGGTGATGAGTGAACGACGCTTGATGAACAAGGAATAATCGCTCTTGGACTGAACAAACTGGAGAGACAGGAAGGCATAAGTGAGCTTATGAAACTACTGCCTTGAAGCATGTTTAAGCTCGTACAAAGATTTCTTTAACATGCAAACCAGATTGGAAGGATTTGGAAGCCCTTCATGCATCACCATATATACATCTTCATGTAAATCCCCGTGGAGAAAAGCGTTATTAACATCTAATTGATGCAGATCCCATTTCTTTGTGGCAGCAACAGCAACAATTGTCCTAATAGTTGTCATCTTTACCACAGGAGAAAAGGAGTCATGGAAGTCTATGCTCTCCTTTTGTGTGAAACCCTTTGCAACAAGACGAGCCTTGTACCTTTCAAGGCTTCCATCATATTTTAGTTTAATTCACTTTGAAAACCCATCTACACCCAACTGGTATCTTTCCTGGTGGGAAGGAACTACCTCCCAAGTACCATTGGCTTGAAGAGCTTCTACTTCTTTCTTCATAGCAGTTACCCAGTGAGGATCTAGTAATGCCACTTTGTAGGAAGTAGGTTCAAGATGAGAAGAAATATGACTTAAAAAAAGCAAAATGAGAATGAAGTAAAGCAACAGAAGAAACATTGTGTGTGGAAGAAAAGTCAGAACTAAATTAACAAACATAATCATTCAAATAGTTTGTCGTATGAGAGTGGGGCACGTGACCCCCCAGGAACCCCCTTAGCTCCGCCCTTGTAGACAATAGAGCTAGAGATTAAGTGGCACATATTGGATTGGAGGCTGACGCACCAGTTACTAACTATCATCCGTAAAGACGCTCTTAGATGGTGGGACGGTGTCATGATCCAACCGTATATAAAAAAAAAATATATCCCTCTAAATAAGGACCGAATTTAACTACGAGCACTTATTCTCAAAGGTGATGTTGAACCATTAAGGGCGCTTTTTCAAATGAATAAAGTTGTCATTTTGCTACATATATTCTCTTCTTCAGCAGTATTTTCCTTCCTTTCAGATTCTTTTGCTTAAACTCGTGGAGATATATATTTATGTGATGGACCTTAAAGAATAAAAAAGTGATATTTTTGTATAATGGTGCAATACCAATTTGTACAGAATTTATAAAGGTCAAAATTAACTTAATTTAAAACACTTTTTAAGGAATTGCATCAAGACATTGTGATGCTAATTAAATGCACCTTGCCCACTTTATTGAAATGTAAAATGCACCATTATATTTTGTTTGTAGATCGAAATCATTAACCCCCGTTTGTTTTTTGGTAGGGAAAAGTAATGATTACCCTTATGAATGTAGTCCATATTTAAGTTAAGATACATTTATCACTATTCTAATCATTCCCCTTCTTCTCCCATTTTTCATACAAATGTGTTAGCCTTCTATTCCCTAATTTGAAGGAGGGTAACTAATACCTCTAGGATGGGCTAATAATCTCCCTCATCCTCTCCTCCAAGCTCACAAAAAATGATGATCATATACATTTTATGTCTAAAATTTAATACCTTACCTTTTCATTCCCTAGTTATCTAAACAAAAGAGCCCTAACCTCGTATTAAGATGAATTGAGTTTGTTTTAGGGATAAATAAATTAAAATCAAAGAGGGGTTTAGCACATAGAAATGGAAGATGCGCCGCTGAAGACGGGGATGGATGGCATTATATTCCGCGTACATCCTTCAAGTCCACGCCACCCTTATTGCCTTTAGTTGTTCTCTTCCTCTAAATTCCAAAACACTCCCACTTTTATTCCACCAACAAAAAATCGGGAAATTTACGGAAATCGCCTCTTAAATACGAGGTTTTTTACTTAATCACACTTTAAATTCAAAATTATAGAAACCTACCCGTTAAATAGTCTTCTTTAATAAATCACCGTCATTCGATCCATTCAGCTATTTCCAATTCCATTATGCTACCATTTGATATATTATATTTTAATATTTTTAAACTCAAAATTTAATTATAAATATATTTAAATTTTGAATTTAAGGGTTTAATTAATTTTTCCTTTTTTTATATCAAAAATAAATAAATATAGCCTTATTGTTGCAATTTGTGTCTAAAAATGTTTATAAAAAATTCAAAATATTATGTAAATTTTTAAACGAGCTATAATTACATTTTCATTACACAATTAATCAATAAACTAATTTTTTAAAAAAATTATAAAATTTTGAGGCAAGAGGCATGAGAATTCTCCATATATAGAGAGATTTTGATTAAAAAAAAGGGTATCCCTAACAAATGATGGATCAAACCCATATTTAAAGTTAAAAATATTAAAATATAATATATTTAACGCTATCTTGGTGAAAATAGGTGAAGGGTGGTTATTTGTTAAAGAAAAACATTTAAGAGATGGGTTTGATCCAACTTAAGCCTAAGTTGTGTCATCAAATCTGCAACCTGATTGATTTCCATAAATATGTGTGGACATGGCCTCAAAGGATTGAATTAGGATAGAAAAATATGAGATCAACAATTCAATCTCGCACGGACATCATTGTACCAAATATACTAACAGTACTGATTTGTATTGTGACAGGGGCATTCAAATTGACAATGTCATTGGGAGATTGAATGATATATACATACATATATACATACATACATACTATTATATATTCAATATCCAGTTCAAAGGAAATAACCCATTTGAGAAATATCAGTCATAAACACATACAGAGCCGAACCTGAGGCGAGGCCCAACAGGCCGTGGCCTCAGGCCCAATTTATATAGGGGCACATAAAATCTGTTTTAATTATATTATTATTAGACAATCTTTAGTTATACATAAAAGCATAATAGCCTAGTTGGTTAGAGAAGTAGGTAAGATTGTTTGTTTTACCTAGAGAACCAAGGTTCGATACCCTCTTTCTTTTATTTTTTTTTCAAAACATCCTGTTTTGTTTTTTTTTTGCCTTTGATTTTTTTTTAAACTTTCCCCTATTTCCGGTTGATTTTTTTTTTCAAAACTTTCTGTGTTGTTAATTTGCCTTTGATTTTTTTTAAACTTTCCCCATGTGCGGTTGATTTTTTTTATTTAACTTTTCCCTACTGATCTTAACTTTGGTTTATTTTTTTAATTTAAATTCCTATGATTTTTTAAAAAAACTTCTTTTTTTTTTGCCTTTGATTTTTTTTAAAACTTTCTCTTTCTTTTATTTTTCGGCTTTTGATTTTTTTTTTCAAAACTTTATGTGTTGTTTTTTTGCCTTTGATTTTTTTTAAACTTTTCCCCATTTGCGGTTGATTTTTTTATTTAACTTTTCCCCCTATTAATTTTAACTTTGGTTTATTTTTTTCATTTAAATTCCTATGATTTTTTTTAAAACTTCTTGTGTTTTTTTTTGCCTTTGATTTTTTTAAACTTCCCCCCCATAATTTGCAGTTGATTTTTTTTATTTAACTTTTCCCCTGCTAATTTTAGCTTTCGTTGATTTTTTTAAATTCCTATGTTTTTTGTGCGTTTGATTTTTTTAGTTGACTCTCCCTGAGTCCTCGGTTGGTTAGGCGAGGCTTCTTTGATTTTTTTTTTAATTTTAACTTTTGTTTAAATGTTTTTAGATTAGAAAACTATTTCAAAAACCATTTATTCTACCATAGCTTATGTACATACATACTACTCCATCCGATCGGAATTAAATGATGTTTTGGAGTTTTACGCGGAAATTAAGAAATCCAACTTGTTTAAATTAGAGTAATAAATACTTATTTTTGTGTACATAAAGTTGTGGATACCAAGATTACCCATTAATGATAGGATGACTTTTCAACTTCTTAAATTGGTTAAATTGGAGTAATGATGCTATTTTTTTTTAAAAAACACATCATTTAATCCCAAAACATTAAATAAAGTTGATCAAAATTTTAGCCTCAAAACATCATTTAATTTCGATCGGAGGGAGTATATAGTAGTGGAGGGTCTCCCATAAAAAAAAATAGTAGTGGAGAGCCCAATTTTAAATTTCGCCTCAGACCATAAAAAACTCAGGTCCGGCTCTGAACACATAAGCATATTTCGTACTAATCTACACCATGACTTTACTCCACTTTTATAACTATGCTTTCACTCAATTTGACTTTTCACATGAATAAGATCTATAGTAACTAGTAAGGTTTAGTTTGCATAGAGCACACAGAAACTATAATATGGTGAGCAAGTAAAACGTCCAACTAACTGTATCTCAAACTCAATACACAATACATGGACAAATTAGACAGCGTGTAAAGTGAGGCGGGATAATTGGGCTTGCTATTATTGGCCCACGAGTTCTTTAAGCCCATTTGGAAGAGTGTGTCTAACTGGAAGCCCAATACTTCCTTGAATTGGTAAATAAAGAGCGGTCCAATACTTCCTTGAATTAGAAGCCCAATACTTCCTCTAGCACCATTTTTTCCATTTAGGATAGAAAAATCCTCTAAATTCAAAACTATGAATTTATGACACTTGTTAGATTTCAGACTAATTTTTAATTATAAATTGATTTTTTTCGAAAAAAAATAATAATAAATGTAAAGTGTCTTTTAAAAGGAAACTAATACAGTTCCCGCGCCATAACGCGGGTTTTCAAAACTAAAATATTAATAATATATAAATATATTATAAAATACTAATAGAAGTTAAGATAAAAATCATAAAAAACTTTACCATGAATGTAGCTTATAATTCTCAGATATTTTTTTTTAAATCTCGTGTAAAGTATAATACATAAATGTAGATATTTTAAATCACCCGGTAATAATAATATCAATATCATTGTAACTTTTTTAAAATGTGATGTGTCACAGCCAATAGTTATATTCAATGTTTTGAATTAAACTCAGTAGTTAGTGCATAAATTTGAATTAAGCCCAATAGTTATATTAGATTGAATTCAATGTTTTGAATTAAGCCCAGTAATTAATAAATATGTTAAGAATAAAAGAAAAAATGTGAATGGTTGAAAGAGATAAATAATTAAAAAAAGGCAAAAAAAAACTTGATTGATGGAAATGAGGAGATGGAAAAAAAAAGGGGTAAGATAAAACGGGATTGATTGAAGTTGCTAAAGTGAAGGAGAATCCGACACCTAATCAAAGTCTTCTAAATTAAAGTAGTATATATAGACTATAAAGCATTAATCATTAAGCTATTGATTAAATGAGACAAGATTCAAGTGTTATTTTACATATATGAGATGTTTTTCACTATTTGCAAGCTAAATAAAATTTGCTTAATTATCATAAATGAGAATGTGTTGGATGTGTGGTCTTACAAGATTAGAAATAATTAAAGTGAGAGTGATTAACATTGGAGATAAAATATGGGAGGTTAGGCTCCACTTGTCTAGGCACGTGTAGAGGAGATAACTGTTTGCAATTGTTTGGAAGTGCGAGAATTTAACACTTAGTATGTTCGAAGTAACAGGGACATAACTAAGAAAAGTTGAATGAGAGTTATCCGTCAGAACCTCAAACTCTTGATCTTCACTAAGGAGATTATCATGGATAGCTAGGGGATATGTTTCAGCAGAGTTTGAAAAACTCTACTAGTAGAGTTGAAGATCTTAACTTTTGATTTTTAAATCAACGATAAAAAATCTAGCCCTCCCCACTAACCTTAATATTTTCTTTTAGGCTAATTTTGACCAGAGAAAAGTGGGAATCTACCGTTAGAGTTTTCCCATAATTCTATAAGAGCAAGACCCACTGGATAGAGGTGGAAGTTTTGCTATTTGTTTTTATGTGTTTTCTGATTTCTCTTGCTCGTTGTCTTTTATCACTGTCTTATTTGCCTCTGCGATACTTTATGAGTCCTTTGCCCGTTGTGTTGTCATTGTGTTTGAATCTCTTAGAAACTATGTTACACGAAAACATAAACGGAAACGGAAAAACTGCAATTCGAATTTTGTAGGAAACGAAAACGGTAAGGAAACGACAACATGAATTATATGTTCATTTAAAGGTCTAAATAAAAGCAATAAACATATCACCAAGTCATACACATAGAATGCAACATTAAGACTACAAATTGAAATGTTCAATACCATGATAAACAATGTTCTTACTCTCTAACTGTAATCAATACAAATGTCAGATATTTTAAATGTCCTTCCTCCTCTTTGACTTCATCAGCTACAGATCAAGTCGGTTTGTTGACTTTGTTCAACAATAAAAGACTATTTTTGTTTGAGGATGACATAGTGAGAGCCGAGAGGGAGAGAGCACTAAGCAAATGAGAGTCTACTAGGAGAGGGACGAGAGGCTGCGTTGATGCGAGCACCACTGAGTAGAGATCCAGAGAAGAGAAACCTAGCGAGGCTGCGAGCGAGCACACCGAGCAGAGAGAGAGGGTCACCGGAAAGGGGGAGATGAGGGAAGATTGAAAATGGAGGAGAATGAGGCAACAAGGCTAGAGGGAAACGGGAGTTTCAAACGGGAGGAAGGGGAAGCGTGATTTAGGGTTTGGTTTTTTATTTCTTATTTATTTTTTTTCAATTATATAATTAGTGGAAACGCTTCCTGACAAGACAGAAACGTTTTTGAGCAAGTGAAAACAGTCAACGTTTCTGACTTTTTTGATCAATGAAACAGTCAACGTTTCTAACATAAAACCGGCTATGAAATAGAGTTTTAAGATATCATAGTTTAGAAATACCCTCTCGATTAGTTCGGGGTAAAAAACAGTAAGAAACATTTATTTAAATAATAAGAAACATCTATTTAAATAAAATTTAAATAATCTTTTGTCAACTTTATGGGAACTGACAATTCCATTAAAAAAAATCCATCCTTTAAATAATACGGAGTAATGTTTGAATCATTCGAAATACAACTTCTCTAGAAACGTGCAGTTCTCATATCCCTTCTTATCACACAGTTGGACTTGGACAAATGACATCCAATCCAACAACTCTCCAACCCAATTATAAAAACACAATTAATTCAATCGTGGTTAGCACAAATCCACAAAACAATCCTCACATTTAACAATTAATCTCAACTTCTCAACTCCATCAAAGTATCAAACCCAAACTGTCACCCCTCCCTCCAAACCCCCCACAAAAAAAACACACTAACAAGCAAAAACAATCCATCCAAAACCTTCCAAAATGGCCAATGAAGACACCAACCAAAAAAGCAATGCATCCAATGTCGAACCGGAGGCCGCGAATTCGCCCTCTAAGGACCCGAATTCGGACGACAATGTAGCATCCGGAGACCGTGATGAGACACCGAGGGCTGATCCCGACATCCCTATAGACCAACTCGTCGATGAAATCTCCCAATTTGCCTCCTCTCTTTCGGTGGTCGATGAATCTCATCCCCTCGAGACTCCCAAATACGTCGATGTCTTCCTAGACAAGTTCGAATCCGAGCTTGAACACTACGAGTCCAAGTTCGGCCATTCCTCCAATGACGATTCGTTGTTCTTCAAGGCCATTGACGGCCTTGCTTTGCTCATCGAATCCATCTCCAAGTTCAAATCCACCTCCAATTCCGCCTCCATCTTGCTTAACCTTGCCACCTCTCATCTCCACCGCGCAATGCTGGTCCTCGAGGACGAACTGCGCAACCTCCTCCATAAATGGAACTCTCCGACGAGCAATCCATCCGATCCAAATTCATCCAAGGATCAACAGCAACACGACAACGAAGCGGATCATTGTGTTCTCCCGGATCACCAACACCACCACCAACAACAGAACGCAGATACTTTCCCTCGATACTCATCCGAGGACATCACCACGATCACCTCGATCTCTAGAACCATGGTCTCAGCTGGATACGGAGTCGATTGCATCAAGGTGTTCATGGTAGTGAGGCGGACCGCCTTCGAAGAAGAGCTGGTTTCACAAGGCTTCGAAAAGATCAGCATCGACGACGTGCAGCGGATGCAGTGGGAGGCTCTCGAAGGCGAGATCGCCACATGGATTCGAGTCGTCAAGCACTGCACCTCCCACCTCTTCCCCGGCGAGCTCAGCTTCTACGAATCCGTCTTCTCGTCGACATTGTCGCAATTCGAACCCAACTACGAGATCCGAATGGTGCTCTTCAGCAACCTCGCCCGCCCCGTCATCCAACAGCTACTCAACCTCGCCAACGCGGTCTCCCTCACCAAGAAATCCTCCGAGAAGCTATTCAAATTCCTCGACATGTACGAGACCCTCCGCGAGCTAGGCTCCTGGCTGCACCAATCCTCGCTCACCGACGAGTGCTCCGACGACCTCAAGCTCGAGCTCGCGGCAGCTGGGAGCTGCCTCGGGGAGGCGGCCATCTCGATCTTCTACGAGCTCGAAGCATCGATCAAGAGCGATCACGCCAAGCAGCCCGTCCCCAACGGGTCGGTTCACCCGCTCACCCGATACACGATGAACTATCTCAAGTACGCGTGCGAGTACAAGGACAGCCTCGAGGAGCTGTTCTTGCACCGCGTCAATTGCTCCGAAGATGAGGACATCGAGAAAGACGACAGCAATGGCAGGCCGGAGCGATCAATGACTCCATTCATAGGCCAATTGATGAGGATCATGGATTTGCTGGACGAGAACCTCGAGGCGAAATCCAAGCTCTACAAGGACCCCTCATTGAGGTACATCTTCCTGATGAACAATGGGAGGTATATGCTGCAGAAGATCAGGGGGTCGACGGAGATCCACCAGGCGATGGGGGATAACTGGTGCCGGAAGAGGTCGTCGGATTTGAGGAGCTACCACAAGAGCTACCAGAGGGATACGTGGAGCAAGGTGTTACAATGCCTGAACCACGAAGGGCTGCAGGTCAACGGGAAGGTGCCGAAGCTGGTGCTCAAAGAGCGGTTCAAGAACTTCAACCAGTCGTTCGATGAGATCCATAAGACGCAGAGTCTGTGGATGGTGAGCGACGAGCAGATGAAGTCGGAGCTGAGGGTGTCGATATCGGCGGTGATGATTCCGGCGTACAGGGCGTTCCTGGCGAGGTTCGGGCAGGTGTTTAGCCCCGGGAGGCAGTATGAGAAGCACATTAAGTATCAGCCCGACGACATCGAAACCGCCATTGAAGAGCTTTTTGAAGGGAGCGCTAGCTCCATGGCCAGGAGGAGATGAGATTCATGTTTAGATTAAAATAAATATTTTTTAAAAAAAAAAGGAAAAAGATTTCGGTTGGATTTTTTTTCGTTGTGTTCAAGTTAGATAATTGTTAATCTTCTTTGATTTTTTTATCATCAATAGTATTGCCAATGGGGTTTTGTAATGGGAGAATTATCATAATTGAAGATCTTTCATAAGTTGATAAGTTGGGAGCATCTCGTTCTATTTATAACTAGTCCGAATACATCGTAAAAGTACTTACATATGTTACAACTCTTGTGTCAAGTGTTTAATTATGTGAAAATTAACAGGTGAAGAGAAGGTCGTGAAGGACATAAGTTATGACTATCAGGAAAGTTGGGACGAACCTTGTGTTGGGGCTATAAACCACTTTTCAGCCGCACCCGGAAGCGAATTCAGGTAATAAGAGAACCGACAACAATCAGCCAGCAAACCACAACCAACCGATAATATCCAATCCGGAAACAAAACAACCAAGTAACAGATAAAAGCACAAATATTGACACACGATTTACGTGGGAAAACCCTCTCTAACCAGAGGATAAAAAAACCCACCTTCCGGCCACCAGAGCAACCAATCCACTAATCAACAAGTCAATACAAGAGTTTAACAATCCAGTCTCAACCCGAGACAAATAAACATGGAGATCTCAAACACCAATCTAAATACAACCCGATCTAGAAAGGATTTCTCTCCAAAACCTAGCTAAACACTTGTAATCAGATTAGATTTCCAAGGAGGAGAAAATACCTATCAACAAACTCCCGTTGTTGACTTGCCGTAGGATGAAGACGGATCACCGGGTCAAGAGACGAAACACCCGCTCAAATCTCTTACCTCTCCTCTCCAATCTCCCTCCTCTCTCTTTTCTTTCTCTCTCCCCTTTCTCTTCTTGGTGCTGGCGGCACTTTCTTGAAGCCAAACCCTTTGCTTCTCCTCTTGTGTACAACAAAACAAAGGCAAAGCATAGCCTTTTATATTAGCCAAATGTGGCTTTAATTGGGCTGGACTCATGGGCCCTTGGCCCAACAATCTCCCCCTCCAGCCCAAGGAGAAGACGTTTCTGCTCGTCCTGGACTCACCTGCATCCCAGTCCCGTCTCACTCCCGAGACGCGGAACTGATGCTCGCCAGATGCCATCATCACCCTCTAGCTCCCCCTCCTCCGTAACTCTCTGGTACTCCGAGGTAGAACTCCCGGTGAATGCATGACGTCCTCTCTCTGACCCTCTGATAGTTTCTTCTATCCGTGCTGGCTCGACGTGCTCAGATCTGCCACCAGTCATAGCACCTGATGAACTCCCGTCTGACACGGCTATCCCATCAGCACAATCCTCTGAAGCAAACTCCACACTTGTGCCATCCTCTTCTGACGTCTCAGAAGTTCTGCTAAATCTTGTCTGCAATCCAGACAAATCACAAGTGCTCAAGGTCTCCTTATCAGCAAAAGAAACGAGAGACTTTCTTTTCTGATTCTGCAGCCCCTTCCCACTCAAGCATCCTGTAAGCCCTTGCACTAAATCAAGCGAAGCATCACCATGAACCTCTGTCACAGCTTCCCTGATTTCTTCCATCTGAGTCCTGTACAATGTGCCGCTCAAAACACCTCTAGCGATCACCATTGACCCTTTCTTGAGTTTCCACTTCCTACTTCCAAAGAAGTTATCATAGCCCTTTTTATCCAAGACTTGAAGAGAGATCAGACTCTTCTGCAAATCAGGTATGTGTCGCACATCTGTCAATGTCATCCTGCAACCTGTGTTTGTCATTACACAAACATCTCCCATACCAACAATATCAGACAAGCTTCCGTTCCCCATCTTTGCTTTGCCAAAGCGTCCCACTCGGTACGAAGTAAACGCTTTCTTCCTTGATGTAGCATGGAAGGATGCAGCTCCATCAGCAATCCACTCTACACAAGAATCCGGCTCCTCCAAGCATGTGAGAACAACCTACTCATCATCACTGTCCTGCAGAACTGACGTTGTACCCTTCTGATTTTCCTCTTCCTCTCTTTTCTTCTTCCACACATTGCAATTCCTCTTCATGTGCCCTTCCTTGCCACAATGATAGCAAACAAAGCTCCCCCTAGTCTAAGATCTCCCTCTAGACATGCTCCTTGAAACTGTCACGAGAGCATGTGATGAATCCGTGCCCATATCCTTCCTCCTAGTCTCCTCGTTGTAGAGACTATCCTTCACTGCAGATAAGGACACAACCCCACCAACGGCAGAGTTGTTAATCGACACCACTAGAGTCTCCCAACTATCAGGCAAAGAGCTCAAGAGCAACAACGCTTGCAACTCATCATCAAGGACTAACTTCATGGTGTTCAACTGATTCACCAATTCCTGAAACTCACTCAGATGCTCTGCAATAGGCTTTCCATCTCTAAACTTGAGATTCACCAGCTTTCTTATCACAAAAGCTTTACTCTGGGCCGACTTCCTTTCATACATCTCCTCCAATTTTTTCCACAACACATGTGCATCTGTCTCGCTGCTTATGTGGTGATAAACACTATTATCCACCCACATTCTGATGGTTCCAACTGCCTTCCTGTGCAGTTTCTTCCAATCATTATCGGATGTCCCAGCTGGCTTCCTCGATCCCAACTCAACCGGATCAAAAAGATCTTTGCAATACAAAACATCCTCCATCTTCGTCTTCCAGATAGAGAAATTCGAAGCCGTTAGCTTTATCATTGTACTCGCAAATTCCTCGGTCTTTGTCGTCATCTCTACTCCTATTACCCAAAAACAACACAACCAAATATCAACCAAAGGCTCTGATGCCACTTGTTGGGGCTATAAACCACTTTCCAGCCGCACTCGGAAGCGAATTCAGGTAATAAGAGAACCGACAACAATCAGCCAGCAAACCACAACCAACCGATAATATCCAATCCGGAAACAAAACAACCAAGTAACAGATAAAAGCACAAATATTGACACACGATTTACGTGGGAAAAACCCTCTCTAACCAGAGGATAAAAAAACCCACCTTCTGCCCACCAGAGCAACCAATCCACTAATCAACAAGTCAATACAAGAGTTTAACAATCCAGTCTCAACCCGAGACAAATAAACATGGAGATCTCAAACACCAATCTAAATACAACCCGATCTAGAAAGGATTCCTCTCCAAAACCTAGCTAAACACTTGTAATCAGATTAGATTTCCAAGGAGGAGAAAATACCTATCAACAAACTCCCGTTGTTGACTTGCCGTAGGATGAAGACGGATCACCGGGTCAAGAGACGAAACACCCGCTCAAATCTCTTACCTCTCCTCTCCAATCTCCCTCCTCTCTCTTTTCTTTCTCTCTCCCCTTTCTCTTCTTGGTGCTGGCGGCACTTTCTTGAAGCCAAACCCTTTGCTTCTCCTCTTGTGTACAACAAGACAAAGGCAAAGCATAGCCTTTTATATTAGCCAAATGTGGCTTTAATTGGGCTGGACTCATGGGCCCTTGGCCCAACACCTTGTAGAAGGATAGATTGTCATATGATGAGTGAAGTGGATTGATGAAATCCTCCGTGGACTCCATTGAAATTATTGAATATTTGAGAAAATCCGTTTATGATACGTGGATAATGAAGATTGAAGATCTACTTCCTTGCCAAGCTAAAGTTGTTGCATAAAGGAAGGGTCGCTATGCAACTATAAAATGTGCTGGTTGAGAAAAGAAGTAGGTGTGGAAGTTGAAGAAGGAAAGAGCGATTTTGAAATCATTGAAAATAATGATCAATTGATTGGAATTTGGTAGAACAAAGCAACACAAAACTCTATTGAAATGAGTGTTTTACAGCTCAAGCAAGAACAAGTTAGTTGTAACTAACTCCCCGCCCAGTATGTATACAAATTAGGGCTGATCAAGACTAACTGAAAAGATGAAAATACCCCTCCGGGGTTAGCTTACACACTCACCCATATACCCCCCTCAAGCTAGACCTAAGCAAGGAGGCTAGGACTAGGCCCAGCTTGGATCGAAGGAAATCAGGCTGCTTGGCACCTAATGCCTTTGTAAAAATATCAGTAATTTGAAGAGACGTAGGCACATGGACTGTCTTGATGAAGCCTTGCACCACCATCTCTCGGATGAAGTGAGAATCAATCCGGAAGTGTTTAGTCCTCTCATGAAACACTGGATTGAGAGCAAGCCGTTGGGAAGACCCGTTGTCACAGTGCAATGAAATAGGAAGAGCAACCATGATGCCAAGATCAAAGAGAATCCCCTGCATCCAACCCAGCTCACTTGTAGCACATGACATGCTTCTGTATTCATTCTCAGTGGACGACTTAGAGACCACCTTTTGGTTCTTGGTCTTCCAAGACACCAAAGAAGAACCTAAGAACACACAGTAGCTAGATAGGGATCGCCCAGTGTCCATACAATTACCCCAATCAGCATCACTGAAAGCTCGAACTGTTAAGCCATAATTGGAAGGATATGATAGAGCATAGTTGAAGCTACCCCTAAGATATCTCAGTAAGTACATTAATGCATTCCAATGTGGCTTCAAAGGTTGTTGGAGAAATTGACTTAATTGCTGCACAATATAAGAAATGGCAGGCCTGGTGAGGGTGAGATACAACAATCTGCCTATTGGCCTTCTGTAATCCTCAAGATGAACAATAAGGTCACCTTCATGAAAAGATAATTTTGCCCCATGCTGCATAGGAAACATAGCCTCTTTACACCCCTCCATTTTGGCATCAGTGAGAATGTCCAAAACATATTTTCTTTGGTTTAGGAGGACCTGGAAATCTCCATGCCAAGGAAGTACCTTGTATCGATTATAACCTTTAGCCACCAGACGAGCCTTGTATCTCTCAATAGAACCATCTAGCCAGTATTTGATCTTGAAGATCCATTTGCAACCAATAGCTTTCTTTTCCATAGCTGATTCCCACTTTGGAATGACCTTAGGTTGAGGGTATGAGTTAGGCTCAAAGACAACACAAACATTGGCTAGCGAATGAATATAAGCAGCAGACAGACGGGATAAGTTTTGCATACAAAAACACAACAAAAGACTCAGATTGAGATTGATCATGTTGCCCTCTAATAGGAAGGTTGGAGCAAACAAAGTCTTGAAATTTAGCAGGCCTAGTTATATGTCTCCTTAACAACATAGGCTGATCAGAAGAAGCATATGAGGTAGGATGTGAAGAGATGGAATCCGAGACAGTGCCATAATCAGACGGTTGTTGTTGAGTAATTGAGGGTGAACTGTGATGTGGAGAAACATCCCTGGGAGGAGAGGAATTCAAAGAAGGAGAAGCCAATTCAAAACCATGATCTGGCTGACCATTTGCTTGAAAATCAACCGGTTGTAAAGGAGATTGAGGCACAGATTCCTACTTGAAAAGGAATATAAGCTCTTTAATTTAACATGCTTGCTGGTAATGATAGACTTTCTCTCAAGATCAAACAGTTTGTAAACCTTTTGGCCTGGAGGATAACTAAGGAATACACACCTTCTAGCAGTGACACCCAGTTTGTCCCTATAGTCATTATGTTGAACAACATAGCAAAGACAACCAATGACTTTCAGCTGATCATATTTGGGAGGTGTTTTGTATAGAACTTCAAAAGGTGAGTTCCAGCTTAGGATAGCTGAAGGCATTTTATTGATAATATGTGTATCACCCAAGATGTAGTCTCCCCAAAATTTTAGAGGTAAACCATCATGCATTCTGATAGCTCTAGCGGTTTCAAGTAAGTGCATGTGTTTCCTCTCAACTCTTCCATTTTGCTCATGAACTCTAGGGGCAGACTTCTGCTGAACAATTCCTCTAGAATCAAACAAGTCCTTATAACCCTTTTAACTGAACTCAGTTCCATTGTCTGTTCTAACAACCTTAACAGATACTTAAAAACTGAGTTTCAAGCATGTTTAGAAAACAAGTAATCAATCTCAAAACATTCAGCTTATCTTGCATCAAATATACCCAAGTGGTTCTAGAGTAGTCATCTAAAATAGTGAGGAAGTATTTAGCTCCACATATGGATAGGACCTTATAAGGTCCCAATACATCCAAATAAACAAGGTCAAAAGCACACTCAACCATTGAATCACTTCTATCAAATGGCAGTTTGTAAGACTTAGTCATAGAACATACATCACAAAAAAAATTCTTTACATCAGTAGCTTGACAATCAGGAATATGGTGCAGTTTGGAAAAGGACATATGTCCAAGTATAGCATGCATTAAAAGCATGTTATTACAACTGGCATTATTGAGAAAACTACATGACTTCAAATGGTGTTGCTCACTACCACTGACCTTCAAAACATATAAACCTCTATTTTCAATGCCTGTAGCTATCACAACTTTAGTTGTAAAGTCCCGTAACCAACATGCCATAGCATCAAAACTGAACCTCAACTGTTGAGCATGAAGACTCTTAGAAACAGATAATAGATTATGCCTAAATTGGGGCACTAAGAGCACATTTTCCAACAACAAATCAATACTCAATCTTATTGTACCATGCTTTGTGATTGTGATACAGTTACTATTAGGCAAACCAAGTTTGATTGTGCATTTTAAATCATAAATCTCAGAAAATATATGACTATGAAAGGCAATATGGTCTATTGCTCAAGAATCAATTATCCATAAATCATTTTGTAACTTATTAACAACAATAAGAAAGGATGAGCTAAGAGTACCTGCAAAATGCATCATTGCTTGATTAACAGAGCTCTCAATGCTTTCCTCCTGAGATTTACCCTTCATCAGCTTCAAGATTTTCTGAAAGACAACATGTACCATAGCTTGATCTGGCTTGACAGAGCCATTGTGATCCTCATCAAAAGGACTCTCCTGTTGATTACACTCAAGCTGAGCTGCAAACTTGCCTGAACGCGTATGCCTCTCATCCTCTTTGGGGCCCCTAAACCACTCAGGATTCCCAATGAACTTAAAACAATATTCCTTAGTGTGACCTTTCCCTCCACAGTGGTCACACTTTCTATCATATTTAGCTTTCTTGGAGTCCATGTAGCCTTGATCAAATGTCCTAGATTGGTCACTAAATCTAAACTTGTTGACAACATTGACTTCACCATCAACCTGATAGGTCTTATCAAACTGTCCAAACCTATCAAACTGCCTGGACACAACTAAAGCATTTTGTTCACCTTGAATAGCACCGTTGAATCCCTTTGACCTTTCTATCTGAGTAGCCATTTAGAAAGCCTTATTAATCCCTGGCATGGGATCTTTGGACATCACATTGATCATCAAGTTCTCATAAACATCATTGAGTCCCATCAGAAACTGCACGACCTTTTCTTTCTCTTCTCATTCAAGAATCTGTTTCAGCAAACCACATCTACAACCATTAATACCACCATAGCCACGGACAGGAATGGCATCAAGCAATTGCAACTCATCCCATATCTTTTTCAACTTACCAATTCAAAATAGGCACCGACAAACAGATTTTATTGTTTAATATTGGCCAAATCTCTGCGTAGTTGATATACTAATGGATCATTAGATTCATAGAATCACTCTTTTATCTCATCCCAGAGTTCTTTGGATGATTCGACATGCATAAAACTCGTTGCCACCTCACTAGTCATTGAATTAATAAGCCAACACATCACCATCGAATCAGCACGCATCCATTTTTCAAATTCTTCACTTTCTTCCAAAGGTTTAACACAACTACTAGTTATGAATCCTAATTTGGCCTTAGCACCTAGCACCATTTTTATACTTCTACTCCAACTCATAAAATTTGATCCGTTAAACAGTGTAGAAACTAGAACCATTCATGGATGGTTGGAATTTGACAAAAATAGGGGATGGACATGAGCACTTGACATACCTTGCATCATATCCCCAAGCTGGATGTCTGGATTCGCGAAGTTCCAACCCCTGTCAGCACCAGCATCTGGTCCAGGCGAAGTCACAGAGACAAAATTGCCTTTGTCTTGACCACTGCCATAACCTCCTACATCGGAGATCTGACCGTGTGAGTGCGCAGCACCTCTGCCAACCATTGCAAAGAACACACAAATCTCGCAACAAAGATGAAAAAGAAAGAAATGCATATCTCATAGCAAGATCAACACATAACTCAAATCCTTACCAGCAGAAACACAGATTGTCACTCGTGCGTTCTGATACCATTTGAAATCATTGAAAACAGTGATCAATTGATTGGAATTCGGTAGAACAAAGCAACACAAAACTCCATTGAAATGGGAGTGTTTTACAGCTCAAGCAAGAACAAGTTAGTTGTAACTAACTTCCCGCCCATTATGTATACAAATTGGGGCTGATCAAGAGTAACTTAAAAGACAAAACTAACCCTCCGAGGTTAGCTTATACACTCACCCATAGCGATTAGCGTCAAATTGAGAAGAATCAACGTCGCACTTCTTGAGTCTTATTGTGGTGATACAGTAACTTCCTGGAGCATAGTTTTTTTTGTGAAATACTTGTGTTCTTCGTATTGGTTTGATTGTGTTGGTTGCAGTTTGGTTGATCGAGTTAGTTCACTTTAGATTTATCCTAACATTAACGGTTAGTAAGTGTTGGGATCCAACGTTGATTGTGGATTAAAAATAATTAAGCACTAAATATAAGGGAGGACCAAACCCCGGCATAAACTTTTGTATCAAAGGGGTAAATTCTGACATTTAATTATAATTAAAAACAAAATAAACTCTACAAGAGAGGTGGTGATTTTCATCCCACATTACATGCTTATAGTTTGAGAGTTTCTACCATAGCTTCAAGTTGTGTAGATGAAGTCATAGGGTCGACGGGACGGAGCAAGAAAGTTTTGAGCGGGGAGTCACCATAGTAGTAGACAATAAGATTGAGAAAAAGGTTGTAAAGCACACAACGTGTTCGATAATACAAACTAGTGTCATATGATATTACAAACTACTACAAAGATATAAAACGAAAATAAGGATATAAAACACAAGAAATAAACATTGTATTCTTAACATGTAATAATGTATAACTAGATGATATAAAAGTTTTAAACTTGCGTACCTTCTTACCAAATTCTCAGAATAAGTAATATAACTTATGATTTCGAAGCTCTCAAGATGAATTATAATATTTGAATGTCAATTTAAGTAAAATATAAAATTATTATAGTCTATTAAAATAAAATTAAAGTGATTAATAGATCTACAATTTTCAAACATTCATAATTTTTTATTCAGATGTCGGATTAGTGCGTATTATATATCAAAACGAAGCTATCGACGAGGAGAATACACCTAGGTAATTTGTCAGATGAGGAGAGGGTCACGTGACCCTCCAGAACCCCCTCTAGCTCCGCTTAGGGGTGTCATTTTAATAAAACAAATTAATATTCATATTCTTAACTTTTCTGGAGATAAAAGGATGTGTCATTTTCATGCACACTATCAACGTATAATTTGAGTATTTTCACCGTAAATTCTTATGTCATGCTCTTTGTCGCCTAGCTTACTAGTAGTGCAAATTAACACAACTTCTAAGAAGAGTTTCTACAATCATAAATGGATCATAAATGGATATAAATAGTTGGTTGTTTGCTGTTGTAGTGCTATGGATCAGACGGAGCAGGTACTAAGGTAATTCAAGATAATGGGACGAACTGCACAGTGCTATTTCCCCTGCAGTTTCCAGAACTTGACAGTGTTCAATTCATTGACACTTATTTGCTGAACTACTTGTTCAAATACATCTTGATGATATCACAGCTACAGGGCCAGCTTATGTGATAATGGCGTTATCATGTTGTTGCCAACTCCCCAATTTTTAAGGTTCAACTGTTTGGTAGTTGTAGAAATCAGAATTAAAATTATCATTTTTCTTTTTAATATCAGGACACGACTAAAGTAATCGAGAAATCAGACAAGCCAGTAGATAGACTAACCATAATTTACAACCAGAAGTAAATAACAGAAACAAATGACAAAAATGAAAATACACCAAATAAAAGCAAAACTAACAAAAACAAATATAAAAAGATGAAAAGTCAACACAAGAGGCGAATTTGAATGAGTAAAGGCTGGCTAGCAGAGTAGCAGTAACACTGACACGTGAGAATCACATACCACAATGAACTGAATCAAAGAACGTACCTAAAATCAGAGTCTTAGTCAAATGCAAAACATCTAAATACAAAAGTGGTCGTCACCAACACCACAAACGTACAAACACCACATCCATCCCATTACTCCGCCACGGGAACACCACTAGCAAAGTAGCTGTTATCCAATGTAATCCTAAGTTTGTCTTTGTAATTCATAGATCTAGGATGATAAGTTTTGGATGTAAAGGACTTGAAGAAACACTAATGAGCTAGCTAGTTCCATAGGTATGGTCTCGAGCCTTTTGGACACACCTAAGGGTAGGGGTGGGCACAAATCCCGGTCCCGTCCCGGTCCCGTCCCATACAACTTATGCGGGACGGGACGAGGGACGACCCGTCGGGATCCCGCAAATCCCGTCCCGCACACACATATAAATAATAATAATAATAATAATAATAATAATAATAATAATAATAATAATAATAATAATAATAATAATAATAATAATAATAATAATAATGTAATATTATATATATAGATATGTGTAATAAATAATATTAATTATTCATTTTTAAAATAAAATAAAACAGTAACTATATATTATATATATACAACTTACATATATAAAAACAGTAGCCATTTTTAAAATAAAATAAAAACAGTAGCCATTTTGAATTGTGTAAAAACAGTAACTATATGATTTGTAATATATATAGCTTACAAATATAAAAAGACTACTGTTTTTACACGGGATAGCTAACATATATAAAATGGCTACTGATTTGTAATATATATATATAGGGATTGACTCCGGTAAAAACCTCAAATTATGGTAAAAACCGTGAGGATTACTTCATAGGTTGGTTTATTTGATGTGCTAAAAACCTCAATCACACGGTGACTTTACAACTCGGTTCAACCTAAAAACCGTGCTAAAAACTCCAATTTTAAAATAACACATGACTTTATAGTTCGGTCAAGTTTAAAAATCGTGTTAAAAAACTCATGTTTTAAAATTACATAGTGACTTTATAGCTCGGTTTTATTCAGAACCGGGTTAAAATTTATGACTTTATAGATTGGTTCTATCCATAACCGGGCTATAAAGCAAGTGAACCGGGCTAAAAAGCCGGTCCTCACAGGTTTTTACCGCAAATTTGGTTTTCACCGGAGCGCACCCCTATATATATATGTATGTATGTATGTATGTATGTATGTATATGTATATATAACCTATTACGTAGTATAGTTTTAATAAGAAAAATTGATTAGGTTTGCGGGTACCCGCGGACTACCCGCACCCGCATTCGCGGACAGGCTTGGACACGACTTCCAACCCGTTAAGCGGGCTTAGCCCGGCTCGCGCCCGCAAGTCCGCAGCAACGGGACAAGGTCCGTCCCGTTTGATATAAAAAATTATACATATATATTTAGTACGCCTTTGAGAATCGCAATATATACATGAAAAATTTTGAGTTTTTTTATAATTTTTTTATTTGAGGGACAAGGCCCATCCCGTCCCGATCCCGGTCCTGTCCCGCAAAAATTACGCGGGACGACCTCCGTCCCGTCCCGCGTCCACCCCTACCTAAAGGACCCCAAGACCATCTTGGTTAGGACTCTAGGTGCACCAAGGCTCTTAAAGACTAACATATGATATGTGTGTGTGGGCGCTATGTTTGGTGTTACAGGTTTAAGGGTTTCTGGATTGTGGGCCGGCCCATTGCTTGGATGACATTCTCTTATAAGAATGTAATTCGAACCCATGGCCTGCCTCCTTTCATTTGAACCCCTTTCAGAGACGTTGTAACTCTAAATGGACACACCCTCCTCTATATATATGCTCCTGTTCACAAGCTGGAGCGGATGAGAGAGAAGCTCGGCGGCACAAACCCTAAATCTAGAGCGCGAGAGAGTGAGAAAGAAGAAGGAGCCCTGCTCATCCATGGAGGCTTCGATTCCTGTCACTTGGAGTCTGCAACGTCGTCATATGGATTGAAGAGCTGTGAAAGGGGGCTCTTGCCCTTTCAAATCTCTGAACCCTTATCTCTTTCATTTCTCTGTGTTTTGCATGCTAACTCGTTATGTGTTTCTCGTTCGATATCCAAAACTTGTAACCATATCTTGTATCTTTGTTCGAGTTAGTGGTATTCTCGAGACCGAGTCTCCCCTCTTGAGGCCCCGCGGAGTGGAGAAATCGAATCGCGTTAACAAATCCTCGTGTTCTTTAGATTTACAGTTGTTTATCTTGTCTAGAACTCGAATCGATAGTTGACGCATGGGTTTTACAGTAGCAAAATAATTAAAAATGTCTTGATCTCATAAATTCCTTTAGGGAAAAAAAGACCAAACATGCAAAGAGTTTCAGAATTTTGTTTTTTTTTTTTTCCCGGGAGATATCTCCCCTAATTTTATTCAGAAATGAATTTTTTTAAAAAAAAAAATTCATTCCACAACAACTCCCTTAATTTTAATTAAGAATTTTGGTTCATTACGAACATGGCAAACATATACATCAAGTTTTAGGAATGGCTCATTCCAATTCTGAAGTTCATTTTTATTCTCATTCATGATTCCAATAAGATTCAGGATCTTAGGTTCATGCCAAACAAGATGTTAAGGACTATGATACATTTACACTAGATGTAAAATTTTTAATTTTACATTACAAGTACTAACATGACATGTGGTAAAAAGCTACGTAAAAAGTAACTAGTCTACAAGTCTAATTTTTCTCTTTTTTTTAAGGAAAAACTAATTAAAATACCCCCACCTTTGGGAGTATGGTAAAAATATATCCTAAACTTTTAAATGTAATAAAAATATCCCGACCTTTGAGGGTAGTGGTAATATATTACCACGGGTTTTCTCATATGTCAAAAATGCTGACAAGGTAGCCTACGTGGATTTTATTTTTTACAAGGCAGCTTATGTGGAAGCGCATTTTTACAAATTTGCACTAAAATCGGGTTTTCTTAAACGGTTTCCTTAGGGAAAAAATGCACCGACAACAAAATTAAACCCAAAAAAATAAAATTGATTCAACCAAACAACTAATCTGGTCAAAATTGTCTCAAATTACCACAACATGACTATTCCTAACCCCAAACCGACAACAAAACTAAACCGAAAATAACAGCAACAATAAAGAGGGGAAAAAAGACTTGTTCAGCTAAGTACGTGAACGAATCAAAGAGGAAGAAGATATGAGAGAGATAGCTCAAGATAGGCGACCACGAGGGAGGAAGACTGTCATTGAAGAGAAGCTATGAACTTCCTGGAACACCGAAAGACAGTTCAAGGGGCGATCATGAAAGAAGATAGGAGGGAGGAAAAGGCGCTGCGTATGAACCCGATCCAACTCTTTATTTTTTTTCCTAAGAAAACCGTTGAAGAAAACCCTTGTAAAAAATCAACGCAGAATGTCTTGTCAACATTTTTGATCTGTGAGAAAACCCGTGGTACTATTGAAAGTTGAGGATATATTTTTACCATATCCCCAAAGGTGGGGGTATTTTAATTAGTTTTCCCTTTTTTTTTTTTTAAAGTGAGAATCTTGTAATTTAATTAGTGGTGTAAAAAAATCTAGATTTACACTAAGGGTAAACATAGACTTTTCCAGATCTTAAATAGTCGATCCATTGCCGTGGTGTACGTGCATGGGGCGTCTATTACAGTACTAATTATGGAGAGGATGATTCCTTGCACCAGGAGAAATCAAAACCGTCTTTAAAATTGGTCGTTGTCCTTCACCACCGAACTATTGTATAGAGACATACTATAAAATCCTGATCTAAGGATCAAGATTTCTAGACAAACTTCATGGACTTAGATGATCATAGAAGAGATATTGGAAGGGAACAGAAAAACAGTTTGTAACAAACTTTTGGAATTGATTTCTTGATTGAACAATACACCCGGTTGTGGTTTTTATACAAGGGAATTTTGATGTCAAATTACCAAACTACCCTTATACTCTATATCCGCCCCTCAAACTGAGCTTGTTGAACAAACCAAGCCCAGTTTGGTAGACAAATTCGAGTGTTGATCAGCACCTAGGGGCTTGGTAAAGAGATCAGCGAGCTGAAGGTTGGATCGGATGTAAACGGGCAAAAGGAACCCATCCTCCAACTTCTCCCGCACATAGTGACAATCGAGGCGAAGGTGCTTAGTCCTCTCATGGATGGCCGGGTTCTCGGCAATGCTGATTGCAAATTTACTGTCACAGTGAAGAGCAATCAGCTTGGGAATGTTGCAATTGAAATCCTGCAAAATCGAATCCAACCAAACTAGTTCACTCGCAGTCGTGGATAAACTCCTATATTCAGCTTCGGCAGAGCTTTTGTACACTGTACTTTGCTTCTTTGTTTTCCAGGAGACAAGAGCCTTACCTAGAAAAATGCAAAAGCCAGTGAGGGATCTCCCATTGTATAGACAATTGTACCAGTCCGAATCACAAAAAGCATCAAGAGCTAAGAAATTGTCGGTTGGATATAGCAATCCTAAGTTGAAAGTGCCTTTCAAGTACCGAACAACATGGAGTGCAGCTTGCCAGTGAAGGAGACGAGGATCACCCATGAATTGACTCAAATGTTGAACTGCGTAGGAGATATCCGGACGAGTCATGTTTAAAAATAAAAAGACGTCCAACAGTCGTCTATACTTCTCAGAATCCTCCAAAATAGCCCCTTCATTCACTGTGAGTTTGAGACCCCGAGGAAGAGGAAAGGAAGTGACTTGGCAATCCTCCATCTTAGTGTCTTGAAGAATATCCAAGACATATTTTCGTTGGTTGATTAGAGTACCATGATCAGTATAAGACACCTCAAGGCCTAGAAAGTAGCATACCTCTCCCAGATCTTTGATCGTGAATTGAGTATGAAGAGCAGCTTTGAGAGATACAATTTCATTTGCGCTGCCACCAGTGATCAACAGATCATCAACATAAACAAGGACATCTACAAGGCCTTCAGGTATTTTCTTGATGAAGAGGGAGTAATCATAGCAAGACTTCACAAATCCCTTACTGAGTAGAAACTTAGACAATTCTATATTCCACTATCTAGAAGCTTGTTTCAAACCATAAAGGGATCGCTTGAGCTTGCAGACTTGACCAGGGAGAGCCTTAGTGAACCCATCTGGAACCCTCATGAATACGTCCTCATCAATAAAACCATGGAGGAATGCATTATTAATGTCCAATTGATGAATTGGCCATCGTTTGAATGTAGCAAGAGCAATCAGAATCCTTAATGTTGTGAACTTTGCTACTGGGGAAAAAGTGTGTTTGAAATCTTTCCCTTTGATTTGGTTATAGCCCTTAGCCACCAACCGAGCTTTGAATCTCTCAACCGAACCATCTAATCTGAACTTGATTTTATATACCCAACGACACCCAATTGTTGTCTTGCCAGGGGGAAGGTGAGTGAGAGACCAAGTCTCATTTTCTTCAAGAGTTGTGATCTCCTTTTGCATAGCTTCCACCCACATTGGGTCAGATTTGGCTTGGTTATATGTGAGGGGTTCTTTGAGAGAGAGAATTTGATAAAGGGATGACACATAATCTTCTGGATAAAAATTTGGGTCTGTCAGACTGGTGACCATAAAGGAGTTAGACACAGAAGAAGTGGTATTAGGACAAACAAAGTCTTGAAGGTATTTGGGAGGTTGAATGTGTCTAACAGACCTCCTTAGAGGTTCATGAGTGGGAAAAGATGATGTAAATGGATCAGTGGGAATTGGCAAAATAGGTGAATTAGTGGGAAATGAAGGAGAGGAGGAACTGGAATTTGGGACCACTACTGGAAGTAGGGCTGTACATAACCGGGTACCCGACACGACACGGTTAACCGTGTCGGGTACCCGAAACCGTTAACGTCGAAAACATCGATCCGGATACGACACGACTAATACCGGGTATCCGACACGAAATCTGAAACGGTTCCGTGTCGGATACCCGTGTAATCCGACACGAACCGTTTGTTGAATTTATTATTATTATTATTTTTTCTGAATTTGTTGGATAAAAATCTCCTCGGCAATCTGGAATGGTGTGGCTGGAGGCGGAGGGAGAGGCAGTTGTCGATTCTGCGGAGGTCTGGGCGGTGGTGGAGTAGCAGGCGGTGGAGACGACAAACATCTGGTGGCGATTGGCGCTTGGGCCAACAAATCTCGCCGGAGATGGAGAGATCTACCCAAATCTGAATTTGAGAGAGGTTGAAGGAGAAGATCTTTTTACAGCTAGAGATATTTGAGGGCGTATGGCGTTAGGGCCAAAGAAAACGCGTCAGAGATGGAGAGATCCGGCTAGATCTAAAATTGCCAAAGAAATCGCGTCGGAGATGGAAAGATCCGGCCAGATCTGAAATTGATTCTTTGGCTGCGCTTTACTAATGGAATGTGTTGAGGCTCTCCAGAATTTTTGAAGAAGAAGGTTGTCTAATTATGAATTTGAATTTGAGATGAAGAGATGAATTTGAGATGGGGTTGAAGAAGGTTGCATCTTTTAGCTTTGGATAGAGAGGACTAGAAGAGGGGCGGAGACGTGCAAAGGACTGAATGAAGGATTGACCTGGAGATAGGAGGAGTTTTAGGGTTTAATTAAAAAAATTAATGAAGCCAGAAATAAAATGTAAGGTTGGAGATTCGAACTCCCGACCTAGGCCATCTGCCACCTTTGCAAAAGAGCGCACTTGCCATCTAAACCATTTCAACAATGTATTCATTTGGCTTACCATATTAATAACATTACCTTTTTTTTTGTTTAAAAAAAAATAAAAAATAAACGGTTCGTGTCGGGTATCCGATAAGGGCATATGCCCGATCCGAACACGAACCATTTAATGTCGTGTTTTCTCGGTTCGTGTCATTATCGTGTCGTGTTTTTTCGGTTTCGGGTTTTTTCGTGTCGTGTTTTCGTGTCGTGTTTTCGGTTTCGGGTTTTTCTGCACACCCCTAACTGGAAGGGAATTAGAAATTGCAAGTGGGTTAATGGATGTAACTGTTGGGACCACTGTAAGCTCAGGGTAGAAGGCAGGATTGACCAAAGGTAAATGGTCATCAATTGGCATCTCATGTGACTGTGGTGGAGCTTTGGCAAAAGGAAATGTGGATTCATAAAAGAACACATCCCTACTGATAATGACTTTCTTATCAGCAAGATCAAACAGCTTATAAGCCTTTTGTCCTCTCGGGTAACCAATGAACACACATCTCCTTGCCTTGGGAGCTAGCTTATCTTTATTAGGACCTCTGATCAGAGCAAAGCACAAACAACCCAATACCTTTAAACCAACATAGCTTGGTGGTCTACCATATATTTTCTCATATGGAGTGGACCACTTAAGCACTACAGAAGGCATGAGATTGATCAAGTGTGCAGCTGCTAGAACACAGTCTCCCCAAAAACCAACAGGTAAGTTAGCTCTCAATCTGATAGCCCTAGTTGTTTCGAGAAGATGCCTGTGCTTACGTTCTACTCTACCATTTTGTTGAGGTACATAAGGAGTACACAACTGGTGCACAATCTCTTTTTGAACAAAGAAATCTTTGCAACCAAGGAATTCAGTACCATTATCACTCCTAATGGTTTTGACTGTGGTACTGAATTGCTTTTCAACCAATGTGATGAAATCACACACTGTTTTACTGACCTGCAGTTTGTTAGGAAGCAAATAGACCCACACACCTCTGCTTAAATCATCCACAAATGTGACAAAGTACTTTGCACTACTGAAGCTAGGAGTTTTGTAAGGGCCCCAAAGGTCCACATGAATCAACTCAAATATCTTACAAGCAATATCTATGCTGTTGTCAAATGGAAAAGAATGTAGTTTTTCCAGAACATAAGCTTCACAAAATAGAGAGTCATCATCTCTCAGTCTACTACCAATCACATGTTTCATCCTAGAAAATGAAATGTGACCTAGCTTGTCATGTAGTAATTGAACATGAAGAGGTTTATTACAACTAGACTTATTATTCTGAGTTGCACTAACAACATTGCTGCAACCTCCATTGCCAACACTGAGTAACTGCAACTGTGTCTTGTAAAGCTGTCCCGGAACTCTGTCTACACTTAGCAGTATTTGACCACTCTCAGGGTCCTGAAATAAGCAATGAGATTTCTTAAATTTCACATCAACCTGTAATGTACACTCCTATATAGCCTAAGTAGATGGCAAGAGCAATGTATGTAGGTTATAAATAGGGGAAGAGATGTAAGTGGAGTTGGTTGAATATGATGATGAATTCCCTCCCCTTTCTATCTCTCTATCTTCCTCCTACCTCTAACCTCCCTAACTAACTCTCCCCCTCTTCTGTATTCCCCGTCCCCTTTTCTGTTATTTCCCCCCATCACCAATTCACCCAACCATCAACTACCAGAACCACCCCCAAACACTACATTGGTATCAGAGCCAAGATCCGAGGCACGCAATCACCATGGCTGAAGGCACAAGGTCGAAAACTCTGGAGGCGCAGTTCATGGATCTCAGAGAGGACATGAGGGCCTTCACGGATTCGACGCAACAGTCACTTTCGGACTCGCAATCAAGACGAGAGGAGCAAGAAAGAATGATCGAGCATCAGGCCAAGCAGCTAGAGGAGTTCAAGGAATTCACAAAGCAGCAGCTGGCTCAATTGACGGAATTGATAAGGAATCCGCCCATCAAAGATCGCGTTCAAGATCCAATAGACGAGGGCATTAATCGAGAACAGAGAAATCAAAGTCATCACTCAGGGAAGGAGCACTCAGTGATGGGATCAGGACCTCCGGGAATGGAGATTCCTGGTCGCCGGAATCTCAATTCGAGTTGGAGCTCCAGCGGACCAGGTTCAAGCTCGAATTGGTCTAGTGAAGGCATGAGAGGAAATCGGTTGCCGAAACTGGATTTCCCGAATTTCGAAGGCACAAACCCGCGCAGCTGGATCCGAAAGGCAGATAAATTTTTCTCCATCTTCGCAATTCCTGAATACCAGAAGGTCGAGATCGCTGCGATGCACTTATCCGACCGAGCAGATATTTGGTTGCAGGGATACATGATCCACAAACCAAGAGCACGATGGGGAGAATTCTGTGAAGACATTTGTGCAAGATTCGGAGAACGAGGAGAACCAGAAATTGTGGCCAAATTTAACAAATTGGCTCAAAGCGATGATCTGGAGGCGTACATTGAGAAATTTGAGGATCTGAGAGCATGTATGTTGGCATTCAACCCACATTTGACAGAATCTTACTTTGTGTCAAGCTTCATTAGCGGGTTGCGTGAAGAAATTAGGTCACTGGTACAATTGGGAGCACCATCGTCGATGCTGAAGGTGTTTGAGCAATCCAGATTGCATTTCAGATCAGTGCAGGCACTCCTACGGCTATCAAAGATCCCAAATAGAAACCCAGCGAGTACTGGAGCTGCTTTCAGACCTTCTTGGCAAAGGGAAGGGCCGAGTAAAGATCCGACACCTGCTCTGAAGAATGTCACTAATCAAATGTCTGATCTCAGCATCAAGAAGGCTCAAGATCTCAAGAAGGGATTATGCTTCCGTTGTGGGGATAAGTACTTCTATGGCCATAGGTGTAAGACCAACACCTTGCATAGTCTAATGGCTCAAGAGGGCCGTGATGAGCAAATGGAAGAACTGCTACCTCAGGAATGGAATGAAGATCAGGAGGAGATCCCTGAGATCTTTGTCCATGCACTGGCTGGTGGAGAATCAGGCACCACCATCAGGGTCAAGGGCTCTATGGTGGGCAAGGAGGTGACTATCTTGATAGATAGTGGCGCCACCCATAGCTTCTTGGATATTAACCTTGCCAAGTCAGCAGGTTTTGAGGTTTGCAAGACTGGATTGATGGTAATCAATACGTTAGCTGGCAAAATGTTGAGTGACAGGATCTGTAAGAACTGTGAATGGGATATGCAAGGCAGTACATACAGCTTTGACATTAGATTGCTCAATATGCCAGGTTGTGAGATGATATTGGGGGCTGATTGGCTTGCTAAATTCAATCCTGTGTTGTTTGACTTTATTGCAGTTCAAATTTCTTTCATCAAGAATGGCAAAAAAGTGGTGATTAAAGGAATTAGAGATGAGCTGGGCAGTTCAGAAGCTAGCATCCAAATGCTCTCTGGCAAGATGTTGAGCAAGTTAATCACTTGTGAGCCTCAATTGATGATGGCTGAAATATCACAACCCTGCACTGTGTTCTCTACAGCTGCTACATACCATCCTAGTATAGAGGAGCTATTGGGCAGATTTCCTGATGTTTTTGCTGAACCAAAAGGGTTACCTCCAATTAGAGGGCATGAGCACTCGATTACTTTGAAGGAAGGAACACCCCCTCTTGCTAGTAGACCATACAGGTATGCTCACTTTCAAAAGGCTGAAATTGAGAAACAGATCTCTGAGATGTTAAAGGCTGGTGTTGTACAGCCTGTGTTGCTAGTCAAGAAAAAGGATGGTAGCTGGAGGATGTGTATGGATTATAGAAAACTTAATGAAGCTACTGTAAAGGATAAATTTCCCATACCTCATATAGAGGATCTCTTGGATGAACTGAGGGGTGCTTCTGTGTTCTCTAAACTGGATCTGAGATCAGGTTATCATCAAGTGAAGATGGTGCCTACTGATGTGGAAAAGACAACTTTCAGGACACATCATGGCCATTACGAGTTTTTAGTAATGCCCTTTGGCCTTACAAATGCTCCAGCAACATTCCAGAGTTTAATGAATTCAGTTTTCAGTGAGTATTTGAGAAAATTTGTGTTGGTGTTTTTTGATGACATCCTTGTGTATAGCAGCTCAGTAGATCAGCATGTGCATCATCTGGACACTGTGTTGTGTATTTTGAGGAAGCACAACTTGTTTGCAAAGAGATCAAAGTGTGAGTTTGCTCAGTCTCATGTAGAGTACCTGGGCCATATTATTTCAGGAGAGGGTGTAGCTACAGATCCTAAGAAAATTGAAGCTATTGTAGATTGGCCAGTCCCAACATCCTTGAAATCCTTGAGGGGCTTCCTGGGATTATTAGGATATTATAGGCGCTTCATTAAGGGTTATGGAGCCATAGCCAAACCCCTTACTGATCTTTTAAAAAAAGATGCATTTAAATGGTCTGACACTGCAGAATGGGCATTCTCACAATTGAAGAGCCTTTTGACTAAACCTCCTGTGTTAAGGATGCCAGATTTCTCCAAACAATTTGTTGTGGAAACTGATGCTTGTGACAATGGAATTGGAGCTGTGTTACTGCAGGACAACAGGCCTATAGCTTTCTTGAGTCAAGCCCTCCATGGAAAATCTCTACTTTTGTCCACATATGAAAAAGAGCTACTAGCCATTCTATTAGCTGTTGACAAATGGAGGCATTATCTTGAGCCACAATTATTTGTCATCAAGATGGATCATCAGCCCTTAAAACACCTCTTAGATCAGAAATTGACGACTCACCTGCAAAGAAAAGCTATGAGAAGGTTGCTAGGCTTGAGCTATTGCATTGCATACAAGAAAGGTGCAGACAACAAAGTTGCTGATGCTCTTTCTAGGAGGGAAGAAGGGATTCCCAGCCAGTGTTTAGCTGTGTCAGTGGTCCAACCTGCATGGATTACAGAAGTGGTGGACAGTTACAAGGAGGACCACCAGGTGCAACAGCTGTTGGTGGAAGCAGTCACAGATAATAGTGGGAAGTATAGCATCATCAAGGGCATCCTAAGAGTGGACAACAGAGTGTACATTGGTTCATCAACTGATCTGAAGCTCAAGTTGCTAAGGGCCCTACATGAGGAACCAGTGGGTGGTCACTCGGGCATCCAGGGCACCTATCAGAGACTCAAAAGTATCTTTTATTGGCCTGGCTTGAAAAAGGATGTCATGGAATTTGTCTTGTCTTGTGAGGTTTGTCAGAAAAGCGAATCTGAAAGTGTGGCTTCTCCAGGTCTACTTCAACCATTAGCTATTCCCAACAGTCCATGGTCTCACATATCCATGGATTTTATTGAAGCATTACCTAAAAGCCAAGGCAGAGATTCCATCTTGGTGGTAGTAGACAGGTTAACAAAGTATGCTCACTTTGTGGGGTTATGTCACCCATTCTCTGCGGAGAAAGTAGCCTCAGCCTTCATGGAAAATATTTACAAGCTCCATGGCTTACCTGAGAGAATTGTTACAGACAGAGATAAGGTCTTCTTGCGCTCCTTCTGGCAGCATCTGTTCAAGAGCCTGGGCACAGCTTTGCACATGAGTACTGCTTACCATCCTCAATCAGATGGGCAGACAGAAAGGGTGAATAGATGCTTAGAGACATTTTTAAGGTGTATGTGCTCTGATCACCCTAGGCAATGGTACAAGTGGTTGTTCTTGGCTGAATTTTGGTACAACACCAACTACCACTCTTCCCTGCAGACAACTCCCTACCAGGCTTTGTATGGACATCCACCACCAGTCTTGGGAGTCAATGTGTTCCTTGGCAAGAACTTGGATGCATCCACCTGGTTTCAGCAAAGACAGTTCATGCTCAACCATATCAAATTTCAGTTACAACAAGCTCAAGCTCGCATGAAACTTTTTGCTGATCAGCACCGCTCAGATAGGGAATTCCAGGTGGGAGATTGGGTTTATCTGAAACTCCAACCATATAGGCAAGCTTCTGTAGCAGTACGAACAAATCTGAAGCTTTGTGCCAAGTATTATGGGCCATTTAGAGTACTTGCTCGTGTAGGAATGGTAGCTTACAAGTTGGAATTACCACCTACGGCAGCTATCCACCCTGTCTTTCATGTGTCTCAGCTAAAAAGAAGGGTGGAAAGACAGACAATGCTAGTAGATACCCTGCCTATCACTGACGAGGAAGGTGAAATTGTGAGAGTCCCAGAGGCTGTGTTGGACAGTAGGGTCACATATCTAGCAAATGGTGAGCCAGTCACTGAGTGGTTGGTCAAGTGGACTAACTTGGGTGAGGATGAATCCACCTGGGAGCCTGCAGGACATGTGCTCCACCAATTTCCAGATTTCCAACTTAAGCCTTGAGACAAGGCTTTTTAGAGGGGAAAGCAATGTAATGTACACTCCTATATAGCCTAAGTAGATGGCAAGAGCAATGTATGTAGGCTAGAAATAGGGGAAGAGATGTAAGTGGAGTTGGTTGAATATGATGATGAATTCCCTCCCCTTTCTATCTCTCTATCTTCCTCCTACCTCTAACCTCCCTAACTAACTCTCCCCCTCTTCTGTATTCCCCGTCCCCTTTTCTGTTATTTCCCCCCATCACCAATTCACCCAACCATCAACTACCAGAACCACCCCCAAACACTACATAACCCTTGTATGATCAATCAACTTCCCAACTGACAACAAATTGGCTTTGAATTCATGCACATAAAACACACTTTGCAAACTCAATCCAGACGGCAAAACAATATCACCAATTTCCTGAACCTTCTTAATAGCACCATCAGGCAGACAAATGCTAACTGGGTTGGTGAGTTTTCGTCTAGATCTCAAGAGTTTATCATTGAATGTCATGTGATCTGATGCTCCCGAATCAATTATCCATGACATGTCATAATTTTTGCTATTTCTAAAAGAATTCACTGTAGAGAGAATACATGCACTATTGGTAGAAGCCATTTTAGTCTTTCCCTTCATGGCTCTCAAAACCTCCAGGTAGATGGAATTTGCCATTGCCATGTCTAATTCTGGTTTCTCAACAATCAGATCAACATCCAAAGGAGACTCAAACATTCCTGACACAATAGCTGCAGTCTTCATGGCTTTCTTCCCTTTAGGATCCTTGAATCAGTCCAGATATCCTATAATCTTGAAGCAACCATTCACTGTGTGTCTTTTCATTCCACAGTGACTGCACAACTTGTCTGCTTTGTCTTTCTTGAGTGATTTCTTAGCACCTGACGAATTGTTCACAAAGAAACCATTGCTATCTTGTGAGCTCGAACTTGTGCCTTCTCCTCCAGCAGATTCAACCTGATAAACCAAATAGTATGCCTTATTGACTGTAGGCATGTTTTCCATGGAGAGGATCTGGTTAGGAACCCTATCATACACATCATTCAATCCCATGAGGAATTGAAGAAGCTTGTTTTTGTTATCAATCTATGTGATCTTCTTCATCACACCACAAGAGCACTTGCTGAAAACTCCACAAGTGCACTTCGGAACTCCTTCCAGAGTTAGTATCTCGTCCCATAATTTCTTCAGTTTGTTGAAGTATTCTGCCACATACATCGATCCCTGCACAAGATTGCACAAGGTCTTCCTCACCTGGTACAAGAGAGGTCCATTCATCTGCGCATATCTCTTCAGTAGCTCATCCCAAAGCTGCTTTGCTGAATCTGTGTACATGAATCCCTCCGAGATCTCGGCAGTCATGGAGTTTAATATCCAGCATCGAACCATATAGTCGCATCTCTTCCATCTCGGTAGCTCCTCCGGTGAGATCTCCTTCTCTAGAGAACTGCCATAAATGAATGCGATCTTGAATTTGGCTCCCAGCGCCATTTTCACTCCTCTGCTCCAGCTCAAGAAATTAGATCCATTAAACACGTTTGCTACAAGCTTTGCTCCGGGATGATCCGAGTTCGACAAACCAAGCGGATCATTCAGATTGTTGCTCACAGAACCAATTCCACCATTTACGGTCGAATTTCTGGTTTCTCCTTCCTCTTCCATCTCTCCGATTGTCCGATGAACGCCATCTAATTACAGATCTTCCTACCGTCACTCTGATACCATATAAAATCCTGATCTAAGGATCAAGATTTCTAGACAACCTTCATGGACTTAGATGATCATAGAAGAGAGATTGGGAGGGAACAGAAAAACAGTTTGTAACAAACTTCTAGAATTGATTTCTTGATTGAACAATACACCCGGTTGTGGTTTTTATACAAGGGAATTTTGATGTCAAATTACCAAACTACCCTTATACTCTATACATACATGTAACATGTTCAAATAATTTCACTTCATAATCTTCATTAGTTGTTTAAGGTCCACTTGGAGAGAGCATCGGCGTCCAAGGCAATTCTAGCTACTAAGTTAAGGTACGTCGCCTTTGTATTTATCACTCTCTTATGCAAGATTTTCAACAGTGAAATTCTATCTTAAAATTAAATGATAATTATATAAAGAGTATAGAGTAATTCAGCCCCTTAATCAATAAAAGCCTCTCGATACTAAATTGACTATATAACCACTTTTTCAATATGCATTCATAATGCACTCACGTAGATGCATTAATTAACTCTAAAATAAATCTCTTTAAAAATGACTAAAGTTAAATATTTAGAAAATATTTTCAAATATAAATACTTAACCGACGTAGGTTAGAAAAATCATTATTATTTTTTTTTTCATATTATTATTATTACTGTATTATTATTACTTCATCCATTCGACAAAACATATTGTTTACTATTTACACGTTTATTTAGAATGATAAAGACTATATGAAATATTTATTTTTTATAAATTTTTTTTAAATAAATTTGTACTTATTAATAATAACTGCAAAATTGTTAAAAAAAATTATTTAAAAAACTATATATTTTATATAATTTTTATCTCATAAAAAAACGTACATAACTAATAAAGTGACATGATTTATCAAACGAAATTAGTAGTATTATTTTAGGAAGGAAATGAGATCATTGAGATGTGGCTAGCAATGCAAGCAGAGGAGTAGTATTGTATGAAAATGTACTCCTAATGCAGGCAGTCAGGGCTGAAGAGCATTGAACATTAATTGGACGCATCTGAACACCTGCAAAAGCAAAATATAGCACTATACAGATTTCAGACCATAAATAATGTGTACTTCAATTACTAACTGTATAATACATAGTAGTAAATAATTACTCCGTATTATAATGTACAGTAGATGAAGTCACTAGATCAGTCAAAACACGATCCGATCTAGTCGATCTGATCCGAACATTTAAAAAAATTTCTATCCGAACCCGGAAATTTTGACCTATAAATTTTTTCTGACCCGAACTCAAAAACCCAGAAATTTTCAGGGTAAACTGGGTTTCGATCCGGTGATCCGGTAATTTTGACTCGATTTACCCAATTGACCCGATTGATTTATAATTATATATGATTAATTCTTTTTATGAAGATTCCAATTTATTACATTTTATAATTACAATCACTTGATTTTTCATTTTCAAATCAACTTTTATATTTATTTGTATTGTGTAATACTCCGTCTGATCGATAGTATTTGATTTTTTATTTTTCAACATACTTTTTTAAGAAGATAAAAATTCTAAAAGATATTAAAATATTAAAAAAAAATTCTATGCTTATTACTAATTGCATGAAATTATTTTAAAAAAATATTTGAAAATTTTATATTTTATATATTATTACATTTTATTAAAAATTATGAGAAAAAATAAAAATCAAATATTATAGATCAGATATAATATATAATTACAAGCACTAAAACTTATGAACAATGTATTTAATTTTAAAATTTTAAATCTATCGCAAAATTATCAAATCATGATTTTTTTAATTTAAAAAAGAAAAAATTGACCAAACCAAAATCGACCCGAAATCCGGTCAAACCCGAGTTTGGGTCAACCTGAAAATACCCGAAAGGCCGAAACTCATATTACCCGGGATCCGAAGTGATCCGATCCGAATGACCCGTTTTGACAGTTCTACGTATGATATGGCCCATATATGAGGGGCATTAATTTACTAGATGAAGTCATATGGCCCATATATGAAGTAATACCAACAATGGCAGGGGGTTAAACCTATACTGTACAGTGTACATTGTACATTTAGGCGGATATGGAGAGAGAGATCAGATACGGAGTATTTGCTTTCGGAAGAGCACTGCATAATAGTATAATACTCCGTAATATATGTACAAATATACAATACATCGAGGAAGAGCGTTTAACGATTTTTTTTAAAAAGAAATTATTTTATTTAGTAAAATGCGAAAGAATATATAGTTCGTTTTGTGCTTACTGCATGGCTCCACATAAATTATTTTATTGGATTACGTATTGTGGATATTATGTTTTTTTTTACAGTAGGCAAGAAGTAGATCGACGAAGCGTTCTTGAAGCCATCAAAAGATAGCTTGATAAATCCTACGCAGAGGGTCGACAGTTAAAGAAAAAAAAGTCCCAGAATGAAGGGAAAAGTACGCGCCACACGCGCCAAAAATAAATCCCGCGATGAAGCGGCCGAAGATCCTCCTCGAGGCCCTGATTTGTCCTCTGCTGGTTACGGCGGCCACCAACTCAATCCTGTGTGCAGGCGGCGAGAGTTCCTGTTCCCCTCTCTGGGTAATCATTGGAGCGGGGGCAATTCTGAATTCGTGTCGATCATGGGAAGGACTAGTTCGTCCCTTCGTGGTGCCGATAGGGGTAGTCTGTGCCCTAGGTGTGCGATTTCTCTGTGGTCTCAGGCAATTTCTCTGATCAAATACTTGTTTATCTCCAATCCTCCACCTACAGCCCCTGTTAAACCCCCCCTCCCCCTTGGCCCCTCTCGCCTAGGCAATTCCATTGTTCTGGATTTGCAATTATGATTTGGGGTGTCTGGGTTCCGTCTACTCTTAAAGATGTGATTTTGGTTAAGCACAGACGCTCATTCTGGGTAATCTGGCCTGGAGTTGCTATAAATTGGGTCTTGGATCTAACGCATTCCCTTCTTCACGCTCTCCTCTCCTCCCCTCTTCCTCAAATCTACTCTCCCTCCCTCTCTTTGCTTGCTGGTGCAATTCACTGTCTGCTGCTCGGATTTAGCATGGAGGACTCGTCCATGCCCGCTCGCCGCTCAGGTAAGGAATCTATGGGGGTTGTGAACCCGGTTCTCTCCCCTCCCAAATCCCGAAAGGGCCCAAACCCTCCTAGCGAGGCCACTAACATTGCTGACGCTACCCCTCTTCCAGGAGGGTGTGGTGGTCAGTCGATTGCAGGAAAAAAGAACAAGACAAAGAGGCAGACCCTCAATCTGGAAAAACTGAAAGGTGTTCTTGATGGAGTTCAAGACAATATTTTGAACTTGAGCCAAACATCCTTGTTTGCTACTATCATCGGTGAACCGGTGTCTATAATCACCATCAAGAAAAAGATTTCTTTTGATTGGAAATTCTTGGATGGAGGGTTCCAAATCATTCCAATGAGGAACAACTGGATGGAAATCAGGTTCGACCTAGCGGAAGATTGCAAAAAGGTCTGGCAGGGGAGACCTTTCCATGTCAAAAAGCAGATGTTGGTTATCCGACCTTGGAGAATTGATTTCGATCCTCCCTCTACGTCGCTTACCACATTGGATGTCTGGATCCGCATTCCGGGTTTGCCCGTGAAATACATAAGTGACAAGGTGCTGACAGATCTTATTGAAGGGAATAAGATTGGTGAAGTCATCAGGGTGGGTGCCTTCGGTAAGAATGGGGCGAGATTTCGATACCCCCGAGTCTGTGCATCAGTTGATATCACTCGGATCAAGGAGTTTCGGATCCAGGTCCTGAATGAGGCGGAGGAGCTGGTTTTGTACCCAATCTGGATTGAGGATATATCGGATGGGTGTGGCGCTTATGGTTTTGCTGACCATGATTTCGCGGACTGCCCTTCAAGGCTGGCAAACATGCCGACTGCACAAGTTGCTCCGCTCTCGGAAGATCAGTTTGCTGACGAAGCCCCGCCTGCCATGGGGGATTCGGGTTCTGCAGGTGAATGGACAAGGGTTGCTTCGAAGAAGAAAGCTCCTCCGCCAAGGTTTGGTCACTCCAAAGCAGCCCTTCTGGCTCTGTTCGGATCAAATGTGGATGACACATCCGACTCCTCAAACTCCACGTTATCCAACAGCGCAGCCGACTCCTGTTCGGCTATGCCAACACCCATTTAGATGCCTGTCCACACTACTGCTCCCCCTGTTTCTGTCATGAATGCGCCGGTCCTTGGGCTTGGGAGCCCTGCTTCCATCACTGTCCCACCTGCTACTGCTCTTCCTCCAGCTTCAGTCCCTGTCTTGGAAGCGACCAATGTTACCATTGGCGTCATTGCTGTCCCTACCACTGGTGTTTAGTCGGAGCAAGCCTTGGAATCTGAGAACTTCGGTTCTCCTGGTTACGACCCCGCTCTCTTCGATTCCACCTTCTATGAGGTCTTTGACCTCGATATGGTTGACTACGATGAAGATCCATCCATAATCCATGAGTGTAGGTCCTTGCCAGCGAATTTCACCAATGACGCGCTCGACCGTATGCTCGAAGATTTCTCCACTTCGGTGGAGGTGCGCCTAGCGGATATTGCTGCTCCTGATCAGACCATGCTTGTTGAAGATTCGGTGGCTGCCTTGGCCGGCGCCTCTGGCAATACCCCGGGATCTATCTCCATGTCAAGATCCTCCTCCTGCAAACGAAAGCTACCAATGGATGAAACCGACACTGCTTGCTCTGACACCCCGGCGAGCAGCAGCAAGCGTTTCCATGTTTAGTCGCCCTACTCGTCTTCGGCCTATTTGCCCCTTTTGGTGTGGCCGGGCATTTACTTTTGGAGTGTTGAATCCACCACCATTGCGGTGCCGCCTTTCCTCTGGTGTTGCTTTCGGCTTGCTGCTATGGTGGCTTAATGGTGGTTTGTTCAAGATTTCGATTCAACATATTAATCTTTATTTGGTGATTGCAGAATTTCTATATAATCTATTCTGTATTTTTGCTTTGCTTTGTATAAGTGTTACTCTAGCTGGTACTGTATGGATTCCGGTTCCATGGGGGTTGGATTGCTCTCGTTTTGGTGTTTGCTTACTCCCCTGTAACCTTTATCTTTTATGTTCAATCAGTTTAATGTCCTCTGGCTTCGTCTACTGTTCTTACATCTTTTTCATGAGCTTAAAGGATAAAGTGTGGATGTCTCTTAGACCCATTTGGTGGTTCTGGAGCTGTTCTACGACTGTTGTGTCCTTGTCTCTCATGGCTGCATACAGTCTGTGTCTCGGGCTTGTCTTTCCCCGTTTGAAGGTTGATTTCCAACCTCTTGTGGCCTGGCTTGTGTTAACTGCCCTTATGCTGTGCTGGGTGGTTAGTAAAGACTATTGTTTGGCCAAATTGGTGCCTAGTTGCTGCTATTTGGGGTGGAGATTTCTTTTGTCAAAATTCACGTATAAACAAAAATTGTGGGTGGGTTGGTTCAGGTGGGCTAAACTCCTTGCTGGGCTGCTTTCCGTCGATTGGGCCTATGTGATGAAACATTCATCCGTGCTGAGTGTATATTATCCTCAAACAACAAGGCTCGACATGAGCAACTACACACCGCATTCGCTACATCGGCACGATTTAAGGACCCTGAATCATGGTCCTTTTATCATTATAGAATTTTTATGAAGATTTGTTTCTAGAACTGTCGAGGGATTGGAAAACGAACCTTCTGCACGGAAATTGATTCTATGTGTAAAAATGAACAAATTCAAATTATGTCGCTAGTGGAAACCAAATCGGTAAATATACCCAATGATAAATTATGGAGAAATATTTGATTTGACGAATGGGTATGGTCGTCGTCTATTGGGAGATCGGGTGGAATTGGAGTCATCTGGAAATCTCATCAGCTGCTTAATTTCACTATTTTCATAGCTATCCATGCTCCGCGCATCATTGGCCTCCAACTAGTGAGCCCCCAGCCGGGGTTCCCGATTCTAGTTCTATTTGTCTATGCACCTCCGACACCCAATGATAAAGACATTTTTTGGGGAATGTTAAGAACGATTATCGATGACTCCACTATCCCGTGCATAGTAATGGGGGATTTAAATGAAATTCTGTGCAGCTTCGATAAACTCTGCGGGGCCGCCACCCGGATCTCCAGGTTCTTCCGTTTAATCTCTTTCAAAAACGACTGCTCTCTCTTTGACCTGCCTACATTTGGAAACCCCTTCACCTAGAGGAAGAACCCGGAGGAAGACATCAATATCCGCGAAAAACTGGATCGGGTGCCTGTTCACCAACAGGTCCTGTCATCTTTTCCTAATATGGCAACCTCTCATGGTGCTTTCTCCTCTTCGGATCACTGCCCAATCTCCATCTCTCTCGAAGTTACTTCTAACTTCAAAGCCCCACCATTCAAATTCGAGAATGTCTGGCTGCTTCGGAAAGATTTTCGTAACATAGTCAAGCAATCCTGGAGGGCGTCTTGCCCGGGCTCAGCTATGTTTCAATTAATGTATAAACAGAAAATATTAAAAAAGAAGGCAAAGGAGTGGAATAAGAAAAGTTTCGGGAACATTTTCCGACAATTAAAGGATGTAGACTCTGAACTATTGTGTATTCAGTCTGCTGGACCTGGTTTATATTCTCAAGAAAATCGAAATAAGGAAAAGCAGCTCATTGTGAAGAGAGATAAGCTTCTTCTATTTCAGAAATCTTTCTGGAGCCAAAAGGCCAAAACTAAGCACCTGAAACTCTCAGATTCCAACACAGCTTATTTTTATCGAGTGGCTTCAGGGCGACGACATAGAAAACAGATTCGCAATATCTTATCCTCTAACGGTGCGGTGGTGTTGGGAGAGGAAAACGTCAGGAATGAGATACAACAGGATTTTGAGAAGAGGTTTAAGAAAGAGCCAACTGATGAAGGTCTCCTTAACAACGTTCTACAACTAATACAACCGTCCATCTCGCCGGACGAAAATTCTTTCCTTACAACAATCCCGACTAACTCAGAAATTAAAACTTTTGTTTTTAGTCTTGGGCGAAACAAGTCCCCAGGACCTGACGGGTTCACGCCCGAATTTTATACAAAATACTGGGACATCGTCGGTAAATCGGTAATATGTGCGGTAAAAGGATTTTTCCACTCCGGCAAAATGCTCCGACAAATAAACCATACTTTTATCTCCCTGCTTCCGAAAAGGGATGATCCCACGACCACTAGTCACTATAGACCCATCAGTCTATGCTCCAATATTTACAAAATAATTTCCAAAATTCTGACAGAAATAATAAAAAAGGTTATTGGTAAACTCATACATCCTTTACAGGGTGCCTTTGTTTCGGATAGGGCTATACAGGACAATATCCTTATAGCGCATGAAATCTTCCATTCTTACAAAAATCGTAGGGGTCGGGAAGGATGGATGACTATAAAATTAGATATGGAAAAAGCCTACGATAGGGTTGATTGGAATTTCCTCAAAAGTGTGCTACTAAAATTCGGGTTTCATGCTAGGTTTGTCGCGTGGGTCATGGAATGTATTTCGTCTGTCTCCTTCTCGGTGCTGGTCAACAATGGGCCTACGGATCTATTCCTTCCATCCCGCGGAATTCGCCAGGGCGGTCCCCTATCACCATTTCTTTTCATACTAGGTGCAGAAATTCTAGCACGGAACCTGGCTGCGGAAGCTAGCCTAGATAAAAACACCCATTGGCTTTCCGATTTGACGCAACGGGCCCCGGGTTCCGTTCCTCTCTTTTGCTGACGATATCATCATTTTCTCAAAAGGTAGTGTCGAAGCGGGCCGCAAGGTAAAGACTATCATCGACTCTTACTGCAAGGTGTCTGCCCAAAAGGTTAATTACCATAAATCATGCTTCCAAGTAACTCGGGGGATTTCGAGTCATAGGATTCTTCAGCTATGCACATGCCTCAACATTACAGAAGAACACTCAATAGAAAAATACCTTGGTTGTCGTATCATCAATGGTAGAGTCACAAGCAGTACCTTCGAAGATATCATCTGTAAATCTAAACAACAACTGACAAAGTGGAGGGCTAATGCTCTATCCCAGCAAGGGCGGGCTACACTAATAAACTCAAACCTTTCATCTAAGCCACTGCAAGTGATGCAGAGCTTTATGCTCCCTGCCGCTATGCATAAAGAACTGGACCAGATCAACCGTTCTTTCTTCTGGAATAAGGACCTTCAGTACCGCCCGTTAATAAGTTGGGACAGGATATGCAAACCAAAACAGTTCGGGGGCTTGGGATCGCAAATCAAGAGATATGAATGTTGCTCTCCAGATGAAGCTTCTGTGGAAGATTCTGGCAGAACCAAGTAATGTGTGGGTATCGCTGATCAGACATAAATATCTACGTACCACAAGTATTTTCGATTACAAAAGATCGGGATTGTGTTCCTGGCAATGGTCCAAGCTAGCTGAGTTAATTGATAAATAATAATTTGGTCCGTAGGAAATGGACGCTCAATAAAGTTTTGGACAAATAACTGGATCTCAACCTCCCCTGTTATGGCTAGGGCTGATTGCCCTCCAAATTACAATCAGAATGAAACGGTCAGTGACTATATTTTGGGGGGCCAGTGGTGGAGTGAAAAACTACAACAAATCCTTCCGAACGATATAGTACAAGAGATTTTAGACATCCCGCTTCCTGCCTCGGAATTGCAAGACCGTCTTTATTGGTGGCCGGATAGGGAAGGTTGGTTTACTACTGCCAGTGCATACAAAATGATAACATCTCAGGTATCAGTACCCCGGGATAGTAATGACTGGATTTGGAGGATCAATAGCCCTCCAAAAGTTAAAAACTTTCTCTGGAAGATAGCACAGGCGGGCCTCCCCACCGCTTCTAGGTTGTCTTGTAGGGGTTCGGCTGTCCCTTCAACTTGTTCCCTTTGCAATTCAGCCCCCGAGGATGAGGTCCATATGTTCTTGGAATGCTCTTTCCTTAGAGAAATCCACCAACTTCCATTCCAAGACCAATCATCTGTGGCCTGCTTGATTGCCCAGTCTCGGGATATTAGGCCCATTCTATCCCTGCTAGGGAAGAGCCTTAATTCTACCGCCATGACCAGCCTCGCTTTCTCTTGGTGGTTGACATGGTACATTAGGAATCAACTTTTATTCCAGCAGATCGCAATCCCAAAGAAGGAACAAGCAATACAAATGATCAAATCTCATATAGATAACTGGAATAGAACGTCTGTCCGAGAGATGGAATTTGAGGAGGAGCTTCGCCCTACCAGGCTACACACGCCAAAAATAAGCAACACACAACGTCCCATTCATTGGCGGAAGCCCCCAAGGGGCACGTACAAACTAAACTTTGATGGTTCATCTCTTTCTAATGGCGACAGTTCTGTTGGTGCCATTATTAGGGACTGGGATGGTCACCCAATTTCCGTTCTGCACCAGCAGCTTGGAAAACAAAACCCCCTCAAAGCGGAGGCGTTAGCCCTCAAACTGGGTATCCAAAAAGTCTGTCAGCTCAATATAGATAGGATCCACATCGAAGGAGACTGTAAGATCATTATTGACCATTTACTTCGGAAATCTTCCTGTCCATGGGAAATCGAATTAATCCTCTCGGATATTCAACTACAGTTATCGACGGTGAAGGGAGTAACTTTCCTCCATATTCCTCGCATGGGCAATAGAGTGGCAGATAAGGTTACACACCTTAGCCACTCTGCCCGAGGAGTCGATATTAAAAATAAACTGGGTCTTCTTGACCTCATCCGCAAGGATGCTGCCGGGTAGGGTTATCCCACCCAAATCCTTTCCTTATAAAAAAAATAATAATATTACATTTACCGATAAAACTAGTAAAAAAGGTCTAAACATTAGAACTATTTCTTGATATCTGATCTGGTGGCTTAGATGGCTTGCATGCAAGCCAAAGAAGTTGTTGGCTTTGAAAAATGGCAAAGTTGGCTTAGATGACGGATGTGGATCTTGTTCCAAATACGGCGTCTCGTCTTACATGTGATGTCTTGGAGTCGAAAACTTGAGATCTAAGACGATTTTTGTGAATAGGTTTTGTTTGAGGTTTTAGTTTTAGGGTTAGAAGATTGGGGATTTTTGTGTGGAGGGTCCCGAGAGACACTCAAATCAGGAGTCAGGAAAGGTTAATTAGATCTAGGGCCGCGCGGGGGACGGATTGATTCCTGAATCGGCAGCTCCGATTCCAGAGAGATCAAGGATGAAGGAGGCCTGATGGAGGCGATGCACTTGTAAGCGCTATTTTTTTCTTTTTTCTTTTTCTTGGCCATGGAGAAGGTCGTATTCGCCAACACCGTCGAGGGAGCCGAAGAAGCCGTTGCCCAAGATGGCGAAGGTGCGGACGACTAGACCGAAGGCAATGGAGGAGGGGTGCGCCGGAGTTTATTAGTAGTTGATCTCGTGGATATATATGTTTTTTTAATTCAAAATATAAGGAAAAGGTCAAAGAAAATAAATTAAATTCAAAGAAAAAGTTGATTTTGCAAAATGCATATATGCAAAGTGAAGTTTTTAAATGTCAATTATTTTACCTCATTTTAAGTGAGCGTTGGATTATACAAATGAAAATCTTGTAAAAACCGATTTAAAACAGTAATTTAACAAATAATCGCATAAATTGAGATAAAATAAGTGCACTGTAATTATCATGGAATCCAAACACATCACTAATTTAAATACCTTAAAAATTGTATTAACCAAACACCACCTTATCTATTTGTATGATATATATAACACACTTCGAAAACTCACCCTTATTTAAGCTTTGAAGAAATTTTCTCCCACAAGACATTATCATTATATCAAAACTTTTAACATGATTATTGTGGATATATACTCTTATATAATGAGTTAACAAATCCAATGTAAAGATCATTTAGGCCGGGTACTAACATCCAACAAAGTGAGTTGAGAGTAAACAAAAAGAAAACAATCCAACAAAGTGAGTTGAGAGTAAACAAAAAGAAAACAATTTGGGTAAGGTGGAAATCCTGAAATTACACACATGAAGTATGGGAAGCTTAAGGATCACTAATCATAGAATAATCCATCAGATTGGTGATCAAAGATTCGAAAACTATATCCTCCTGAATAATACCTGGAATGAAGAAAAGATGTGGGAAATCCTACCTACAGACCTTTGTTGAGATAATTACAAGTATCCCCATCATTCGTAGAAGATTGACGATATAATCTATTGGAAACCTAGTCTCGATGGTTGGTTTTCAACATCTAGTGCTTTAAAATTAATCACGAACTCCGATGACAATGATATAGAGTTATTCTCGGGAATAGGAAAAATTGATTGTCCACCAAATGTGAGAAATTCCTATGGAAAATGAGATTGGATGATTTACCTACTAAAGCTAGACTACGAAAAAACCACATGAAAAACTGGAAAACAACTAAACAAGATGACCCGAATGAAGATGATGGAAAAACAATGAGAATCAAAGCCAGAAACAAACCCTCGCAAACAGAATATTATAAGATGGCATAAACCTGAGACTGGTGTCTTTGAACCAAATTTTGATGGCGCTAAATCTCTATCTGGGTTTGCTTTTGCAGGGTGTGTAATCAGAGATGACGAAGGTATGCGATGCGAGTAGATGTGGGAGGATGTTAGTGGTCCAGGTTAAAAGCAGTTGGTTTGCAGCTCGGGTTGGTGTTAGCTCGGAGGCTGGGGATCCAAAGAGTTGATGTGGAAGGAAATTTCCTCGTGATCGTGAATGCGATCAATAGTGTTTGGTCGACTACTGTGAGATCGAGATTCTTATTTCGGATGTTCTACGTCTGCTTTGCTTTTTCGAGACGGCCTCACTGTTCCACATTTTCTGGGAGGCGAATAGAGCGGCTGATTGACTAACTCATATGCCCTTGGAGCTCGGCATGTCGTCTTGGAGTTCTGATTTAGAGTTTCAAACTCTCGTTAGTAGGGGCGCTCTTGGGTGGTGGTATAACCGTGGTTGACACCCCTAAATTCTCGCATGTATTGATGAAAATCACCACCTCAATCCATTTGTCTTAGAAGGATTTTAATAGATATACTTATTTTATTAAGAAAAATCTAAACATACTAGTTCAAACCGTAGCATTAGTTAATGACTGTTAGGGCATATTTATCGCCACAACACTGTACGTGCATCGATACTAGGAAATTTAGCATTAAAAATATAGAACACTGGTTTTTGCGATACTACGGAGATGCTTGGGAAGTATCGATACCCGAACGTTGAAAAGTAAATTTGTGGTAGGAAAGCAAAAACGCATCACATTGCACTTCTAACGCGCCTGCAATTTTCCCAAGCAAGGAGGACACATGTTGCTCTTCTGGTGGAGGGTTGCAGGAGGGGAGCCGAATGGAGGACACCTATCCTCTGATGGACGACCAAGATCTTCTTTGGGGAGAAAGTGTTTTATACATTAAAATCAATATTTTGGTAATAAAAATATATAAAAAAAATAATTACCACGATACTAGATTCATTTTTATCTACATGTACTCATGTAGCCATCAATTTTGAATATGTTTGACTATATTTTAAAAAAAAAATCTCTTTGATTATAAATATGCAAAATATAATCCGAAAAATTGAATTATAATTATGGAATTATTTGAAATAATAAATAATGGAAAATATAAAACAAATAATTATTAAAAAAAATATTTTTTAATATGTTGAAGTTGATATGAGTAGTAAAAAATTATTATAATAATATAATCGAGAATGGAAATAATTGTTAGAGAGGGGTATATTTGTAAATTGAGTTGGTGAGAAAATATGGGTTTTGGGATACGGTGGATGTTATTGATAAAGTGAGAAAAGTGAGAATATGATGCTAGGATGATGTGGCGGAAAGAAATGAATAAAATATTAGTATCCTTATTATCCCTTAATAAACATGGTTTTAGCATCAACAAGTACATATATTACACGAACTAGACAACTAACCTCAAAAGCACGCAATTATTCTCCTTTTTTTGGGGATGACTCCACATTATAAAAACAATATCTATGCATTGTATATACGGTTTGTCTATTGTGTGCCGAGGCATAGGATAAGAATACTTTATTGGTAAAGAAAACCCTAAAAGAAAGTGGGTGAACCCCATAATCGAATTTAAAAAGGGTCTCTTATCCTATGCCTTTGGGGCATAGGATAGAAAATCCATTGTATATAAACCCTAATACACACGCCTAAAATCTAAACTCAAATATCTTCTTTCTTTTTGGATAAAATATAATCTGATATACTCCCTCCATCTCAAAATACTTGTCGTTTTACTTTTTTAAAAAGTTAAATTAATATCGTACGAAATTATTTTCTTAAATTAATAAAATCATTGATATTTTATATAGTTTTTACCGTTCTTAAAAAACGTGCCAAAAGCAAAATGACAAGTTTTGCGAGACGGAGGTAGTATTTTTTTTTATCTAAACAATATTCCTTATCCGTTGTACATTATCTCCTTCTAGCAACTAATATATTCTCTTTTTTTTCTTACAAGATCTCTAGCGCATTCTTGATCTTATCCGATCTCATATCTTCTTTCCTTGCTGGACAGGGGGTCATGTGACCGTCAACAATTGACGGGTCCTATGACCCTCAGCAATTGGCTCAACATCAACCTGCAATATTCCTGCACAAGTATAAAAAAAACTCATCAACTACAATCATAGTTTGTCCTTTACAACTAGAGAAAATAGAGGTCATCATGATCCTTCAGGCAAGCATTAAACTCAGGGATGCTGATCATGTCTATGGGAAATGGAGATGATCACGACGGACATTTTCCTGCTACTTCAGTTCTTTGAGCATGTTAGCCTATCATATTGCTTTCGGGATATTAACAGATGCGTCAACCACATCTCTTGCCTTTTCTACTCTAACGCCCATCCAGATGCTAGAATTGATAGACACTTTTGTATTCTCATCTGCATGGATATTCTTGGATGATGCTCTAATAGGGACTAAAAAATGTCAATTTTGTGATTCATTTATCTCACTAGTGAAGCACCCATTGTTAAGATAAATATATTATGATTGTGAATTAAAGGATTTTCGTCCAGGCCAAATGGTTATAAATTCTATAAGATAAGTTGTGAAAGGGGCTGATCTTCGAGCTCAATCGTACTTGCTTATAAAATAGTAACTTACAGAAATTTTATACTACGTAAATTCTAAAAATTCGAACCTAAGTTAAGCCAACAATCAATTTAAATAAAGTTTAAAATATGCTCATATTCAACTCATTTAATAAATAAACGAGCTCTATTGAAGCTTCTTTCAAATTGAACCTGAGTTATAGTCGAGCTAGTTAGCTCGTACGAAAGAAAAAAACCTATGGAATTGATGGATGGATCTAACAAAAGGATTTTGACTTATACTAGTGATGTGGTGTTGTCAACCGAGCCAACTGAAACGCATGGGTGGTCAGTGAGAGACCTATTTGTAGCAGCTGCAAAAAGAGGCCAAAATTGAAACCTACTTTAAAACCGAGTTTTGCGCAACTCCAAACTTTTTTGACAGTAGAGTTTTAGGCCCCATGGTTTGGGGGCTTCTTGCAGAAACTGCATCTGCTGCGTGCATTCTAGCTTTTAGCTTCTCACTTTGTCATCTCTTTAGGTGTACATCCCTTTCCCATTAACTCATCTCTTCTTAATTTCCACTTAATTGTTTATGCCCTTACGTACTCTAATTTGGTAACATTCTTGATTAGACTAATACATATAGGAGTTTAATCAAATCTTCAGATTTTTTTCACATATTAATTGTAAAATATATAATTGAAATGTGAATATTTTAATTTTCAATCATAAACCTAATAACTCGTCGATAATTTATTAACTTAATTAAAAATCTAAAATGAAAATATCTCTAACAAAAATTTGTGAGTAAAATGATATGAGTGGTAAGCTTCATTTCAATTTGTTTTATGATTTATTTAAATTTTCGAGATAAAATACATTCACAAATACAATTTTTAAATTTTAAAAATAAAAACTACTTTAATTCACTTTTTCAACTTCAACTAAATTATAAACTCGTTCTAATACACACTTCCAAATATAAGAAGTAAGATTGTCATAACAAACAACAACAATTCTAGTATATCTGTTAAAAGAAAGGTTGGTGGATCAAATTGTACTCATTTTTTCTCAACTAAGTTAAGAAGGTGTTTCGAACTATTCATAGTGGCTATAAAAATAAATAAAACAAACAAAACGACCAAGATGAAATACAAGTATAACTATCCCGGAGATATTAAACATAGCATTGCAAAGTAGAAATACAAGTATAACTATCCCGGAGATATTAAACATTGCACTGCAAAGTAGAAATAAGAATGGAGATGAGTAAAGTTATAAAGATTATGTTCCTAAATATACCTTGTCACTACACATAACTAACTCTCCTCAACAACACTTTTCTATTTTATCATCTATATCTATATTCTATATAAACTCTTAATTTAGAAGAGTTTAGGATGATGTGTCAATCTTAGAAACATTTTAGGAGTTTTGCCCAATCATATGTTTTTGCCATTTTTCTTTGATTTTCTTTAATTCTCCTTTTTTCCTTTAATTATCTTTTTTTCTTTAATTTTACAAACTATTGGGTTTAATTCAAAACATTGAATTCAATCTAATATAACTATTGGGCTTAACTCAAATTTATTTACTAACTATTGGGCTTAATTCAAAACATTGAATATAACTATTGATTATGACACATCACATTTAAACAATATTATAATGATATTGATATTATTGTTACTCAGTAATTGAAAATATCTATATTTATGTATTATACTTTACATAAGATTTTAAAAAAATATTTTTCTGTGATAATTATAAGATAAATTTGTTGTAAAGTTTTTTTTTACGATTTTTATCTTAACATTTATAAATATTTTATAATATTATATATATAATATTTTAGTTTTAAAAAAACGCGTCATGGCGTAGGAATCGTACTAGTATATTACAAAATGACAAAGTATTATCTCAGACTATCCACAATAGTTTTGTTTAAAATGTACGCATTTGCAAAAGATGTGTGAACATACACATTACTTTTTAGTAAGTTGCTTAATTGATGAAATGTGCATTTTTTACACGCCATTAAAATACAATTTATTTAAAACAAAAAAAAATAAAATAAAATCATAAAAAAATAAACTAATGAAATTATCTTGCTAAAAGTTTTTGCACATGTGGAAATGGAGTGATCAAATTTGCACATCACATCTCAAATGTTTACATTTGCGTACACACAAAACCACCAATAGAGCTAAAAAATACTCCCTCCGTAACGAAATAATTGTCCTTTTGACTACTTTTTCTTGTAACAAAATATTTGTCTCTTTGAACCTAATTAATGACAAAAATTTCCAATTTTATCAATTCATCTCATTAATTGTACTCCCTCCGTTCTTTTTTATTTGACTTTTACTATTTAGGCACGTTTTTTAAAGTGATAAAAATTATATGAAATATTTATTTTTTTAATAATTTTTTTTAATAATCTCATAATTATTACTAATAAGTTTAATATCATTAAAAAAAATTGAAGAAAAAAATAATATTTATATAGTTTTTACCTTTCTAAAAAAACGTGCCGATTTTAAAAGTGCCAAATATAAAGGAACGGAGGGAGTATTTGATTTCCAAGATATTCTATTAATACTCCAACTTCCCATACTATTCTTTTTTTTCATTGGTCGATTTTTTTCCACATTATTTATTTACTAAATTTTTAACTATTTCACTTTCTAATTTTAGGTTTCTTAGGAAGTGTGAAAACCCCCAAAAGGACAATTATTTTTTTACGCATAGAGTAAATATTTACACATTTGCACGCAACACGGTGAATTGTATCAGCTTGTTAAAATATGGGTACAATAGTCACAAGTGAAGATACTTTAGCAAAAGAACCTAAAAAGGCTATCATCTCTCCTCTTTTAGAGGTGTAGGAAAGTGTGAGCTTTTGTTGGAAGAACGGACAACAAGGACAATGCAGAGCCGTCCTTACTCCTCTGATGGAGTTGAGGTTTCAATGACCTCATCCACTGCCATTTCAGACCAAACATATAAACATGAGAAATGGGTGGTGATATGTCACCCCCACCCCACCTCACCTCCTCCTTTTCTGCTACACTACGTATTCAATTTCATAGCCCTAACTTTATTGTGTGTCATCTTCCTCCTTTCTCTGCTACGGTATTCAATTTCATAACCCCAACTTTATTTATTGTGTGTCATCTCTATGCTTTTCATGCAGTTTGAGGCCTTTATATCACTAGGCCGGAATTTAATTGTTTCAAAAGGTGAAATCGCTCACCCCGACGTCCCTTGCTCTCTGGTCCAACGGAGATTGTGAGAGGAGGTAAATCATGGTGAGACTCAATCCTTGATCCTTTCTCCTAATGTCACATTTGTGACCGGTTGCTGCTGGTGAGACTCAATGCTTTTTTTCACTCAAAATGCCACCCCTATAACTAGTTGAACTAAGCCTAAACCGGAAATTTTGTCGCTCATTAGGATTAGGGATTTAGAGTTGGTAAGCCTTGACCTAAACCGGAAAATCCTACCCAATTCGTTCGAATCTAAATGAACCAAAATTCATAATTTTAGCAAAATCCATCATCCGAAACTAGACCCAATACGAGCTCAAAAATAAAATTGACCAAAACCATCAAGGTTATTAAAGATCGGATCATTAATGACCCTATGGATTAGATAAATGGAGTAGTAGGATCTGATCATGACATTGTAACATATTGTGACTCAATTTTCTAAGAAGAATCATATATTTTGTGAAACAATATATCAAATAATACCTTAACTTAAAGCTAAAAAGTTCTAAACTCTTAAAGTACTATCATAAATATTTAATTTCAAATGTTCATCACACTAAAAAAAAAATTATTCGATCAAATATGAATCATGGCAATATGCCTATATGAGAGCAAAGTGGTAAAAAAAAACACTTTCCTTATAGTTTTCTTTTGGTAATTTCAAAACAGATGGAATTAGGAGAATGAAACAGACAAGAGAGTCGGAGAATGTAGCAAAATAATGAAATTAAGTATTCTGACTTGATACAAATTTGACCCCACTCTAAAACGGAATTAACTGGGTTGTTGTTGTTGATCGAGATGGTAAGAAAAACATAATTGGGTCATTAAAAGTTATTGAATTTGTATAAGACTAGGATCTTAAGAATCATATAGGATGTTTCTTAAATAAACTCATTTAGGATCGAAAAATCCTTATATTTTTAAAGGTTGTAACGATTCAATTGGATCGTAGGATTCTAAAATATTAAAGGTCCGTTTGGTATCTATATACGTATATCAGATATGAGATATGGGTATCAAATATCAATATCATAGATATGAGTATCAAATCTGATATCTCATATGTGAAATCTTTTTTGATATGTTAATATATTGCATATATCGATATTAGGGTTGTTCTGAGAGGCTGTTTTGGGAGGTTGTTCTAGGGCTGAGTTCGGCTAGGGTTCTGGATCGGTTAGGGTTGTGGGAGTGGAGGGAGGCAACGACATCAAAAGTCATGAGTTGGGAATGAGTCCGGTGTGACATCGGATTTGGGTTGCTCAGAGGGACTACGGTAATCGAAGGTCGGGACAGGCTATTCGGAGGGTTGCTTAGAGGGATTTAGGTTGCACAGGCTATTCTAGGTCGGTTTGGGGGTGGAGGGAGTAGCAAAATTGAAGGTCGGGACTAAGTTGGAAGTGGCGTTGGATTTGGGACTGGAGGAGGGAGGCAGCGATTTGAAAGAGGAGCAAGAAGAGGGAGGGAGACACTGGGCAGAGAAGGGATGAGGAAGAAAGAAGAGAATAACGCTTTTTGATATCCCTAGTTAGAAGAGTATACGGAATTGGGGGAAAATACAAATGAATAAAAATATGGGCATATCACTTTGATATCCATATATTCATTTACCAAACACAGATATGGGTATAAGTGATACCCATATCCATATCTGATATGCGTATATCGGTACCAAACGGACCCTAAGATTCTACGCCATATTAATCCGGATCAAATGCCATCTCCAAATCATAGCATCTTAAGATTTTGAAAATCCAGATCTAGATCATAACAACCATGAAAATCATACTCAAACCCAAAAATCATATATCTGTCATTTTGGCCCAAAACAACGAAACCCCAAAATACTCAACCTAAAATAAAAAAAACTCTATGCCTATCATACCTAAAAAAATAACTCAATTTAATAAGGTTTGAAATATCTAAAACTTGAAACAATCAAAATCTGAAAATAAATGAAGTCCAAAATATCAAAAATCCAAAATATGTAAAGCTGGAAGTAACTGAAACTCAAGCCAATCTGACCCGAATTATTAATGTTAACCAAAATAACCAAAACTAAAAAAACTTAAATTCGTTTGACCCATCCTACTCGGTTGTTACCTCTATCAAGGGGAGGATCCTGTACAGGACCGGGGGTGGCAGTCGTCCTCCCCCCCCCCCCCCCCCCCTCCCAAAAAAAAATGAAATTCAATATACATATTCCTCTCGTCGATAGCTTCGATTTGATATATTATAAGCTCAAATCCGATAACTGAGTAAAAAGTTATAAACATTTAAAGACTGAAGCGATATAAATTATTTTTCACATCATTTACCAAATTAATACACTTCTATCATACTCATCATTTGTTAAACTTCATAACTTAATACTATAATTAAACCCGAAAACTTCAAATATTGATGATTTTTTCGAAAAAAAAATTAGAGATTAATTTTTTTCCCCTTCAACTAAACGTTTCATGATCCGTTGGTGCCTCTATCACTCACCAAATAGACTCGATGACTCGAAAAGTCATAATATCTTAGCAATAGACAAATCGCGCGTCATGAAAATAGGAAGTGAAGTAAACTAGTCTTGTGTGTTTTGAGGTGTACAAGCAATCAATTAGAGTTATCATAACTTAAAACATGGCTTAGCCTCAATAACAACTTATCTAACTCCAAAGATTATATCCATTAGTCATTACGTACCCTTCCTTTTGATCCAATATGAGTATATGATCAAAACCCAACTTGAATTGACCCGACCCGACCCGAAACCCCTCAATTAACCACATTAATAATCAAATAAATAATGCCTGCCTCTTTTAATATTAGCATTGTACACTGTACAGCAGCAGTAGTACTGTAGTAGTAGTAGTTGGAGGAGAGAGTAGAGACCATTTAGCCGCCTTATACAACTGAACTGACATAGCTTTGCTTTTACATTAAAGTGTTTGTCTACCCTTTGTTTGTTCTTGTTCTTCTACCTCAGTATCTCTACCTCTTCCATTTCTTCATGAATTTATGGGGGGTTTCATTCTTTTAAAGCAAAATTCAGCCCATATATGCCCAGACCACACCCTCTCTCCGCACGCGTTGAGACAACTAACAGACAAACCCCTCTATTTACCATCCTACCCCTCCCCTTTTCCAATATTCACACCTCTCCCCCACCCCCTATATATACACCTCACCCATCCTCCTCTCCCTTCCAACTCATCATCAACACACCAATTAGTATTTCATACTCTCACACTCAACAAACATATATACCAAAAAAATGCAGTATCAGGCGGAATCCAACTGGGGTGGCAACTACTACATGGCGACGGCGCCAGCGGTGGCGACTAGGATGGACGTGGACCCGCTGGAGCGGGTGGCGAAGCTGGCATCAGAGAGCGCGGTGGTGATCTTCACGATGAGCGGGTGCTGTATGTGCCACGCCGCCAAGAGGCTCTTCTGTGGGATGGGGGTGAGCCCTACAATTCATGAGCTCGACCAGGACCCTAGAGGGAAGGACATGGAGAGGGCTCTGATGAGGCTCCTCCGCACCTCCCCCGTCGTCCCTGTCGTCTTCATCGGAGGGAAGCTGGTCGGGGCCATGGATCGAGTCATGGCCGCCCACATCAATGGCTCCTTGGTTCCTCTCCTCAAGGAAGCCGGCGCGCTTTGGCTCTGATCGATCACATTGTAATTTTCTCATCTAGCCTCTAAATGTTTTGGTTGCCTTGAATTAAAATGATGATGAATCGGAGTTTGAGCTCTTATGTAATGTGTATAGAGGTAGTTATGAAGGAAGGTCAAAAATCAATTTAATTAGTGGGTATTTCGATTTTCAGTTTTGATTCTGTTTCTCTGGATCGATTGATGTTCTTGTTTTTGTGATTCAATCTTATTCACTAAAAATTGCATGTTTTTAAGTGTTGATAATCGTCGACAAAGACTATCCGAAATTGATCGGGTCGTTGCGAAGGAAAATCATGTAGAGATTGCACGCCTTTGCATGCATGGGCCAAAAAGGGGGAAGAAAACTATATAGTAAAGCAAAGTGTAAGTGATGTGTTTTCCACCTTTTTATTTGCTGACACTTCACCTTTTGTGTAACTGGTAAGTCGGTAGTTAGCAACTGTTTTACATGTCAAAGCCCATTAAGACATGGCCCATAGTAGTTGGGCCGGAGGCCTAATGAGTTATTATTTACTGTAACTCAAAAGGGTAAGTTTCAGAAAATGAATTGAAATTGGAAACAACATGTGAGTTTTCCATTGAAGCAAAACAAGTGAAAGTTTGTTACAGAATCTCTCAAACTCGGTTGAACACAAGAGCACCTATTTATATACTAAAGTGAGGAGGAGCGTCTAACTAACTCAACCGAAATATAAAGGGTTGAAAAGACCAAAATGCCCTTAAGCTAACACATCTCTACATACCCCCTCAAGCTTGGCTTGGGGATGAACAAGGCCAAGGTTGGCACAAGGAGTGTGATGTTGATGTGCTCCAAGAGGTTTAGTCATCACATCAGCCGTCCGTAACTGAGAAGTTTCCAGAAATCCTTGCTGAATAAGCTCTCTTTTTTTTTTTTGGTGAACGCTGAATAAGCTCTCTGATGAAATGGTAGTTGATTCGAACATGTTTAGTTCGTTCATGATACACAGGATTGGATGCCAAGCTTTATGCAACTTTGTTATCACAAAATAAAGTCACATGCAAAGACAGATTGATCTTGAGATCAGAGAGCAGACCTTGGACCCAAATGAGTTCACTTGTCGTGTATGCAATGTTCTAAAAAACGCTCGGCGAATGCTTGGCGGCAGGGTACCGCTAAGCGCCAAGACGGTTTGGCGGCCTGATTAGCGATTCTTGGCGGATAAAACGGTTTTTGATTATTTTGTTATATTTACCCCATAAACTATGTATAAAGCATATATTATGTAATAAACTATGTATTAATTTTAAGTTTATAGCATATCAAATAAAAAAATCATCATGACCCTTTTTAAAGTTGTCTGAATCAAATATAAAATCATATATATAATCATGACTTCATAATAGAGAAATTTGAAAGCATAAAAACTAAATATTCTCAATTTAAAACCGCCAAGACCGCTAAGCCTCCGTCCCGTGCCTGCCAAAACTCTTCCCCGCCAAGCCCGATTTGCACCCGCCAAGGCCGCCAAGTCTCCGTCTTGCACCCGCCAAGGCCGCCAAGGTGCTATTCCATTTCCGCCAAGGCCCTCCCCCGCCAAGCTACACCGCCAAGGCCGAATTCGGGACGGTGTGTGTCCGCCAAGCGTCTTGGCAGCCGCCAAGGCTGTTTTTTAGAACACTGCGTGTATGACATGCTCCTATACTCACTTTCTGCTAAAGATTTAGAAACAACCTTTTGTTTCTTAGATTTCCAGGAAATTAAGGCTCCTCCAAGAATAACACAGTACCCTGATAATGATCGTCCTGTGTCTAGGCAATTACCCCAATTTGCATCACTGAATGTTGTAAGGTTGAGGTCCGAACTAGCAGGATAGGATAGTGCAAAGTTTGAAGCTTCTCTTCAAATATCTAAGGAGGTAAATGGCAGCATTCCAATGAGGTTTGCATGGACACTACAGAAAGTGACTCAATTATTGTACTGTAAAGGAGATATCAGGCTTAGTGAATGTCAAGTAAAGAAGTCGTCCCACCAATCTCCTATATAACTCTGGATGCTCAATTGGTTCTCCATTAGTAGCTGAGAGTTTGATGCCTCGTTGTATAGGAAAAGAAGCAGTTTTACATTCCATCATGTTTGCATCCTGTAGAATATCAAGAACATATTTTCTTTGTTTCAATAAAATTCCTTGAGATGACCTTGAGATTTCCATGACTATGCCTAAGAAATACCGAGCAATCCTAAGATCTTTGATAGTAAAAGCTGAGTGTAAGGTCTGCTTAGTAGACTGAATTTCCCTGCTATCATTGCCCATCAATAGCATGTCATCCACATACACCAAAGCCGACCAAAGCCGGAGTAAATGACTCCCGAATTGACTTAGTAAATGACTCAACAAAGCCACAGTCGGTAGTTAGCAACTGTTTTACATGTCAAAGCCCATTAAGACATGGCCCATAGTAGTTGGGCCGAGGCCTAATGAGTTATTTACTGTAACTCAAAAGGGTAAGACCTTGAAATGCAACTTCAACTTCACTTTGACAGGAAACGACTAAAAACATGAGGCCCATTTGGTTGAACTTCATGTGTTTGTTGAGTTTTTTATTTTTAAAGTATTAAATGCGAGAATTGAAATTTTCCAAATACAAAAGCGTTCAACTTATTCGGGGCTTACCTCCTCCAAATGAGAGGAATTTCAAAAATGTAAACCAAAAGCATACATTTGTCCTACTACAACTTATTCGGGGCTTACCTCCTCCAAATGAGAGGAATTTCAAAAATGTAAACCAAAAGCATACATTTGTCCTACTACACGGGGCTTTCGATCTACTTATTGGGATTTGGGGTTGTCAACCAAACAAGGCCTTATTTCAAATTCGGCCTCCGAAGCTCCAAAGCTGAACCTGCACATTTATGAACCTACGAAGAGGCCATCTACACTGCCATCTACACTACAATGAATATACGATACAGCGACTGCCCCACATGGCGGCATAAAGATAGAGAGGAGCAAACATTACTTTGGACTGCAGGAGAGTGTTTTAGGCATCTCTACTTCTTATTCTTGCGGCTTGGAACCTTCTTCATCTCCAGCATCTTCACCTTGTCTTCCAACTCCCTGATGGTGATTGCAGCCATCTAGAAAGAAAAGAGAAGTTCCTATCAACATGCTGTATGAAACAGTTAAAGAGGTTTGAGAGATTCTCATTCAAACCCCACCTTTAATCTACTTCTCAAGTTATCTTCTTCAATATCGCGTTGGTTTCTTTCCTCTGAAAATATCTGAATTAAAGCCTCCTGCTCTCTATCCAATTCTTTGACTTTCTCCTCAGCTTTGTGAAGCTGTAAACATTAATGCATAGCAACAACATCAAAACAATTTAGTATTATGTAAGCTTCAGCATTTTGTTGAAGTTCTCTTTCTCGCTCAACACCTGTGACTGTTTGTTCCATAATTTAACCAAAGTACTAGAGGCTACGGATGGAACTCACTTGAGCCTCAAGTGATTTACATTGATCTCTCTCTGCTTGCAAAACTCGTAGCAAATCAGCACTATTTGACTCTTCCATTTCGGATAACCTTCAACATGGAAAGACATGTAAAGAAGGTGAAACCAAGTAAAACAGACTTACAATTCATGAGATAAGAAGCTTAATACCTTTTCTTCAACTCTGCATTTTCTTTTCTCAATACATTTATGCTACTATCTGGAGAAGATAAATCGGCGATTTCCTTCTGAATGCAAGAAATGTGTTTTGAGAGATACAAATCACAGGTCAGATGCCATAAACAACACCCTAATCAACCAATATTCATATTAACCAGAATTGAAAAATGTGGTGGCTGGTGACACAAGTGGTTTGTACAGAGATGGTGGAAGAATATTTCTTAAAGAATCACGGTTATGACTTATGAGTAAAAGGTAATGAATCAGCCAGTTAGAAGTCTGTAATAATGGGAACTAACTACGAAAATTTGTGCATACCTTCTTATGAATAGTACTTTGTAGCGGCGTCTCCTGGTTTTTATTTTTTGGATCATTTTCACTTTCATCGTCTCTGGAAGATGAAATCTCTTCAAAGTATGAAGCTGATTTCTCTGGTGGTGTCCCATTGTCGCAAGCATGGCCAGTTTGACCAGCAGACATTCCCTCGGGGCCGGGTGTCCTCTTAGAGGTTGGAGTCCCCTTGTCGCAAGCATGGACAGTCTGAGCAGAAGCCATTCCCCTGGTTATCCTCTGAGAAGGTGGCGTTCCACTGTCGCAGGCTTGGCCAGTTTGACAAGCATCCCCATTCTGACTACGTTCGTGAGGAGACTTCTCATTGCCATTACTCGCGGGTTTGCTTTTATTTGGAACTGGAGACTCCCTTATCACAGGATAAACGTTTGCTAGTTGTCTCCTTGGAGCATAACCAACTTTGTGGCAGTTGCTGCGCCTGAAAAGAACAAGTCGTGCGAAGGTTTAGAGAAATTATACTGTGTGGAGTATACAATTACCACCAAAAGTTATGAAAGATATGATTGAACAAACCAGTAATCTTTCTGCAATTTTAACAGCCGAGACTCGAGTCTAGAAAGCACTATGGTCCTCTCAAATCCCTGTTTGTCGTGAGCTGGCTCAATAAAATTAGCTTCCAGTACACCTGTTGCATAATATGCAAGTGAAAATGAATTTGTTTAAAAGTTCATGTTGATAATGAGAAGGTGAAGCTAGTTTTACCTATAACACCACGGCCATCACTTCCAGCAGAATTCCAGACTCTCCAAAATGGCTGGTGAAGAAAGGAATTTCTAAATCATGTTTACATAAATACAGTCCAAGCAAGAGTAGCATTCCCATATAATATATGTATGTCACAGCAAGAGCTGTCATCAACAGCCATGTTATAGAAACTGTGAATGCACATTTTGCCATTAAATGCAGTCTTGGGTACATCCAAATCAATCACTACATATATTCGAAATCCAACATTTGCTAAGATCTAAAAAGAAATCAATCAATGTTATAGAAACAATGGAGGCAGGTAGCTAATCTGTTCTCATACTTGGTACTCTACCTAATCTGTTCTCATACTTGTTATGACTACCAAAGATTATTACGGAGATAAATTTCCATCCCACTGATGTTTGGCTAACGTGACTAATTTAATAGACCACTTAACAGCGATTCTCTCACATCTTGGAAGCTTCCCTAAGGTCTTTTCCTCGCCATTGAAAAGAAAAGCAAAATCTTACAGACCTCTTCAAGATTAAATCAGTTGATAAGCTCCATAACAGCTGATTTAAAGATTGATGACAAACAACAAACAGGCAAATCCTGAATAGAAAGAGAGAAACATACTAGAAAATCTAAGGAAAGCATTACAAGGAACCCAAAATAAACTGACCTTAATAAGCCGGTTTTTATGATAAACATTGAATCCTTGTATATTAATATGGGCCTCTGCATCTTTTACAAAACCGACTCTAACAACTGCTACCATCTGTTAAAAAAGAATGTCTCATTTCCATAGATTTTAAACATCAAAAGTGTTCAGTGTAATTCAAATTCACAATAGTCTTACGTCTACACCAGTGGCAGCAACTGCACCATCCCCAATGAGCTGAGGTCTGTAAGTGTGCACCATGCTATGTATCATGTCATTCACCAAGTTATGGTGGACAACATCTTTTCCACGAAGAATAATCCTAAATCCAGGAGGGACCCTCAAGTAAAGGATTGCAGCATAGCTCTAAAACAAACAAAACAATAATTGAATGGTAAATTCTGGGAAGAATCGAAGATATAATGTTCATATACAACTTTCTCTGATTGATTCAAAACTTCAGCAAGCCTTGACATCAGAAACTAATTAATCAGTAGAATATTGCAATGGTTACCCTCAATGAATGCCGGTAAGTAAGAAAGTGCGTTGCATTTGGAAACTGCTGAGCAAGTACTATTTTGTTTTGATCTCTGTTGACTCCACGGATTTGAACATCCTGAAATTACAGCAATACATGCGTTTTTAAGTATCAAAAAATCAGAACTACCACCTATTCATGAGTCATGACCAGAATACAAAAACATTAAGAACTTACATGTATATCTGCATCAAAATCGAGTTCCAATTGTCCCTCATCATCCTCCCAAAGGTTGTATATGACAACACGTGTACCTTGAGCATCAAGCAAATGGAACTGAAATAGAGTAAACAAGAAAATAAATGAATTGTGTGCTTTACAAACAAATGAATTCAAAAGAAAAAAGTAGGTTATCCAGTCCATGTAATTCACATACTGAAGTTTCTCAGCATTGCAAAAAAGAATATTTGATGAGTATTAGGAAGATATACAAGAGTGTTGGATTTAACCTGTGAAAGAAGCTCCTCTTCACTTGTATATGGAGACCACTTAGTTATTGTCTCTACATTTCTACACCAATCATCAACAGAAGTGCGTATGATCTTCTTCCACTCTTGGTCTCTTTTCTCAAAATCAATCTTGTGTTTCAAAGGGTACATAAAAGTGAATATGAAGTTCAATGCTTGATCTAAATTATGCGTATCTGCTGAGCAAATTGAACCTATCGAGATTTCTCGTAATCATCTTACCATGGGCACTACAATATCTTCCATTCCCGTGCCCCTTAAAAAGGTGTATGACAGTAGTCCAACGCTCTTTGTTGGACTTGATTACAGAAAAATTAGAAGGATTCGGTTAATTAAGCTGATGCAGTGATATTTATTGCAAACTTCAAAAATGAATTGCGATTAGGGAGCCAAAAGAGAGGTAATTAAGAAGGCAAACCATGATCCATCCTTCCCTTGGCAACATGTGAACACAATCACATCCGCCCCGAGTCTCATTGTGCTAGTCTTAAATCCGTTCCCATCTGCGTAACCAATGCCCACAATTAATGAACATCAAAACATACGCCTAAATTATAAGTAACAAGATTACAAGATGGCATCTAAATAAGAAAATCATAGGTTAATCATATACTCGGCCAAATTGCAGGGGCTCACATTGACCAATAGTGTTTGCAAGTTTACTCTTTGCTGAATACCCCAGCGAGATGCATTGCCTCAACTTATCAGGTGTCATACCACCACCATTATCTGCAGCAAAAAGAGCATAAAAGAACACAAAGTCTTTGTTAGAATGCTGACATTTCACATCCTAACCTATATAAAGCAGATACAGACCTTGAACCAACAACATCTTAGAATTGTTATCCTTCTTGTTGACGAGCATATCAACGTTAACATATGTTGCTCCAGTGCGCACCTGTTCACATGGTACAATAAAAGTCGGAATAAGACATGTAATTTGCCTTTAAAGACTTACCACAGAACTAAATGAGTCTTTTTAGATGATACCTCGTCCAAAGAATTATCCAACAGCTCAGCAAAAGCTGCAGGTGATTGAAAATAAGTCGGGATTTTAACATCATTGTGTTAAGTAGTGCATCCCATACATCAACAACTTAAGAAAAATGAATGTTATATTGGTAATTAATTTAAATATATGCCCACCTCCGAGTACCCATTTATGGCTGGTTGCATTAGAATGTAAGAACCTGGGGTGAACTCTAACATGATCCATGCCACCTGCAAGCATCACCAAATATACTAAATTTCACTGCAACATATAATTGATCTCCAATTGCAAGTATTAAATTGTACACTGAAGAGTAACTATTAAACTTTAAATTGAAGAGTATCTACCATCCAAAAGTAAACTGAACAGTAACTATTAAATTGTGAATTGGAACGTGACATATTTTGACTTATGAGAAGATACAGTGTGATATATGCTACGCATAGACTAGTAAGTATTCAGTATATGCCTAATTAAAATGCAAGAAAAATAATTAAAATGTACAATAAAGGAAATAAGTGCACAGATCATTTTTTGACTTATGAGATGAGACAGAAGGTATTTAGATACGGAGTATATCATAAATTATTTGAAGACAATTTTTTAAATACAAAAATAATTCGAAATGAAATAGAAAGCAGAAAAATAATTATAATTATTATAAGCAATATTTATAGCAAAACAAAAACCTTAAAAAGTGGAGTTAATTACCATGCGTGGCGGATTCAGAATAGCAGCGGCCATGACCACCGACGTAATCGCCGGCCTTCCAGAACTGCTTGCAACTCTTCGAATTGACATCGCCATCTCCCAGCGCAGGCGAATCTGTCGAGTTAATCACCGGAGAGCGCGGATCGAGGAGCGCCAATGCTGAATCCGGCGGTGTGCGGCTGGTCTCCAATTTAGGCTTCTTGGCGGAAGAAGCCGCGGAATCTCGAAACGGCGACGGCGCTCGCCTCTTGTCGGAGGAACTGGCTTGGTCGTTGGAAACGACGTCGCTCGATTCATCGTCGTCTCCGCCGATCTCGCTGGAACTGATTGTGATCACACCCGCCGGCCTCGAATTCTGCAGAGGATGGGGCGAGGGGGAGTGGCCATTGAGGATGAGTTCCTGCTTGACTGAGGCGGTGCCTCCACTTGCCATGGATGTGTCGGAGAGAGAGAGAGAGAGAGAGAGAGAGAGAGAGAGGTAATTCGAGGGTTTCAGGAGTGCAGCAGAGGCCAGAGGTTGAATGAATGTGTCACTTTGTACGATCGTTGGTATTTTGGGGAAAGGTGGGATGAAAATGGATTGGGATGATACTTTCCTCAAATGCCACGCTGCGTTTGGAACGTTGGTTGTGTACGTGTCAGTGTGTCACGCCTTTTTTTGCACAGTTACACTGTAACTCCCTTGCATTAATTATTTATAATTAAATCTTTAGATTGTGTTTGCATTCTGTAATTCTAATACTCCGTACTCCACACTTTAATGACGGAATTGGTACTCACACGGTGAAAATATCGCAAAATCCACGGTGGAAGAGACGAGTGTGAATTGCAAGTGTGCAGAATTTGGGGATGGCAGTGACTGATAAAGATTATGCTCTTAACAATACAATTGTTCTTGTATTTAATTTGGGGATGCACATCACATGTTGTGCGAGGTTTACATACATGCACCGCAACATAGAAGAAAATGCTTATAGGGAGTTCCAGCCATAACCAAGAGTCTATACAAAAGGTGTTTTCTCAAGATTGTTATGCATTATTCAGGTCAAAGTCAAGTCAATCATTCGTCCGACGTCACGAAGAGATGAAGGGTTGTTAGGGGACACGGTGGGGGTTGATGGAGTATTTGGACCTTGTATGGGTTAGTCATAAAGAGAAGTTGGTTTGACACTTGGACCGACAAATATTTTCATCTCGGCAAATGGACAACAAATAGGTACATAATCTCTCATCCAAGTGAATGGATAAACTTAAGACACCTAATTTGTACATTCAATATCACATTATTTATATCTCATAAAATTTATACGTATGGTGGAATCTATACACTCTGTATTGAAGCTAACCAGTGTGAACGCTGGAAAACTTGACATTATTGTTAAGCACAACCGCAGGATGTTGACGGATCAACGTCTCCAACTTGAGATGTCCTTAGAGATGTCCCGAGAAAAGACACTGACGAAGATCAAGAAAATTGATATGTTCAGTTTACTATGGACTGGGTTGTCTGAGAATGGTATCAAACATTTATATGACATATACTTGTCGGCATGCATAAAAGGGTACCCTTTAGAGTGTCGAGATTGCTATGTTAGGTATTCGATGGGCCTATAATGCTTGTAGAGTGTCGAAATTGCTATGATATACATATATTTTGGTGACGGGTGGAGTGGTGGGATCCTAGGTTGGGAAGTGCAGATCCACCAGTGGAGATTGACTTAAATTCAGTGCTCGTTAGAAAATTGAGGAAAAGAAAAAAAAATGTGTACTCTAACCAAGCAGGAAACTCAGATGGTCGCAACCCATTAGAGGACGATGAATGATCCTGACTTTGTGGCTATCGGTGTTCCAAATCCAGTGAACCGAAAGGGAAAGCCGAGGGGGAGGACAGATGCATCGACAACCAGTCCAGCGATGGGTTTTGAGTTTTCTAGAGAAAACATAGCTAAAGCACGGGAGGAGAGGAGGCAAAGGGCAGAGAAAGGCCGGGAAGAGGATGCGGTAGAGGGACGCGACAGGGCAGCCCATAGTTTTTGCTAGTTACAATTGGTGGCTATGACTTTGGACAAGACATTTTTGAGAATTTCATGGTTCTTTTTTTAGCGGGGCTACAAAATGTTGCAGGTGATGGGAATTGTAGATTTCGAGTGCTCGCATATTTGTTAGGCATGGAGGATGCGGCATGGCCACACATTCGATTGAGTATGTTATCAGAGTTCAGGACTCACCCCGAGAGGTACAAGTCAGTTTTACTTGGGCAGTACTCCATGCATAGCTTCAACACTCGACTTAACTGGTTCTATAAAAGGGTGATAGCCCCGGAGGATCATTGGATGGATATGCCTTTATGTGATGTTTTATTTGCCACGATTTATAAGTGCACACTTGTCTTTCTTGACTAGTTTGCTCCCCACACTAGCCTTCCCATTGTGCGATAACCTATGGCCCTAGGCAACCCCCTTCTTGGCACGATACTCACTCTGTGTAGAGATAGGTTAAAGTCTCATTTTCTAGCGGCAATAACATTTACTACATTCATTGACATTTTCAGGAGAATTTTTTTTCAAGTAACTAACATGTTTATGCAGCTATCGTTGTAGAATACGAGCCCATTACTACCGATGCTTGCTGGTTGGTACCATATTCGTGATCAAAGTATATGACATGATTGGATTTGGAATATTGAGATCGCATCCAAATGTTTCAACAAAAGGTGAAGAAGGATCTTAGCATACTAGTGATATATCGAAAGTGGTTCGACATACTAAAGGTGGGTAATGTGGTGTTGGTGGGCATACAAGAGACCCGTTCAAAATTTAGAAGGGCCATAGTCAGTTTCATTATATTGAGGGCTCATCAATAATATGGGAATATATGAGCCTTACTATCCATGTCGTGTTGTTCTTCAGTTTGGATGGGTCCAGCATATACTGCTTCCAATATTCAAGCCCTATGAAGTAGACAGGCCAAAGAACCCACATACGTACATTGTTGCCTACAATGACTAGTATGACTTATGGGACGATCGGGAGCGCAAGGAGTGTCACTTTATAACAAATATATGTCCATTGTCTTTGGCTCCATGGGAGATTTGTGATTATTACTTATGCAACATCGTCAACATGTTGTTGTCATGATGATTGAGCTAAACGAGCGTGATCAAAGTGCGTTCGTAAACGAGATAGCTTTATTTCACTGTGTGTTGATTGGTGAGGATCCAGTGTGGATCCTATATGATACATATTGGGCAGATTGATATATCCAACCATTAGTAGGCGTGACATATGTTATGCAGTTCAAGTTCTTAGTCAGCTTATGCATGCTCCCACGGATGAGCATTGGCAAGCAGAAAAATATGTATTGAAGTACTTGAAGAATGCACAAGGATAGGGACTTCTGCTAGCAAAGAAGATAGACTTAGATTCGACAACATTCTGTGATGTAGATTGGCAAAGCTACCTAATGACCAGGAAATCACTCACAGGGTTGTGTGATACTAGGACCATCTATGATTTCTTGGAGGTCAAAAAACAGTCGTATGTAGCCATGTCAATAATAAAATCAGAATATCGAGCTATGGTAAGGGCTTGTTGTGAAATAACATGGCTTGTGAAACTGCTACAAAATCTTGGAGTGCAAGCAGAGAATGTCAAACCGTATTATGACAATCAATCAGCGCGCACTACATACATATAGCCAGAAATCCAATGTTTTACGAAAGGACAAAACACATAGAAATTGTATTGGGTATTCCTACTCAAGAGCAACAAGCATATATCTTTACAAAGACTGTGTGTAGTGAACTTTTATGAGAAAACATTGAGCAAGTTAATTAGGAGTTACAATTTACATACTAGTTTGCAACCTCTAACTCAAGGAGGAGTGTTGTGAGCTAAAATTGTAAATAGTGGACCCTCTATGTAATTAGTGAAATAAGAAGGTAGATAGTTAGAAGAAAGGAAAAGTTGCACCAACTTTAAATAGCTGATATAGTTCATCTTTAGAAGCAATGAAATTATGGTTTTATGAGAGATTATTTTTTCTTCTCATCCTTGAATCTTAGTGTTCCTGAGTGTTTTGTTTCAATTGAATCAATCAAGTCACTTGCTTTAACTCGACGAAAGGATTCAGTGAGTTCAAGAAACATAGTTTAGTTCGTATCCAGAGTTTATAGAATTTCGAGGGTTTCAATTATTTTATAGAAATTACAAAAACAACCCTATAACTTTTTAAAAAGTTCAATCTTACCCGAGCTTTTTCCGAGAGTCAACCAAATTTAAAATTATAAAATCTCACGAGTAAAATTAAATGCAACCTAAATTAGCAAGACTGAATGCAACGTAATTTAGCATTACATTATAATTAGTGAGGATCTCTTTTGTGAGCTTCTTCCGAGCAATTATAGTGTTTCATAAGAGTATCGAAGCCTTTGCTATGTTTTAAGGATTGGAGATTATAACTTCTTCAATTATTCATATATCACCATTGAGTCAAATGATAACTACATTGTTATTTTCAACTTATAACATTGTTGACTCTTTTTCAACAATCTTAATTACAAAGTTGTGTAAAAGGGTTTCTCTTAGGGGATTACAATCTTTCATTTATATTTCATATATTTCTTTTCCGCTAGACCTGGATGCTATTTTATCAGAGGATTTGGGGCATTAAAATAAATACGTAGATGAGATCATTGTCTAAAGTGACTTAAATATATTAGATTTTCATTAACCGACATATAAAAAAAATCATGCTAGATTGCACTAGAGAGAAGACTTTAATTATGTGTTTTTATTATATTATATTATATTATATTATATATACTCCATCCGGTCGGAAATAAACGATGTTTTAGAGTTTTACGCGCAAATTAAGAAACCTCTTAATTATTACTTCCACCTTTCAATATTCTATCAAATAATTTGTATCCCCCGTCACATTTATTATACACAAATTAATGTAATTGGTTAAGCAAAAAAAAAAGTAAAACTTATATTAATATTAGTGCAAAAGTTAAAAAGAGGGTAATTATTACTTCTAAAACATTAAATATTGTTGATCAAATTTCACCTTCTAAAACATCAAATATTTCCGATCGAAGGGAGTATATAATAAGAAAAAAAATTGAGAGAACAAGTTGACTAAAATAAGTAGTGTTTGTTCTAATAAAAAAATGTATTGTTGTGATATCTGGTGAATAATTCACCTTTGCCACTATTCACTTTTATTGTACATATTGCGGCTGCTTTGAATTACGGCTCTTAGGATCTTCAATTAGTTTTGGTTATATCAGGTTTCTCTTGCATATAAAAGGCAATGTATGGATGTACCTGCTCGTTAATTAGACACACACTTCAGCAATACAACTAATACAATTAGAGAGCTTTTGATCAATCTTACAAGACGTTATGAGCAAGAGTGTTCCTTAGATCCAACTGAGTGAGCCAATAGATCGATACAAGGCAGAACATTCAAAATCTATCGATTTGCTTAATTATTTTCGTAAAGAAACCGTTTATGAGAAGTATACTCTGTAGTTGCCCTTAATTAAGGGACCTTCTACATTAGAAACTCGTAAAACTATTAATCTTCTGAAAATTGAATATATATCTTCCTCTGAAAATCAAAGTTTTCAACTCGTAGAACACAAATCACCATTGTATGTCAATTGGGCCGTTACAAAACATTTAGTGATTATTGTATGTCAATTGGGACTGAAATTGGGCATTCGGTGGCTCATGTTCACACACAAAATGGTCTTGTTGAATCTTTGTTAAAGCGATTATAAATAATCGCTAGACCATTGGGGACATGCTATTTTACATGCAGGTGCATTGATTAGGTTAAGATCAACCGCTTATCACAAACAATCCACATTACAACTTGTGATTGGTAAAGAATCAAATATCTCTCATTTGAGAATTTTTGGAAGTGCAATTTATGTACCATATTGCTCCACCACAACATACAAAAATGGGTCAACAAAGGAGATTAGGAATTTATGTTGGTTTTGAATCTGCATCGATAATTAAGTATCTTTAACCAACAACGGGAGATTTCTTTACAGCAAGGTTGGCTGATTGTCATTTTGATGAAAATCTATTCCCAACTTTAGGTGGAGAAAAGAGCAAAGAAATTACGTGGAATGCTTCATTATTATCTCATATGGATCCACGTACGAAAGTGTGTGAACAAGAAGTGGAGAAAATTATACATTTACAGAGTATAACGAATCAATTGCCAGATTCGTTTACCGACACAAAATTCACATTTGTCTGCTATAAATGCCCCTAAAAGGATCGAAATTCCTAAGAGACAAACAACTGGACAGCAACCTATAAATGAGTCCATGGTACAACGAAAATGCGGCAGACCTCTTGGTTATAAAGATTTGAAACCAAAGAAAAGTAGACGTCAAGAGGACGTCATGAAAATTTCCCCACTGATAAATTCAGGGGGAGAAAATGCCAAAATACAAGAGGAATGTGATAAAGACATCTCAGAAAATGCAGACAGTGCATTAGAAGACAAAAGTATTCTCGATGAGGATAGAAACATTGAAAATTTTGAAATTTATGTGAATTATATTTCAACTAGAATACGATGGAATAGAAAGGATATTATCCTTGATGAGGTGTTTGCATACTCTGTTGCCACGGAAATAATCGTTGATAATAATGACATTGAGCCACAACGTGTCGACGAATGTCATCGCAAAAGTGACTGGCCAAAATGGAAAGAGGCAATCCAAACCGAGTTAAATTCATTAGGAAAACGTGAAGTTTTTAATACTGTTAAGCTTACACCAAAAGGTGTGAAGCCAATAGGCTATAAATGGGTATTCATACGAAAGCGAAATGAGAAAAATGAAATTGTGAGGTACAAAGTAAGGCTTGTAGGACAAGGTTTTTCTCAAATGCTCGGGATATGGATCACTTGATAGTGACATATACATGAAAGTCCCAGAATGACTAAAAATTAATGCTTGAGATGCATAATACATAAAATAGAGAAATATTTTCTATAAAGTTGCAAAGTTTGTTATATAAGCAATCTAGAAGAATGTGGTACAATCGATTAAGTGAATATCTTATTAAAGAAGGATACCACAATAATACTATCTGTCCATGTGTCTTTATAAAGCGACCCAAAAATGGTTTTGCTATTATTGCAGTGTATGTTGATGATTGGAATATTATAGGTACCCCAGATGAGTTGGAAAGCACTGCAAGATATTTGATGAAAGAATTTGAAATGAAAGGCCTCGGTAGAACAAAGTTTTGTATTGGTTTACAAATTGAACATTTAAATGATGGAATATTTGTTCATCAAAGTACTTATACCGAGAAAATCTTAAAGAGGTTTTACATGGATAAGGCACACACATTAACATCACCTATGATAGTTCGTTCTCTTGGTATACATGGTGATCACTTTCAACCTAGAGAAGAAGATGAAGAAATTCTTGGCCCAAAAATTCCTTATTTAAGTGCAATTGGTGCACTGATGTACTTGGAAAATAATATAAGGCTATATATAGCTTTCTCTATAAGCTTATTGTCAAGATACAACTCAACTCCAACAAGAAGACATTGGAACTGAATCAAGCATATATTTCGATATCTACAAGGTACACATGATCTTGGTTTGTATTATCGTGATCATGCAAATGCCACTCTAGCGTGTTGGGTATGCAGATCCAGGATATATTTCAGATCCTCACAAAGAAAGATCTCAAAATGGTTATGTATTCACCTATGGAGACACGCCGATCTCATGGAAATCAACAAAGCGGAATCTTACTGCTACATCCTCAAACCACGCTGAATTAGTTGCTCTATATGAAGCAGAAAGAGAGTGTGTTTGGTTGAGATCCATAGTTAGTTATATACAAAGAGAATGCAGATTGAGATCAATCACTAGAAGCCCAACCATTATCTATGAAGACAATTATGCATGCATCAATCAAGTGAAAGAAAGATATATATCAAAGGTGATCAGATGAAGCACATTTCATTGAAGCTCTTCTCAACTCATGATCTAGAAAAAGAAGGCACAGTGAATATACAATAGATTCGATCAAGTGATAATCTTGCTGATTTATTCACAAAGTCGCCCCCAAACAGGTTTAAAGAACTTGTGTACAAAATTGGGATGTGTCGACTACGAGAGGCACATTAAATTGAGGGGGAGAAAATAATACGCACTGCACTTTTTTTCCCTTGGCTCATGTTTTTTCATTCCACTGAGTTTTCCTGACAATGTTTTTAATGAGGCAGTATAGTATCCCAGAAGTGTACAAAGCAAGTTGTACTCTTTTTCCTAGGCTTTGGTTTTTCCCCTCTGAGTTTTCCTTAGCGAGGTTTTAATGAGACGATATTATTTACCCAATGCTGTAAAGGTGAATATTTAAGGGGGAGTGTTGTGATATGTGTTGAATAATTCACATTTGCCACTTTTCACTTTGGTGCGGGACAAACGTCGTTGACACTTTCTCCCTTTACCAAATAGTAATAATATCCAAACTTAAACATACAACCAATAGATTAGGCAACCAATCACTTGATAAACCAAATAACTACTAGTATAACGATGAAGTCCGGTGTCGAACCCACAGTGAGAAGCGATTTCCTATTCAATAACTCCAGACAAACACTCTTAAAGCAAAGTAATGATCTTGACAAATAGCAAATATGTAAAAGTAACCAGATTGCAAATCACAAAGCAAATTGATATCAAAGTAGAAAGAACATTTCACTTGTAATTCTCTGACAATGGTTGGAATTCATGGTCCTCGGATTGATCTATCAATTATTTCTCTGACAATTGTTGGAATTCATGGTCCTCGGATTGATCTATCAATTATTCATATTCCTAGGTCTACTTGACTAAAGTTGAGAGAATCGCAGAGATTCACTCATCTTATTCAATATCACTAAATAATAGCATTAAGAACTCAAGTAATCAAGACCAATTGACACATTGACTCTATTCAATCAAGACTAATAGGTGCATAAAGAACTCAATCCTAATCAAATATCATCTACATAGATCAATTGAAATCATCAACTAACAAAGACAAAGAGACATCACTATCATCAATATCTTTGTTTGCTTTCAAGAAAACAACAACGAATTCATAGCTAGAGTTGCAATTCCAAATGTTGATCAGGCATAGAAAGGAACACAAATACAAATTAAGCACAAGATGGAAACTAAGAACATGAATAATCAAATAAACTAAAATCCTAAAAATCCAAACAACCATGTCTTCGAATCACATGCGAAACTATGAGTTTAACAACTCATAGGCCAATTCTCTCTCTCTAATTGTGTTCATAGTCTCACAATAACAACTCTACTCGGCGAAATAAAATGAAAACAACATAAATAAGTCTCACAAGGGTCAGCAAAACCCTTGTAGGAATATTAGAAAATAATATAAAATAATAGTCTTCGGATCCAAAAACGCGTTTCCGGGATCTGGGCCAACGGCGAGCGCCGTGCAAGGGGCGGCGGGCGCCGTCTCTGCAGTGCTCGACATTCCTCAAATTCCTTCAACGGATTCCAATGTCGTGCCTCCTTGGTCCTCTTTTGCTCTTCCATAGCTCCCATATGCTCCAAAACATGCTTCTTAAGCTCTTCCCAAAGTCCATCCAAAGTCAGAATGTAATTTTATAGAATAAACACTAAAAACGCATAGATTCCGAACTCGAATACTTCACAAGCAATAACCGGAACTAGACTTAAAACATAGTAAAACCAATAGCTAATAGTAATAAGAAACATCTATAATGCTTATATGAAATATGCATTATCACACTTTTACCGTATGTATTGCGACTGTTTTGTATTACGGATCTTACGACCTTCAATTAGTTTTGGTTATATTAGACTTCTCTTGCCTATAAAAGCAATGTACCCTGGTCACACGCGATGAGATATGGAAGGCGGTGAGGAGCATGGGTAGTCTGAAGTCCCCAGGGCTTGATGGCTTCCAGCCGTGTTTTTATCAGAAATGTTGGGACGTCGTGGGCAGCTCGGTTGTGGACTTTGTGAGGGCTTTCTTCGACTCTGCTACGATGCCCGAAGGGGTGAATGGCACACTTGTTTTCCTCCTTGCTAAGACGACCAACCCTGAGCGCATCAATCAATTTAGGCCGATTAGCCTTTGCAATGTTTTATACAAGATTATTACCAAGGTTTTGGCTAATAGACTTCAGCCCGTGATGCTAAATCTGATCGGCCCGACTCAAGGGAGCTTTTTGCCTGGTCGGTTGATTACGGATAATATTGTTGTGGTCCAAGAGGTGATGCACTCGATGAATCGTAAAAGAGGGGCTAAGGGATGGAAGATTCTTAAGTTGGACCTCGAAAAAGCCTACGATCGGGTGAGTTGGGACTTCCTCAAGGGTACTTTGGGTGCTGCGGGTTTTCCCGACCAGTGGATAGAGTGGATCATGGCTTGTGTCTCTTCTCCGAGAATGCAGATCCTTTGGAACGGTGAGGTTACTTCGCAGTTTACGGCTTCCCGGGGGGTGCGTCAGGGCGACCCCATCTCTCCTTATTTGTTCTTGCTCTGTATTGAACGCCTCAGCTATATCATCCTCAATTCTGTTGTTGATGAGGTTGGAAACCTATCAAACTTACCCGCAATTAGGGGTGGAATTGGTACAATACCAATTAGTTTTTATCGTTACTACGTACCAACCAATTATTATTGGTAATCCTATAATCCGAACCATTGCCAACCACCGAATGGGTTGTACCAACTTAATTGGTTACCAATTAAGTTGGTTGGTACGTGTTATTAATGGTATTTTACCATGTTTTGGGTGTTGATGAAAAAACATACAAATAATCAAATGCAATACAACTTAATTAAAATTTAAAATTTATAAGTTATTACAATTCAAATCAACAACAAAAATACTTAAATTGTTCATGCCTTTAAACATAAAAGCAATATAAAAACTTAAATAGTCTCGACAATATTCAAAATAACATGTTCACTTCCGAATAAAGTTTAGGTTTTAGTCTGAACCGCGGTCGAGCTAATATTCCTCCCTTGATTAAAAACATTTTATGAAAATAAAAAATTCAAAAAGAAATCAAGTTAATAGGTAATACTTAATATCAAAAACAAAGTAACAAAAATAAAGAAATAGGTAATACTTATTAATTTGAATAACAAACAATAATAATAAAATTAGAACCCAAAAGAAAAAAAAAACTCGTGAACCGGTAAGGCTTGAACATGTAGTACTTTTTTTGGCTAAACTAATTAAAATAACCCAACCTTTAAGGAGGTGTTAAAAATATATCTCAACCTTTCAAATGTAAAATAAATATCCCGACCTTTATAAGTGATGGTAATATAATATCCTAATGATTTCTCTCCAATAAAATTCTTATTTTTTGTATTGTATTACTCGTGTATTTTCAATTCAAATAAAACATATAAAATTAAATTAGATGAGTTTAAAAGTTTATTTAATAAACTTTTGTAGTTTTAGATTTTAATTTGTACCTAACTTTTTATATCTTTTTTAAAATAATAATATCTATAACAAGCCAAATAAAAAAAATGTAAAGAAAAATAACATAGTTTCAACTAGTAAATGGTTAGCTAGGGATTTAACTTATCAAAACTGAAGAATATTTTGTCAATTATAAACTTTATGTTACTGCGAAATTGAAATGAAAATTTAATTATTTATATTATTCAATGGTGTTCATTTATATATAAGAAGTAAATTATTATTATTAAAAAATATATAAAAGAATGTAAATTTTTTATTTTTGCCTAAATCCAAAATTTAAAAAAAAAATAAGATAAACTTAAAAACCAATCTAATTTAATCTAATAAACATGAATGACATTTTACACAATCAAGATATTGAAAATTATATTTTAAATATTTACTTGTTTTATTATATTTGTTTTGATTAAATTTAATTATAATATATAAATAGGTATTAAATTGAATAATTTAAATTAAATACGTATTAAATTGAATGTTTCGGGGCGAAACTAATCATTTTTGTGGGGGAGAAAATTTTGTGATATTATATTACCATCACTTATAAAGGTCGAGATATTTATCTTACATTTGAAAGGTGGGGATATATCTTTAACATCCTCTTAAAGGTTAGATTATTTTAATTAGTTTCGCCTACTTTTTTATATCTTGAACAAGCAATACTTATTAACTTATTATTTAACCATAAATACTTATTAACTTAGTAACTTGAATAACAGCAAGTCTTGAACAAATAATAAGTTGAAACAACGGAAAAGGATGTTATCGTAGCAGAAAAGAGTAATTAGGAGTAGATTGTAATCTTAAAGTAATTAAATATAATTACAAAAAATAATTAAAAAAAAACTAAATGTATATTGGTAGAAGTTGGTTGGTTATTACCGTACCAACCAATTGCAAACCGATTGGTAATGGTAATCCCAACTTTTCCGTTTTAATTACCATTACCGTATCGACTTCCGATAATTGGTTTGGTATACCGAACCAATTAAATTGGTAGCCAATTATATTGGTTACCAATTTAATTGGTTCGGTTGACACATGTTGGTATGGTTTTTGTGGGAAATTTTCCCCAGCCCTACCCGCAATGGCCCTTCTTTATCGCACATCTTGTTTGTGGATGATATTTTGCTCTTCGCGGAGGCCTCAGTGGACCAATTTCGGGTGATTAAAAAGTGCCTGGATCTTTTTTGTGGTGCCTCCGGGCAGAGGATTAGCGCTCAGAAATCCAAAAATTTTGTCTCTGGTAATGATAAAGCTAGCATGATTCGGAGCTTGAAAAACGAAAGTGGGTTTACCGTCTCTAAGGAATTAGGCACGTACCTGGGAATGCCCATCCTGCAAAAACAGTTGAACAAGCATACTTTCTCGAGCCTCCTTGACAAGTTCAAGTCGAAATTGGAAGGGTGGAGGTCCAAGTCTCTTAGTTTCGCTGGTAAAGTGACGTTGTCGAAGTCGGTGATGGCATCCTTACCTGTATACTCTATGTCTTCGGCTCTTCTTCCCGTCGGGGTATGCGACCAGATTGATAAGATTAATAGAGGGTTCTTATGGGGTGACAGTAGAGGGCAAAGAAAGATGCACAAGATGGCGTGGGAAGAGGTGACGAAGCCTAAGGATCAAGGGGGGCTTGGAATAAGGAAGATGAGGGACCTTAACCTCGCCTTGGTGGGCAAGCTAAGCTGGCGTTTCGTTTTGGAATAGGGTGAGCTTTGGACAATGGACATCGGTTTTGTGTCAGAAATATGTGTCTAACAATCTGGGCAGGTCTCCGACTAGTTCGCACCTTTGGAAAAGCATCAAAACGGGGTTTTCAGAGGTTGTTAATCATGGGACTAGATGGTTGCTGAGAGACGGGCGTTCTATTCGATTTTGGGAGGATACATGGCTGTTGGATACCCCTCTTTGCAACGTTGCAACAACCCAGGTGGATTCTCAGCTCCGTGCCGCTAGTACGAGGAACTACTGGAACGAAGAAGGAGGATGGAAGTGGGAGCTGTTGAACAGCCTCCTGCCGAGCAGCATACTTCTGAAGCTGGCGGCTTTTGCTGTGGCTCCGGATGCGGAGGGCGTGGAAGACGAGCTCAGTTGGAGTGGCACGTCGGATGGGAACTACTTGGTCTCCTCAGGGTACAAACTCCTCCAGGGGGAGGCCGCTCCTCATACGAATGAACCTTTCTTCACCAGATTATGGAAGCTGGAAACTACGGAGAGGGTCAAGTGTTTTGTTTGGCTCGCGGCTAAAGGTGGTGTGTTGTCTAACGTGGAGAGGAGGAGGCGTCACTTGGCCGCCGACGCTGGTTGTGCTGTCTACAATGACAACGAGGAAACTTACGAGCACCTCTTCAGAGATTGCCCGTAGGTCAGTCCCATATGGCTTAATCTTAATGCTATGTCTATCTTTGGCCATTTTTTTCAGATCCCTTTCTCCACCTGGATAAGAGAAAACATTTTGGAGAGGAAGGAGGTGGATTCGATGGAGTGGAGCGCTACCTTTGCCACGACGTTATGGTGGATTTGGAAGTGGAGGAACGCCAAGATTTTTAATGACGATAAACCTATGGCAAATAAGGATGTCTTCATCAGGGAGAGGGTGAAAGAATACAGCATTATAGCAGGTAAATATCACAACTCTAAATCTGTTTTGAAGAGGGTGCAGGACGTGTCTTGGTGCAGCCCCTGATGAGGGGTGGTTGAAGCTTAATACTGACGGAGCGGTCAATAGAGATGGAAGAGCGTCGGTGGGAGGGCTGCTGAGAAACAATGGGGGTAAGTGGATGTGCGGCTTCGTACACAACATAGGCTCAAGCTCGGTGCCGCTGGCGGAGCTTTGGGGTGTCCTCAACGGCCTTAAATTGGCATGGGAAAAGGGTTATCGTCAGGTAATCATCGAATCTGACTCCAACTTGTTATCCGAATGCTGAGCTCGAGGATCAAGAAGAGCCACCCGCTCTACAGCATGGTATCCCAATGCCAAGGCTTTATCAGTAGGGATTGGATCATCCAATACCGACACATTTATCGCGAGGCAAATATGGTTGCTGACCATCTCGCATCGTTTGCTTTGTCGCTTCCTTTAGGACTTCATTTATTGCTTTGCCCGCCTGAGAGAGTTTCTTTTATCTTGTTTGATGATGTTAGGGGTCGGGCTATACCCCGTTTGCTGAATACTTAGCCCTTTTTTACTATTATTAATAAAATCCCTCTTGAGGGGCCGGAGAGCTTCGCCTCTCCTTTTGACCAAAAAAAAAAAAGCAATGTACCTGCTTGTTAGTTAGACATATTTCAACAATACAATTAATACAATTAGAGACCTTTTGATCAATCTTATAATATGTTTGTCATTTTTTTACCCCAACAAAAAAAAACGTATGGCATTTTTTAACCATCGCTAAATTTTGGGTTACTTGGGGCAATTTGTACGCATATTTCTGACGCATTTTGTATTCCTATGTGAAGATAAAAAGACGAAACTACCCTTCTTCTATCCGCCCTAGAATTTATCTTCCTATCCTCGTCGCTGTTTCCTCCATTTCTCCACTTCCCCTATTTCTTCACCCAGTTATCTTCTCGAGCTCCTCAGCAATGGCTGCTTCCTTCGGCATCGCGGTTTGTATCGCCCAAACTCCAATCTCTCTCGCTATTTCTCGCTCTCCATTTATTGTTTTAATTCGGTGCCCCAATCTTTTCTCTACAGGCAAATGTCGATTTCGTCTCTGGTTCTCGGACCATCGCTCATGTGAAACCTACCTACCGTGCTTCCCTCAAGCTCCCAAAGCTCCCTATTTCATCTTCGTCTTCGAGCTTCCTATCCGCCGGCGCTTCTCTCTCTCGCTCGTCGATTTCCTCTTCCACTGTCCTGAAGAATGGTGTCGGTTTCGCTGTTCGAGCCTCAGCTCAGGTCAGTCTCTTCTATTGTTCATTTTCGGATCTTCGATTTCAATCATATGTTGGAACATTAACTGATAATTTGTAAATGCGGATGTCTAGGAGGTGCCGCTGCAGTCGAAGGTCACCAATAAGGTATACTTTGATATAAGCATAGGGAATCCCGTAGGTAAGCTCGCCGGAAGAATAGTCATTGGTTTGTTTGGTGACGATGTTCCCCAAACAGTGGAGAATTTTAGGGCTCTTTGCACTGGTATGGAAATTTGAATTAGTGGTTTATGTGATGTGTTTTCCATGCTACAAGGTTAGTTTCACCGAGCTTTGGTTCTCTTATACAGGAGAAAAGGGCTTTGGCTACAAAGGTTCAGCATTCCATCGTGTCATCCAGGATTTCATGATTCAAGGGGGAGATTTCGATAAAGGCAATGTATGTGGTCTTTTACCTTGAGAATTTGTAATTGTAATTGAGTGTTCATTTTAGTGGCTGAACTAAGGAATTTGGATATACATATTCAAGTAACACAATTTTGCACATTGAAGTATCTGGATATCTGTAATTGAATCGGTTGTAGCTGGAGATGCCTGTATTACAAACTAGGAATGTGTAAGATCAGTTTAGGGCCTTAAGCCAAACCTGTTTCCTTTCATATCCATTAATAAGTATGGCATTCTATTTGGCTTTTGTGTACTCCCTTTTACAAGCCGGCAAAACTAATTGTGTTTTCAAAATTCTAGCTCTATAGATATACAGTGTGCTGTCATCTTTTTGTCATCGTTCTTATATCCTTTCAATGAAACTTGAACCACTTAATGGGGTTATTAGATGTGAAACTGAATGGTTTTATTTTAACTCAAAAGGGGCTATAAACCTCAGAATTATCTGGGGAGCCCTAACCGTCCTAGCAGTAAAAATCAAAGTGTCTGCTAATTCTCTGTAGGAGCTTACCAGTGTTTCATTGGAATATTTATCTTGAAATTAGCAAACAGCTAACTCCATAATTTCCTTTCTATATGTAACTTATGATGTCAAGAAATCTGCTGATTGAGAAGACATTCTGTGCAGGGAACTGGAGGAAAAAGTATCTATGGCCGCACATTCAAGGATGAGAACTTCAATTGTAAGATAAGCGCCTCCTGTTTGAGTAATGAAACATCAAACAAGGAATACTTAAATTCTGTCATGTTAAGAGTCAGTAGTTCAGTACCATACTACCATGTCGCTATTCCGTAGAGTAACATTAAAAATAAATAAATTGTTTTGCAGTGGTTCACGCAGGACCTGGAGTTTTAAGCATGGCAAATGCAGGACCCAACACCAACGGAAGCCAGTTCTTTATATGTACTGTGAAGGTAATTTTGCTATGACTTTTGAAACATAGTTTCCTCTCACAACTACTTGGTTGTATTCTTGTAGAGGCCTAACAAATGGTTATCTGTTGGTTTTAGTTGGCCGACATATTGCTTAATGGATCGTATTTATCTTTTGCTATGGATGCCTATTATAATTAAGAGATGTTGATTTTGATATGTGATATAGATCCCTGAACGTCAATTTCGTTGTCATATTGTCTTCAACTTTGCCCTTTCCTTACTAATGTCTTCTCTTGAATATATATTGTAATTGGTGAAGGAATTGATTGATTTGTGTATTCCTCGAGTCAACAGTACCATCTTGACCTCCCGTGTAAAGTATAACAACTGTTTTCAGTCATCTGAACGTGGTCTTGCTCCTATAATCTAATCTGAACTCTAAACCCATAAATTGGTTGAAATGACAGACACCATGGCTGGACGGGAGGCATGTTGTATTTGGGCAAGTTCTGGAAGGTATGGATATTGTGAAGCTGATTGAATCACAGGAGACTGATAGAGGAGACCGTCCCAAAAAGAGAGTGGTAATCAGCGAATGCGGTGAGCTTCCGGTGGCTTAATATCTGTACGCATGTTTAGTGTTACATGTGTCACATGGTCTCTCGGGTTTAGACTATAGAGATCTCTTCATTATGCGATTTTGTTTTGTACTGCCTGAACATAAAGCAAGGTTGATGTAATAACGTAACCATGTAGAAGTGCTTCCTATTACGGATTGCACATTGACAACATTTGCCTTTTGGAGCCTAAGCAGATGGATAATCAATCAACCGTCTCTTATTATTTCCTGGTGATGTCTATTCCTCTTCTTAATCATTCATTTTGAAACCTATAAAGCGAGGTTGATAACGTTTGCCTTTATTGATGTTTATGCACCCTTTGTTTAGTTTAATATACTTGGATATCAAGGCTTTCGGGTTTGTGACTGAATCATTAGGTTTAGTCATGGGTTCGAGGCTAAATCATCAGATGGAACTCGTCTCTTATTATTCCCTCGTGATGGTGTCCTTTTTCCTCCTCCGTCATTCATTTTGAAAACCTATAAAGCAAGGTTGATGTTTTTGCGCCCTTCGTTTAGCTTGGATACTTAAATTTCAAGGCTTTCAGGTTCATGACGTAATCATTATTAGGTTTAGTCATATGGGTTTTTTTAGTCATGGACTCATGGCTTTCGGGTTCATGACTAAATCACTAGGTGTAGACCTTGTAGTTATACTTTCAGATTCCTGTTTGTTTTGGAATCTTTTGTTGTATGATCTTAAGAGGTGAGAGAGCTTCTCCAGATTAAAAAACAAACAGAAGAAAAAAGGAGCAAATGTGTGTGATTAAAAACCAACAGAAGAAAGTTGTCTACAGATTAAAAACAAACAGAAGAAAAAAGAAGCAGATGTAACAAAGTATGGTTTGCACCTTCTAAAGAAGTATTTTCCTCTTATTATTGCAACCAGGTGTGTGTGTGATTCTCACAAATTGACAAATGTAGAACTCATTTTCACTAACAAAGCATTGTTTGCACCTTCTGATGAAAGCCGGAAAATAAACCCACAAAACATGACACAAACAAATTACAAGCACAAATTCAGCAAGTTTGCTCATTGCAGGCCCAAACCTGCACTAGTCAGTGCCAATAACAGATTACCCTTCAAAATGGTTGCCTCTACCCTGAAACAAAAAATAAATTTCATCTAATCTACCAAAAGAATGGGAGCAAGCGATCAATTGCCGACAAGCCCTTTTGGGGGCAGGACACAATGGGAGGTGGTGCGCTACTATACTACGCCGTCTACTGAGCCTCTACCCAAAAAAATTGCAGAGCGATTGCCGACAGCCTTACAGTACAAAGGCAACCTTCTCATGGGAGACTAAGGTGGGAGTTGCAATCAAGGGTTCGTAATGATCTGCTCCAGCACCGCACCAACCTGTTAAGAATGTGCAAGTAATCGAAGGCTAAAAACACTATACACGTAAGAATAGGTTGTGTCCGAGAAAAAGTGAAAGCAATCTATACCTGTGCCTTTCATGAAAAGAAAGAATGGAGGTCCACAAATTTGGCCCCGAGGACGATGTGGGAGGAAGAAAACGCAGTTATCTTCATCAACCATTCCATCTGATCCATGTGCTTGTACCTAAAAAACACAGATCATCCTTAGTATAAGATCTAGCGAAGTAAAAGATTAACCTAATTTAGCAGCAACCACGGCACTGGAAAAAAGGTCAGTCGGAAGTAAAGCCAGAGTTTTTTTAGAAGCAATCAAATTTCCTTTGTAGATTAGACAATTTTACAAAAGCATAGCCAGACAATGACTTGAAAAGCACTACTTTATTGGGTATGAGTCAAATGCTGCTGAAAGAGTGGAATCACAGTGCACAAATTAAAAACCAAGAACACCCAAACACACATCAATTGGAAGTGAAAGATTATAGATTTCTTCCTTACCACATAAATCTCTCTCTTGAACTCTGTGGCGAGACACTCGATAGCAATGTCATCGCCAAACGCAGCAGCTCGGCCTTCTCTGTTTTCATCTACAGACAACAAACCATCCTCAATATATTGCAATGTGATGATATCATACTCATCATCAGGACAACCAGAGATGGACATGTATTTGGCCCAACTTGAGCCATCATCCACCGCAATGCATCTTTCTTTGTAAATAGATTCTGCTGCAGCCTCTCTTCAATAACAAAAAACAATACAGATCCAGTAAAGAGGAGGAATACACCTTCAAACATATACAATAGATGAACAATAAGAAAACTTCCGTCAGACCAAGATTTGCACCAAGTAGATCTTATGGATTCCTAACCGTCATATAATTTGAAATTTCAAAAATTTAAGCAAGCAAGATGTCATTGACTCGTTGAATGGATGAAATTGTGAAAAGTACCGAAATTCACATCTTGATGAAATCTTATCCATTCAACAGAACACGAAGAAAGAAATTACCTTTGCATGCCAAGATTGACGAGCTCGCTGATTGCCGAATCCATGGTTTCCCGATCTGTTTTCTTGGCGAGCAGCTTGAGTTCCTGGACCACATGGATCCCCCACCCAGACTTCAGATCCGGGGAGTACATATGCATAATCGCCGATTTAACCATTTCAACATCCTCTTCGCTAGCAGATCCAAGATCCTCAAGGAATCTCCTGACCGTCCGCCTCCTAAGCTCCCTGGAATCAACCTCGGCCTCCTGCGCAACCCCGACGGCCGCCATGGCCTTCTGCGACGCCGTGAACAAGCAGTTCCCGTCGGAATCGACGTCGCCCCCATGAGACAAGCGGAAAACGACAGGAGAAACCGACGAATCGTCGTCCTCCCGAGGCGGCGGCTTCCACAGCACTCCTCTCGCCTGGAGCTTGGAGAGATTCCGCCTCTGCTGGTCCTCCAGGCCAACCACGCTCTCCCAGGTGGTGGGCGGGGACAGATCGACGGCAGCCTCAATCGAATCCTTCCAGGTGAGCAGCGGCGGGGAGGGTGGTTGCAATGTATCCGTTACTGATACGGATGAGGAGTCGCATAGAAGCTTCCCCATCGCCGCGGTGGATTGAGCTCTTCCGGCGGGTGGAGTTGTTGGAGAGAGGGGGGGGGGGGAAGGAGAGAGAAACTAGGGTTAGATGTGTTTGGGAGGCACGTGGAGGGGGGGAAGGTGGGAGAGTTTGAGGTCCTTTATGGTGGCCGTGGAGATTAGCTGGACGGGCGCATTTTGGCATATTTTTTTGGTGGGGCCGGGATTGTCTGAGTAACACGTGGCGGCATGCGATTGGTCAGGTGATGGGAAGTGCTCAGAACTACACGACACTTTGGGGGAGCCAAAAAATGTTACCGTTGCTCGGATCAATCGCGGTTCGTTCTGCCTTTCCCGTTATCTAATGTCATTTTTATTTTATTTTTTTTGGTGGGGTTAATGTCATTTTTATTTGAATGACTGATGACTGATGGAGTATTTAATTATGGAAAAGTGGGAGATTTAGAGATTTAGAGAAAAAATCTGTAAATTTAGATAAAATAGAAAAAATGGGGAGATTTAGAGAAAAAAACTCATTTTTTAACTCTAACGACTCCCGTAAACCTATTTCTAAAACAGAGAAATAAAAAAAGAGAATGATAAATCTGTAAATTTAGAGGAGAATTGATGATCTCTATAATTTAATGTTTCCCTCTTTCATAGGTAGAAATTGATTGCTTCTTTGATATATATAAAAAAAAAAAAAGAAATCCATTACTTTACTGTTCTACTGTTCGATGCTCAATCTGGTAGGGTTTTTTCGAGCCACTACGATATGTGTTTTTGTTCGATTGTAGTTGTTTGATTCTAGTTGCCTTGCTGTTCGATTTTGCCCCTACTGTTATTCTTCCTACTGTTCGATTTCGATTTCACCCTTCTGTTCGATTTCGATTCTTGTTCCTGATGTTCGATACTCCCATTGTTCGTGTTTCCTTGCTGCTATTTTGATTGTTGTTCGATGGCTAGGGCTTGCTGATTTTATGCTTTCAATGGCTATTTTAGACTAGCTCTTATTTGTAAAGCAAATTTATTTTATTTTCACAAAGGCAAAGTGATGTTCTTCAGTCTTGAGTTGTGAGGTCCAATTTTTCTTCACAAGCTTCTCATCTTGAAAGGGTTATATAAGATGGTGCTTGTAATACGTACGTTTAAATGCCACATCGTGCACTTTGAATTCATGTTTATGTTAGCTTTTTATATTGTGAGTGTTTCTTTTTGTGATTAAAGTCTGGGGGTAGCAAGAGGGATCCATTCAAAGTTGACTTGCAACCATTTGAATTCACAGAGAACTGTAAGTATATCTCCTTCAAGCTTCAAGAGTAGATTGCCATCCAGAGTTCCGTTGAAGGGTACAATTCAACCCAGGACTTCTTGCCCCTCTGCCGATCAGTCTACACCAAAGGATTCTCCTAGTTCATCGCCTACTAGCTCTAGAATTTATAGTTGATTGTTTTTACTTAATTTCCTTAATAAATGCTTTTATTATAGTATACATTTTTTGCATTTATTATAGTATGTAATTAATGCAGAAATCTGTATAATGAAGAAACTATTGGAGTTTGAGTGTAAATTTTTTAAAGATTTTGATATTTTTATCTCCATTTTAGATATTTTTTACAAGAGCTATCTGGGTTGCTCTAAAACGTCAATTTTTACACTTCTATTTAAAAACAACCACGTATATATATTTAATTAATTATAAAAATATTTTATTGGGAAAGTAAAAGGGGAACTAGAGCCTTTTCATCTCCTCTTGGCTCCTTCAATCCTTCCCATCTCGCTCATCCTTCCTCCTCATACCTTTCATTCTTTTTGAATAAATTGAACCATAGCTAATTTAGACATACAAAGCCGTAGTGACCTTAATTACTTCCTCGATAGGTGACAATGGGGCTAGGGTTTATGGTTAGGTGCGACAATTGCAATTGCAAGGGTGATCTGGGCTCAGAATTTAACGGTGGTGGTTGAGGGTGGTTGAAGCTTTAGGGAGAGGTAGTGGATGTGAGGGATTCCTGGGCATATGGTCAGGTTCGATGAGATGGTGCGGCTGAGCTCGGTGCAATGAGAGAGTAGGAAGTATGGTGGTTGTTGAGTGCAGCTCGATCTCGAGGGAGAGAAGTGGTTCTTGAGGGGTCTGGTTCGAAGGGGTGAGATGGTGTGGCAGAGAGCCCGGGGGTGGGGGGTGTTCACTTGTTCCTGCAACTTTTCCAATTAAGCTGCCTCTTCAACTTTCTTTTCTTTTTCTGAAAAAATTATTTAATAAACTACTAAAAATATGTTATAGGTGTCAAAAATATTATTGGAGGTGTAAAATCACATTTTTACATTAAGTGTAAATGTATCAAGGTCCTTTAATTATTTAATCTGAAAATAGGTTGGAAATCGTGCATCCTATAAACATCGGAAATTAACGTTCAATTAGAGGATGTTTTAACGTTGAATGAGATGTTGTATAATGTTAGATTGGACGTTGTTGAGTAGAGAAATCGTCGACGTTGCTCGATGCTTAGTGAAGGATTGAGTTGAATCGAGCAACAACGTCGGATTGAACGTTGCTAATACGGTTCAGATCGAGCCTAACCTAAAATATTAAAAAAAAAAAAAAAAAAGGATTCAAAACGTCCTTTTGGACTTTTTTACTATTATTTTTTTGTTTAACCAAAAATAATTTAAAATTTGTGTATTTTTATTTATCCATTTTACTTAAATTTTAGGAAAGTTATTGGAGAAAATCTAAGAAAGACAACTTATTTTTTTATTTTTTTATAAAAGACAAAGATTTGGAAGTGGTTAGGTTCTGCCGATCCACCACCTAATTGTATCCTTTTGGGTGATGGTTATAAACGCTAGATGGAAAATGATAGCCCTATGGCCCATGACGTGCATGAAGTGAGCCACCTATTATGTCCCTATGTAGATATTAGGGTATAAATACCCTATTGATTGTAATTGCGGGGATTATCCAATAAATAATCAAAATACTTATCCTAACTCTCTCTCTCGCCCTATTCTTGCTCGATTCACCCTCACCGACCCTCGGGTCATAATTAACAATGGTATCAGGGCGGTCGATGTTCCGACCTATTACACATATTTTTGTTTTCATTTTTTCAATTGTGTGAACTGATTTTTGCAACTCGAAATGACGACAATGGAGGCTTTGGTTTCTTCGCAATCAAACGCTTCATCAAGTGATGAACGGAGGATACGATGGTAGGAGATCAACGAAATTTTGCACAGGTTGGGGTCGAAGGAGATGTCGTTGATGGATCCGGTCGATTCGAGTTCACACGTGGCCGATTTGCGAAAAGAGCAGAGGATCGAACCGTTCTCATCAAGATTCATCTGCAGAGATACTTGATTTCGTGGGAAGATTTGGAATGCTTGTTTGCTAGGTTTGGGATGATCGAATGCATAGGAGTTTTATGTGGGGAGCAATATTATTCAAGGATTCGCTTTCAACGAAAAGAATCGGCTATCAGAGCCTTCAAGTCGTTCAATCACAAAGACATATATGACGGATGTTGTCGATTGGAGTTATTTCCTGAGGTCGAGATCAACGACGGGGCAAGCAAGATCGAAAACTCAATTCATACAACTCTAGAAGCCATCGAAGTGGATGAACAAGGGACACAAGCGCCAAGTATCACAAATGTAGATGAATTTCAAAGTTGTCAAGAAGAGGACAAGGCTTTGTTTGTAGATATAGAACAAATTGAAGCCTCGTGTGAAGAAATAGACATGGGTCCGTCCAACAGATTTTGAAATGTTGTATGAGTCTTCGGAGGAGGATAGCTTGAAGGGGCCTTCAAACCCGGAGACAAACGAGTTCATCGAAAATGTTTTCAAGTCATTCGCCGATTCAACTCGCGCGCCTATCAGTCACACGCAAGAATGCAACGACCCAACGATGTCTTGGGGCCAGATTCAGCATTCGAGAAGGCCAGGAAAACTATGTCGAAGTGCCTGCCCTGCCTGATCTTCATTATGAATCTTCAAAAGTTCCTAAAGAACTTAAGTCTGAAATTGAGCTTCCAAAGGTAAATCTTGACCCTCTTTACTCAATTTGGCACGATGCAATTGAAAGAGAATATGGAGTTGATGGTTTTATCATTACTGCTGAAAATCTAGAGAAAATGAGTGTTCTTGAAAAATTTTCAATCGGATTTATGGAAAGCCCAATTGCACACAAGCTGTTTGTGCAAATGTCTCAGCATGAGGGGGTCTAGTTTGATCAAATTGTGATTGACAATGGTGAAAAATGGTCAAGTTTTATTGTTATAGTAGTAGATGAGCACAAGTTTATTGGAGGAATCACAAACTTTGATCTGGGAGGCGTCTATACAAATGAAGTAAAGTTAGGTGAGGATATAGTTCTTGCTCATTATGTGGAAGAAAATACATGTGATCTTGCTACATGTAGTTTGTATGGAAATTAGTGGCTTAATAGTTCATCGAAAGGGAAGTCGAATTGCAAAGACTTATGACAGAGGGAAATCTAGCAAAGATGTTTTTTATGGACAACTGGATTAATTTTGGAAGTCAACTTGTGGTAATTTTAGTTTTTGATCCAGGAATTAATTTTGTCTTCAATCCTATAAGAGGTTGTGATGTTCAAGTTGTGGAAGAGAGAGTGTCAATCACTTTAGTTTTTTATCCGGGGGGTAATGTTGATTGCGAAATTTGGAAAGATAGTGACATTAACAAAGTGTTGTTGTCAAAGATGTTGGTACAAAGCTTATGCTGCAAGGTGGAACTAAATTCCAGAGGAGCCTCTTGTGTTCAAAGAAGGGGTCTACATTGACTTCTCATTTGAGAAGGGCTTCAACTAGCATCACTGTTGGATTTTTTTAACTGATTGTTGGGAGATGCTGCATGTGAGGTTGTTGCAAACGGGTTTGCAAGCTGCTAAAATGAGCAAATTGTGTGTTACAATTTGAAAGCTGACTGCATGGAGTTGGTGAGCCAGTGGGCCAAGGGGTGATTGATACAGGAATACCTAGTGGATCAACAACAACAAAATTTTCCAAGTGATGTCTTGGTATAAGCTTTGACATTCATTGTTGTATCTAAAAAATATATTTTTTCCCATGTAAGCTTTGAGGACAAAGCTTTTCCAAGAGGAAGCAAACCAAGGCCTTAAAAGGGGTACACTAGGTCTGGGTGCTAGGAGTGTTCCATTGCCAATCCAGTGAACTACAACTATAAATAAGTGCACTTGAAAAGGTGTTGGGTTGCTTATTGATGTTGTATTGACGGTAGAAAGATCAAATGGGGGCTCCAGCAAGTGTTGATCAATTTGTACCGTGCTACAGTAGGTTACTCCCATAAAGAAGAATCCATTTTTGCTATTTTAATGGGATGTATTCTTTAGGAGAAATAGACCACTGTTAGAAGTAATTGCTATGATTTTCTTGAATTGTATAAGTTTTAGGACAAAACTTTTATAGAGGGGAAGTATTGTTATGTCTCTATGTAGATATTAGGGTATAAATACCCTATTGATTGTAATTGTGGGGATTATCCAATGAATAATCAAAATACTTTCTCTCTCTCTCTCTCTTCACCTTCAGCTCGACCACCTCGATGACCCTCATGTCATAACACTACCTTATCCACAATCCGATTGACCTCTCTAAGGCATGGTTGTTTGACGTCCACTAGAAGTGTCAGAGGAGGGTCATGATGTCTGAGACGATCACCTGGATTTCTCACTGACAATGCCAAGTGCTAGTAAGACAGTAGTATGATAATAGCTTTGATCATTGTTAAGTTATCACCCATAATCTCAGTGCATCAAAAACTACAATCTCGAGTAATGGAACTCCCCGGTGAAGAACCAAGGCTTTTACTTTGTGGGAAGATCTCTTCACAAAACGAATAACCTGAAGACAGAACAAAACGCACATGTACATAACTTTGATTTTTAACTTTACTCCTTTGACCTTAAAATTAAATATATATGCAATTTTCAATACTCCGACATACCACTCCCTCCGATTGAAAATATAAGGCGTTTGACTTTTATACACGTAGTTTAAGGAGTTAAAAACTATATGAAATATTAATTTTTTTAATTAAATTTTTTACACTATTATACTTATTAATAATGAGTATCATAATGTAAAAAATATTAATTAAAAAAATCAATATTTTATATAGTTTTGAGCTCTTTAAACTACCTGCACAAGAGTCAAACGCCTTATATTTTCAAGGAGTACAATTTTTCGGTATAAGAGTAATGGGGAGAAGAAGATCGAACCACACATCAACATACACGAACAGCCAAAACAGGGAAAGATTCCCTCTCAATTTATAAGTCTCGATCGGATGATTCTCTTATGCTATTGGCATTTATCAATTTGCAATATTAAACCTACAATAATCAAAGAAGTAAAAGGGTGGAAGATTCCTTAATTCTTGAAAAATTCCAAATACTTTAGGGAGGATGAGAAAATTAAATGAATGTAGGAACATCATAACTGCAAGGGTTGGAGATGAGGGTGTGGATTATTAGAGTTTTCATCAATCGTAGCCCCATTTTTTTTACATATAAATATATTATTATTTGATTTGATTTTTGTGAGTGTCTAGGTTCATTTTGTAGAATTTGACTAATCTTGTAAAATTATAGGTTGTAAGATCTTATGATACAAATGTATAGTTTTGTGAGGCTCAAAATAGTGACATTTAGACCATCCACAATGGTGGTGTGCAAATGTGTAAATGTGTATTTTTAGACATTTTTTAGCTCCATTGGTTGTTTTGGGTGTGTGCAAATGTGCACATTTGAGCATGTGATGTGCAAATTTGAACACATCATCTCCTCCATGTGCAAAAACTTTTACAAAAAGCAAGACAATTTTATTGGTTTATTTTTTTGTAATTTTATTTTTCTTTTTGTTTTATATGAATTGTATTTCAAGGGTGTGTAAAAAATACACATTTTACCAATGGAGCAAATTGCTAAAAAGTGATGTGTATTTTTACACATCATGTGCAAATGTGTACATTTTGCACAAAACCATTGTGGATGGTCTTAGAAAAGTTTAGCTTTTCACACACATATATATCATTTTCTGATTAAACCGAGGGGTTGTTTTCAACGGACTCGTGAGACAAACCCGGTAAAAAGTAACCACGTACTAAAAAAACATACATGGGTAATCATAAAAATATAAAAGAAAATAGCACAAGATACTATCTCTGAATTAAAAGATTAAAACACGAAGACGTTACACTCATAAACCATCGCAAGCTCGCTGCTAGGCTAAGCTCTAAAATGTTGCCCTGGAATCCTTGCTAACACCTTACCTAAAAGGGTTCGATCTTACATCATGTCTTTAGTGAGGGTCATGTGATGATCATACTTGATAGTTTCATTCCAACGTTTGCAATTGTACAACGCCTACCCTAACTTGCCACCCCCAAGACCAAATTCTTACATCTACTCATCTACATACCAGGAATCCAAAGAACCCTTTGCACGTGACTAAATCATATTGCCAACAATAACTTATCTTTAATACTCGCCACTCTAATATTGACATCTATAGGTAGATAAAAAAAAAGATAATTTTTATTTTATTGTAATTTGTATTTTTTATGTCATTGCATTTTTTTTAAATATACATTATTGCCTTCCATTAGATGGTGATATAACTTGTATTTTACGGTGTATTGTAATTTGTATTTGTTGAATATCGAAATTAGCCGAACAACTCCTATTTTCATGGTTTGCAAGACCCAACACAGATTGCTCCATTAGGTAGATGTTAGGCCCAAAAATGCCAACTCAGTCCAAGAACCAAGAATATCCTCAAATTTTTTCCATTGCTCATCCTCTAATAACTAATAAGGGATATGATATTTTTTTTTAAAAAAAAACAAGGGTTATGATTTGATATTTTTTTTTTAAAAAAGACGACCTATGTTAAAATTGGGGAATAAATTGGAAAAGGTGAAATGAATTTTGTATAGAAAATGAAAGAAGAAGGATAATAGTTATAATTTCAAATAAAGAATCTTCATTTAAATATAAATTATAGCCACTTTTTTAACAATTAATTTTCATACCCAACAAAGAACGAGGACTTTTAGAGCAAGTCCAATAATTTTGCTAAAATAGAGAAAATGAGAGATTTTAGAGGGGGAAATTATTTTTTCTCCCCAACAGCTTCTCCAAACTCATGTCTAAAATAGAAAAATAGATGGAGAGAGGAAAATTTATAGAAGGAGAAGTTGATCTCTATAATTTAATGTTATTTTGTCCCTATACAGAATTTAATGACACAACCCCACATTTTCACCCATATTATAGAAAAAAATATAATTTCATATTTATTAGTAATAAAAATATAATTATTTTTAAAAATTAATTAAAAAATTGATATGATTTGATATAATATATAAATTAATTATGTTAAATCAATATAGATAGATAAACAAAACATCATAATTCTATGTTAAATTTTATAAATAAAAAAGCATAATTAATTTCATCCAATTTAATGCTATAAAATTTTCACTTCAAAAAATATTCACTTGAACTCATAACTCATATTAAAATGATTTTATTTTTATAAATTATAAAGTAATACTTACTATTAATTAATTAAGCATATATGATCAATCACCAATCTAATTTCTAACAAAAATATATATTCAATTCAAAATAATAAGATTAAATTTGAATAATATTTTATCCAATTTTATGATAACTTTTATAGTAACAATCTAAATTTAATATTAATACCATTTAAAAATAAATATCAAATTTATCACTAGAGTTTGTTTTGAAAAAAATATCATGTGAGAATATACTATTAATAAAAAAAATTAATATGTCATGCAAGAGCATAAGTAACATATACTAGTTCACCAACAAATGTGAGGCTAAATGTTAGAATTGAGTTTAAATGAAGTTTTTATCAATGTAGAATTAAATATCTTTAATAAATGCATTTATTTATTAGTATTTAATAAATGTAAAAATCTGTAAAATAGAGAAGTTATTGGAGTTGGAGTGAATTTTGTTTTAGAGATTTTAATATTTTAATCTCTATTTTAGAGATTTTTTTTACCAAAGTTGTTGGGTTTGCTCTTAATATGATACGCATATTTTTTCAATTTAGATACATGGAACCTCTAATTATTATTATTTTGATTAAGTAAAAATTTGACGCATCGGACAGGTCCGTTGGGCCGAGAGGCCATAGCAACGACGACGGAAAACCCGTCATACAATTAGATACAAACAAAGTAAAGCAACCCCGCAAAACCGAGAAATAAATTAAGGTGCAACAAAGACAAACACTAGCTCTATCGAATGATGAAGAGCATGCAATGAAACCACTCAAGCGCTAGAAAGTAGAGGCAACACAGGGACTCCTGGGGAACTTGTGAAACCCTCATATTTGGACCCGGACGACGGCGAGCCTTCAGGTTTCGAACACGTCCACGACCTTTCGCAGACGACAAAGGAGAGGAACACCACACAAAAGTCGCTAGTCTTCCAAGCCCAACAGATAGCACCACAAGAGATTCGATCAAGGGAATTATTGCTGACAAAATATATATCAATATATATATATATATATATATATATATATATATATATATATATATATATATATATATATATATATGGATGTGCTCCGGTGAAAACCAAAATTGCGGTAGAAACCCATGAGGACCGACTTTTTAGCTCGGTTCACTTGCTTTATAGCCCGGTTATGAATAGAACCGACCTATAAAGTCACAAATTTTAGCCCGGTTCTGAATAAAATCGAGTTATAAAGTCACTATATAATTTTAAAACATTAGTTTTTTAGCACGATTTTTCGGTTTGACCGAATTATAAAGTCAAGTGTTAATTTAAAAATAGAGTTTTTAGCACGGTTTTTAGGTTGAACCGAGTTGTAAAGTCACCGTGTGATTGAGGTTTTTAGCACGGGTTTAAAAAAAACCGAGATATAAAGTAGTCCTCACGGATTTTTACCACAATTTGAGGTTTTCACCGGAGTCAATCCCTATATATAAACCTAAATTTTTATTTTTACCTTTTAATCCCCATGGGCAATTATCAAGTATAATTATAAAAGTAAATTAATAAAAAAATATTTCTAAATCAGTCCAATTATTTGAATATTTGAAATTATAGGGAAAATATGGTGAGATATGCAAAAAGTAGGTGAAATGGATTATTGGGAATCCCGACCATTGCAAAAAGTGGGAAATGAATTGGGGAGGGTTAGACCTAGGCAAATGAGGGTACGAGGTTGGGAATATGGGTAATCCCATAGCAGACCGCTAACTTGTTTGTGTTTCACAATTATTTAAAGTATTTTTTCATAATAAAAAAAATACAAAAAATAATATTTACTCGACATGGTCAACTTCATTTCCACAATCTTCCCCACACCAGACCCAACCTTCGAGGTATGCGGGGCATTCGGGATATGTTGAGCCTTCGGAGTTTGTTGAGTTTGCGGGCTATGCTCAACATTCGGGGTATGATTGGCCTTCAGGGTTTGCTGAGTTTGCGGGCTATGCTCAACCATTAGGGTATGATCAGCCTCCGAGTTGCGGGCTATGCTCAATTATTAGGAGATCATTTTCTAAATTTGAAGACAAACTCTATATATTTTAGAGTATAGACTATATAATGGAGAAGCGATTAAAATTTAGCCCAAAAAAATTTAGCATATGTGATTTATAATTTTCTATTTTGAAAAATATTTTAGAAAAACTGTTGAGAATGCTCTTAAAATTTAATAAAAAGTAAAAAATATATAAATATATAAATATATAAATTTTAATTTTTTATTTTGGAGAATGAGACGAGAAAATCTCTAATAAAGAACAAAAAGGGCAATAGGCGAATAGCACAATTTAAGCTGAAATCAAACGAAATTAGGTATATGAAAAGTTGTGAATGGACCTCTCCACCTCTACGGGCATCACCAACCCTCTCCTATTTCTTACACATTAAGGGAAACATTTATACTACTTGATATTTGTATATTTTAATTAATTTATAAAAAAAATAAAAAAAATAGAAATGCAAAATAAAAATCCAGAGTCCACAACTTCTAACACTTTATTCTCTCTTCCCTCTTTCGATCAAAAACCCCTCTCTTCCTTCTCCCTCTCCCTCACCTTCAAACATCCGCCATCTCTAAACTCCCAAAACACGGTTTACGAAGCGATTACTATGAAGCTCAACAAGAAGAACAAAGGAAAAGTCCATCCCTCTCCCTCTCCTTCTTCCTCCGCCGCTACCGGCGCCAAGAATGAGGCCACCACAGCGCTCAATCTTCTCCCGGCCGCTATTCTCGCAATCATCGCCGTCCTATCACTTCAAGATCGAGAGGTCTTGGCTTACATGATCACAAGGTCAATCAAGGCAGCCGCCAACCCCGCCGTCCTCCTCGAGGAGAATCTCCGTCGCCGGAGCAAGAATCCAGCGGCCGTCGCTCACAAGTCGCCGTCGTTCGACTGCGGCTGCTTCGACTGCTACACCAGCTACTGGTTCCGCTGGGACTCGTCTCCCAACCGCGAGCTCATCCACCAGGCGATCGAGGCCCTGGAGGAGCACTTCGTCAGCGGCGACCAGTCGAAGACCAGCGCCAGAGGTAAGAGGAGAGAGAAGACTCCGGGAGGTAACAGCGAGAGCGAGATGCTCTCCAATCTCGCGATTCTCGAGAGATTCTTGCTCGTCGACGGAAATGGAAGAGACCTGACGAAACCTCCCTCCCCGGAGAGCGTGGAAATCCCGGTTCAAGATCCCGTGCCGGAGGAGACGCGGGAGACGGAGGATGATCTGGTCGAGTCTTCGCCGGAGGAGGAAGAGGACGAGGCGGTGGCGCGTACGGCGGTCGGCGGGCGAAACCACAAAGGCTTGGCGAGGAAGGTACTGCCGGACGTGATTGGGCTGTTTAACTCCCGTTTATGGAGCCTTTGGAGTCCGAATGTGTAAGCTCGGACGTGTATTATTACTTTTATTAATTAAAATCTAAGAAAAAATCCATGGCTCTTTTGAAGCTTTCAATTCAAAAGATTAAATACAAAATTATAGAAGTAAAGATGATGAAAGCTGTTTTTGTCAGTGGGAATTTGCTTGTAGCTCTACTCGCCGGCGGGAGAGCAATTTTTCCGGCAGCGGTGAAAATTTTAAATAATTTTAATTTTGATGTTTGGGATGAAAAAGTAGAAAAAAGAAATTAATGTAATGTGGGTGTGGGTGTGGGTGACCGACCGTATACCAAATGTGACCTTAAAAACCATTTATTTAAGCTAACAAATCTTTATGATATTCGACTTCTCCTTTATCATCGCGGAATCGGGAAAATGCACACGAATTTCAATGACTTTTTGCTTTAATTTCTTAAAGTGTACAACTACTGTCTACTGCTACTACTACTGTAATTGATACCTTCAATAAGAGTAATAAAAATGGTTGGTTGTGCTGAGTTGGGTTTGCCATTTTGTCTTGTTCATTCAAATTCTTAGATTCCATTCTGCACAATTCCTATAAATTACTCCCTCCTTTTTTTTATTCGACCTTTTACTATTGAGTACATTTTTAAGGTACTAAAAATTATATTACATCCGTTAAAAAAAATATAAGTCATTTTAGATATTTACACACAAATTAAGAAAATTATAAACTTATTTCATTTATATCTCTCATTAATTATTCACAACCCTCATCAACCAATAAAATTTGAGTAAAAAGTCAAAAAGTAACAATTTCCAAATCTCAATACCTAGAAAACCTAAAAAGACTTATATTTTCAAACAAAAATCTAAATCTAAAAAGACTTATATTTTTTAACGGATGGAGTATAAAATATTTATTTTTATAAAAAAATTAATAATTTAATAATTTAATTTATTTAATAATTTTTTTGATAAGGAAATAATTCGGCAGACGGAAACCCGTATAAACATACAATAAAAATTTACAAAAAGCGCTGCAATACAACAAGTGGAAACGCACCCTATAAGAAACGAGCCTAGAAAAAACTAAATCTAACACAAAGGGGACATAGACTACGGACGAAAGCCAAGCACCGTCCTATAACAGCACTGCTGGCCAGCGATACATCAGGAATCCCTGTGGGTAGTGAAGACGAACCTCCAGGAAGCTTCTTCCCGAACACGGAGTCGCCCCGTACACACTACCTCGATCCCAGCCAGACCCGACTTCAACTGCCAGAACCCCAAGCCGCACCAAAGCAGAGACGCACGCCACTCGAGCAAAGCAAACCGCGAATGACCGATCACAACGGACCGGTCGAGCCCAAACGAGATTTAATCCAAACTATTTAGAGCGATATTTCGAGCCCTTACGAGATTTTAATTAAGCCATTTCGGGTGTTTTTTATTGTTTTATTTATATAAACTAGTTGATTATGTGTGCTTCGCCCACAAACTAATACGAATTTTCTATACTGTGCCGGATAAGAAATTAAATTGGGAAATACTTTTCTTAGATATACATGGTTTTCACCATTTTTAAAATATGTTATGAGATTCATCCATTTAATTTTAGGTTTTTTTTACCAATAAAATAGTGTTATCTTATGCCTTTAAGGCACACAATAGATAAATCGTTTTTAATATACTCTATAAGTATTAAAATATATGTTAATTAGCCATAATTTAAATTGAGAACAAAGTTCATCACTGGGCACGTTGAAGGGGAGTTGTTCAAGTTGAGAGTTAGGGCGTTTGGTCCAGGACGGTTTGAAGAATGCTATGCCAGATAAGAAATGAAATTGGAAAATATTTTTCTTATTAGATATATCTAGTTTAGTCATTTTTAAAATAAGTTATGGGGTTCACCGACCCATTTTCTTTTAGTTATTTTTTTCCCGATAGAATATCATTACCTATATCTTTAAGATACATAATTGATAAATCGTTTTTAATATACTCCATAAGTATTAAAATACCATATATTAAGCAATTTAAAATTTTCAACTGTAGATTCTCTTTTAGGAAAAATATAATCATAATATTGCATATAAAACAAAATCAACTTTTTCATGATATCTTGAACTTGTACTAATTATCTAATTAACCCAATCATATCAATACTATATATTAACATGAAATCAGTTTTGTCTAAATATTTCAAATTATTTTTTTAACAAATTATTAATTAAAAATAATGGGCAATGTTGTGCCATCTACATAAATTAATGATAGGTTTTATAATTATTATACATTTTAGGGACAAATTAAAATATAATAAATTGTACTACCTAATAAATAACAACAATATCCAAAAAAAAAAGGAAAAGGAAATAATAAAGTTAATAAGCCACAATGGCATTTTTGTAATTAAATGAAAAACAATGGGTAGTTTTTAAAGTTACTATTCATAGAGCAACTCCCTCTTTTATATAGTTAAAGAAAATAAAAAATCCGACAATTTTAACATTTATATATAAATAAAACAAAATTATTATTTCTTATTTTACTTTATTTTATTGTTTAGCATGGGTCACTTTGGGTCCAAAGACAAGCCTTGGGCCCAAAGAAAAACCAAATCGGGCCCGGAACCAAGGCACACCCAAGCCGTCAGAGATTTCACATTCATAATCGGGGAAAGTCAAGGGCAACCCACGCCGGGATATGGGAATACAGGCAAAGGCCGCCAGGCAGCAAGGGGCTGGATTTAAGGCCGTCGGCAACCAAGGACAACAACAAGACCGGACGAAACTAACTGGAGACCAACGAGAAGGAAAGGCGAAGGACTCGGGAGGATGGCGGTGAGATGGGTCGACAGTAAAGGCGGACGCCATGGACGGATGCCACCTCCAGATGAGCAGCCACGGCGGCGAAACCGAGATGGATCTGGTGGCAACCTGCACGACGGCGACGAGTGAGGCGAAGACATCCCACTCGCCGTCACGAGCAAGGCTGATGGTGGCACATCTATTTGGAGGGGAGCAAGAATCGGGACAACAAGGATGGAGAAATTGAAGGACAGTATGGCCATAATCCGGCCACCACTGAACCACCCCACCCGCACAACCCCCAAACTGCTCGGAGAAGGCAAGATAAACCACCCCGGACGGGAGTGAAACGATCTAGATCATTGGGATGAGAGTGAACAGAGCCCATAAGACCAACAATCAGATGCCAACGGCTACGAATAAGGGGCTCGACAGCCAGATCCGGCATCAAGAGGTATAGACGGAACGTTTACAGTATCCCGGATGGGATGAGTTTAGGCTCCCGGAGGAAATTTGGGGCTCACGAAGGAGATTTAGGGGCTCGGCATCCAAAACCAGTGACGTAGGGAGAATGTCGGAAGCCGATGAAATCCCCGGGGAGGGATTAGGCACCGGAGAAGGGGTGGCGGAGGATGGGCGGTGGCATCCTCAACGAAGAGAGCATTTTTAATTATCTTTTCCTCTTTGGTTGCAGGCCTTATTAGTAATAAGTATAATATTACATAGTATTAAAAAAATTGAATAACAAATTAATACTTTATATAATTTTTACCTTTCCAAAAAACATGCAGATTTGAAAAAGACCAATATTAAGGAACTGATGGAGTAGTTTAGTAGTAATATGTCTTCTACACTTAAGAAACGGAAAACTCCTAAAACAAGTAAATCACACATTTATAATTTTATTACCAAAATGCGATAACCCTAACACCATTAATCACTTTAGATCAATCAGCTTATATTCAACGGTATATAAGATCATCTCTAAATTCTTACTAACAGACTCAAAACCGTTATCTCTAAACTTATACATCCTATGCAAGGGGGATTTATCCCTGATAAGTCTATCCATGACAATGTTCTTATTTACATGAAATCTTTCACTCTTTTAGAAATAAAAGAGGGGCAAAAGGATTAATGGTGGTTAAACTTGATATGGAAAAAACGTATGATAGAATTGAATGAGATTTTATTTTTCAAATCCTTAATAAATTTGGCTTTGACCCCATTTTCACAAAATGGATTAAAGAATGTATTACAACATTTTCCTACCCAGTATTAGTAAATGATGGTTCATTGGAACAACTCTTCCCTAAAAGGGGTTTAAGACAAGGTGACCCCCTTTCACCATTTCTTTTTATTTTAGGAACAGAATTTCTCGCTAGAATGCTACAACATGAAAGCAACAATACTAAGAGTAATATAGGGATCGAAATATGTCGTCAAGGTGATACCATTCAATTCCTCACCTTTGCGATGACATTATTATATTTGCTAAGGCAAACGAATCAGCATGCACATGCATCAAAGAAATTCTAGGGGACTATTGCGAAACATCAGGTCAAGCTGTAAATTTTAAAAATCAGCTTTCCAAACCACAAAAAAAACCTCCAACCAAGCAAAACACAGAATACAAAATAATCTACAAATCAACTCTACAACAACATTGGATAAATATTTGGGTTGCCCAATTGTCAATGGAAGAGTTAACAAACAAACCTTCGAAGAAATTGTGACTAATTCCAAAAAATATCTACAAAAATGGAAAGCAAATTCCATGTCCCAAGAGGGAAGAAGTTTATTAATAAAAACTAACCTTAGCGCAAAACCTATATACATAATGCAGAGTTTCTTCTTGCCAAAGAACATACTTTATGAACTTGATAAGGTCAACAAAAATTTCTATTGGAACAAAGAAGGAAACTGCCACCCTCTAATTAAATGGGATAACGTTTGTAAATCTAAACAAAATGGTGGAACGGGTATTAGAAAAGCAGAAGAAAT